>OY744535.1:87527948-87617948 GCA_963556195.1 Sepiola atlantica
TTCGTAATTTATTCATTTTTTTATAAAATTACTTACATTAATAACTGTCAATTCGCACACAACTATTGTAAATCCACAGGGAAAATTACATCATATAATCATAAATGCATAACAGCAAACAGTAATAATTATAGACGGTTACAAATTAGACAGATATTTGATATATACCGGATTTTAAAGCATACAAGTGTATTATTGATTAAAATAACATCATCCAGTTTAATGGTAATATACGAGTGATATATATATATATATATATATATATATATATATATATATATATATAAAATATTTCGCATTTATCCATTTATATATATATATATATACATATATACATGTATACATTTTTATATGTGATCTGTAACTAACATACTAAATTGGAAGTAGATTTAATATTTCCATTAAGTGAGTCAAAATAGTGGCTATCCTACATGTATCAATCTTCAAAAGGAACATATAAACAAGCAAGATATCACAATTCTTCTTAAATCTTCAACCTTACAACTATGAAACAAGACAACAGTTGTCAGTCTCATGTGCGTACTTGTGTGCTTTAATTTTTAAAAAAAGCTGACATCAGGTGTATTTGTTTACATCAAAGCATGAATGGAAACTTCAAAAACTTTATTTCTCTCTTCGTCTACGAAGATTACTAAGTAAATTGTTAATATAGAAAGTAAAGTAATGAAGAGGACAATAATTCGTAATCACCCTGTAACATAGTCTACAAAAATGCTAATAAAGTTTTGATTTTCGTCAGTTTTTAAAGGAGTAAACCATTGTTATAATTATATTACTAAATGTGTAGGGCAAAATAAATCCCAACTAACTTTTAAGTAAATATTAAAACGCAATATAAACAAATATATGATTTAAATAATTACGAAACGTTCGAAAATAATTACTAAAAATCAAAATAGTAGTCATAGTATTATACGTTGTGTATATGTTACATAGGGAGATAATGTAGTGGAAAAGCTATCAGAAGGGTGGGGTTGTTTTAATGTAGTTCACCCCAAACAAGTTAGGCCACCAGTGTAGACGTAAACGACTACTGAGAAATAGGGTGAAGGTTTGATGCTGTGAACCGAGATGTCTGTTTACATTAGTTTTACATTTCTGCATGGCATTACAGTCGGCGAAATTGGGAGCAAGGAGGAGGGTCGAGAGGCCGTCAGCGGGAGAAAAGAAGCTATTATGGTAGAAGGCATTTCGGTATCTAGGGCCTTTCACGGTTAATGGATAAGATGTGGCTGATTGTCGACTTGCTCTGGTGAATTTACTTTGAGGATACACTAGTGAAGTAAGTGCATGGGAGCACAATCCATTGAAGTAGTTGTAAAACAGTCATAAGGATGCAACATTGCAACGATGAAACAGGCGCTTAAGCTTGGTAGATACCGAGGGACCTATTAAGTTAGCTACTTTTTTGTGGCCTTGTCTAAGAAGTTTAGGATGCACCGGCTTAGATGTGACAACAATACTTTATGCATGGGCGAATGTTGAGAAGTTGGATTGTACAGTAGAGAGATCCCACCTTCTTTGCAACAACGTTGGCAATGTCTTCAATGCATTCATTCCATGTTATGTTACCTATGAATGATATGTCGGGGGTTCTTGATGTTGAACTCTCAGGTGTGTTATTGGCCATATCAATCGGTGGTTGAATACTTTGTCTTTGCGGCATTTAAAGTTATCATCTATTTATTACTCCAATCAACTAGGGCCTCGAATTAATTTTCTATAGATTCAACCATTGCCTCGGATATATGCGCGTTCGTTTTGCTAGCATGATAAGAGTAGAGCGTGGTGTCGTCAGCAAATATACTTATATGCGTCTCGGCGACTTCAGTTTATCAAAATTACGAACAGTAGAGGTCCGACGATGAGTTTCTGGGGTGCACCAGCATGTGTGTCATGCTGCTTAGATTAACGGCCATCGGGGACAACTTGGATCTTTCGTTTGGTAAGGAACCATCTAAGTATATAACATATTTGTCCAGTAATACCATATGAGTAAATAGTGCGGGGAAGCCTATTATGTCAGACCTTGTCAAAGGCTATGCATATATAAAGCGCTACCGCCCTAGCTTCACGTATCTTTTCCAGTGTATGATATATGCGTTCAGAGATGAAAGTTTAGGTATCAGCAGTAAATCCTGCTTGTTTAAATTCGTACTGCTGTTCAGATAAACATTTAGCATTAACTAAGTTCCGGACTATTGCTTGGTTGATTAAGATTCAAATAGTTTTGCAAAGATCGGGAGTAGACTGATTAGGTGGTAGTTCTGAGGATAAGTTCCATCCCCAAAATTATTGTAGACAGGTACCACAAAGGCAATTTGTCTCGCTATCGGGGAAGAAATATTCAGCTATTCATTTGTTGTAGAGTTTGGAGAGGACAGGGGCCAGTTCTACAGAGCATTCCTGAATTACTATCATATGGCCAACAAGCTTTATAGGTGTCATGTCTTTTTATGATGTCCCTGATATAAGGTGATGATATGGTGATGATCAGATTTTTTAAGTGTGACTTTAGTCCGCAATCGGTATTTATGGAATAGGTTGTTTGCTGAGTGCAAAGTGGAGTTTAAGGCTGGGAAACTCGTTAAACGTTATAAGTTGCTGTGCATATGCCATCGTTGTGGTTTGCTAGCAGGGGAATTGTTGATTTTACATTGTTCACAACACTATTGAATATTTTAGTCAGTATCCAGTTTCTGTAACTTAATGCGTGTGTTGGTTATCTCTGTATACCTGGTATTTGCTTCACCTATCACTACTTCTCAATTTTTATTAACTCAATACTTTTCGGTCTATTCGCAGTTCACTTATGGCGGCCGAATTTTCGGAATGCTTCCTGCCCCTTAGCAATAGCAGCTGCACATTTCGAGGAAAACAATTTTAGAATGTACGACTTAGTGATCAAACAACTTTCCTAAAGTAACCCAGATAGAGAGAACAGGAGAGAGCGATCATTGTCCTAGTCAGGAAACAAAGACACGCACTAGGTGTCTTTAGAGGCGTCCAAGCGCTGGTACTTCTGCGCCTGGAAAAATAGACAGAGAAGGAGTCCGAAGGCTGAGCGATAAGTAGAGCCCATCTACTCCTTAAACAATTATATGTTTTCAAACCGGTTACTTTGTTCGAGATTCCGCTAAGACGTGTTTTGTTCTTAGCAAGGTTTTGTTATCAGTGTTCCTTCTCTTAGATAGATGACCTAACAAGGGGCATAGGTTGCGCCCGTTTACTAATCGGGTATTTCCCAGCTCACGCAGGTGAACATTATTTTTGTAAAATAACGGTGTTTATATATACGACCATATATATATGTATATATATATATATATATATATATATATATATATACATATGTATATATATATGAATATATATATATATTTATATATATATATATATATATATATGTATATATTTATATATATATGTATATATATATATACATATATATCTATATAAATATATACATATATATATATATATGTATATATTTATATATATATATATATGTATATATATATATATATATATATATATCAACACCGTTATTTTACAAACAATAATGTTCACCTACGTGGGCTGCGAAAAACCCGACCCCTCTCTCCACATGAATGCCCGTGTGTGTGTGTGAACATATTTTATTTATTATTTATTTATTTTTTTAATTGCCATTCACTTTTATTTATTTTTCATTTTTTTAATCTTTCATGTCTCAAAGTTCACGCCCACTCCGCGCTTACTAAACTTCACACTCCTACTCTAATTTTGAACTTCTCCAGACAATTTGTCTGACCACCCTAATCTGTCTTCTCCCCTCACTCTCCTCTGCTATGTGTTTGTATGGATATATTCCTGTGTGTTCACATGTGTGTGGGTGTGAGTTGATAGGCGCGGGTCAGTGTGCCGGTGTGTTTGTGTGTATGCGTGGATACGTGTATCGTATTTTTATCTGCTTGTCCATCTGTTCACACCCTCATGGCAGGTCACACATGGAATACAATTATGGTCTACTCAACCATAGAAGCAGACACCTGCTTGATCATCATTTCACTGTGTTTCCCTTTTTTCTCTCCTACTGCCACCACCGACCTCCCACGCACGGTTCTTCAGTACACTGACGAGGGCTGAAGGATTACGGCCGAAAATGTTGTTCTCCTTTTTTTGGAGAAAACACTTTTTTCTATATAAGAGAACATTGATATTCCTAACGTCAAAATATAGAAAATAAATTCTGAAAATACATGAAAATATATTTTTCGCATTGATTTTTTTGCACGCACACACACCCACACACAGGGCTTTACGCGCTTCAATACTTTTGGAGCTGCTCCCGCTCCTGCTCCAACGGCCAACATTGGAGCTGGCTCCTCTCACGCTCCCTATTTTCAAAAAAAAGCCGCTCCTGCTCCAACTCCTATAAATAAGGAGCGGCTCTTTTTCAGCCCACCATAGGGAAAATGTACCTTCTTTCATGAACGTTATATTCTGCCAATGAATGGTCGAAGGATAGAGGTGGGCGTCAAAGTATCTCATCAATATGGGTGGGGATGTCACTTTAAGTGTAAGAGTGTAAGATAATATTCGACAAAATCTCGCTAATATTTTGTGAGTTATAGGAGAACATGTCGGACGAAATATAGGATTATACGTGAATTTTCGTTTCCTGGGATATGAAATTTAAATATAAAAATCCATGAAGTATTTTTTAAAAAAAATAATTTTCATTACATTAACAACCTATTATTTCAGGAAAGGAACATTTGACCTGATATTTTTTCTAATTATTTTGGAAGGAAATTTAGATTAGTTTTAGGTAAATAAAGTTTTACTTTTAAACATTATTAGTGATTATTTTCTTTTTAAAGAAAACATTTCTCTGGAAGAGGAGAGACAGCCAGGGCAACATTACTCGTCGTGTTGTTGTTTACTATTTGTTTGTTTTACGAACGTAACTATATTGTATTATGTATATTATTATTCATAACAGAGAAACGCACAAGTACTTTCAAACAAATCGATTCATCTTTTTTTTTATAGTACAATTTGGGTCCAAAAAAAAACAATTAAGTTTCTTTTTTAAAGATTGAATAAAAAAGAATATTTTTCATAAGTTCCCCCAAAAATATCAATAAACAATTCAGAGATCCAGTTAATGTCTTAAAATGTCATGCAAAATATTTAGCTTAGGCATTGGGAGTTGAAAAAATATCGTGTCAAATTCCCCCCCCCCCCCAAAAAAAAAAAATTAACTGGAGCAAGTTTTCTTAGGTCGGGCAAAAACATTTCTTAAAATTAAAAAATTGAAAAAAAAGGTGATACGTCTATATTTGAAATCTGTAACAAAAGCAAACTGTTTACAATTTTAATATTCGATAATAGATTTATTAAGATAAAGAAATATATCTAATCTACTTTCGGTTCTAAAAACCAACAAATTAGTCAGAAAGTCTTATTATTTGCTTTTTTAAATTAACATTTAAGATATTTTCTTTAATTTAATTAAGTGTAAGCATTTAATTGAGACCGCTGTTTTCTTTCGCTCATTTCGCTTGGTATTTGTCCAAATTTCGGATGAAACTGATTGCTTGTCTTAATTGTATTTTTGGTTCTGAAATAAAATTCTCATTTACTTTTTAAAGTGTTGAGAATGTATTTAGGCAAATACATTCCTGGGGAACATATATTCATATAAATAATCTCAGAAATCACATGAGCTTAATCTGAATTATTTTATTGTATCAGCTTAAGTTCGCTAAATGCTAATTTTGTTGATACACTTTTTTTAATTGATTGCATATTATTTTGAAAGTAACGAGTTCACATCTTACTGCACAAGGGTTCGTCCTTGAAAGAGCGCGAACGTATATCGGAATTATAACGAAGAATAGCCTGATGCAATCTTGGTAGACACTTTTGTGAAAGACAGACAAGCAGATAGAGAGAGACAGAGAGAAATAGAGAGAGAAGAAGAGGGGGATAAGAAACGTAATATAAAGTCGCGTGATTTATCCAAATATTGATTTGTAACATTTGAGGTTAGTAGGTGCATGGTCACCGCTTGCCAGAAAGTTATGAGGTCAGCCCGTGTTAGTCTATTACATTAAAGGATAATGGAAATAAGAGTCTTACAGGAAATCGAATGAACGACTAAATTTGATTAAAATACTGCAGAGTTGTTTGGCCACTAGACTTCATGACATTTTAACGGGAATTGTCGAAAATCCTCGTGTTGTACAGCAGTAAAACATTATTTGAAATAATATTTAATTAAAAAAATACGAACTAATCGATAAAAAGGTTATCTACTACTATAATAGTCACCATGTGGCTGTCTCTTTTGTTTAACTGAATATATTCTGTTAGTGCGTATCGGGTAGAAACAAACAATGCACGTCATTAACTTAACACAAAAAAGAAAGAGAGGTAGCTAATAGTTTTTTTCTACCAGTTTCTTTATGAAAAAATATGTGTCCGGTATTTAAGAGGATATAACGAAATACCGCACGCAAATTGAATTGATGGTTTTAATATCTTACTTAGTAAAATACGTATTATAAATAAAATGTAATATTGTGTTTTTTAAGAATGTGTTTTACTTACATAGTACCACATAATATGTACAGCTGTGCAATCTTATTTGATTGAAAATCTGTCTAACAAAACCAACATACATTACGTCATCGTTTATGTCATAGTTCCAATAATGTTAATTAAAATCAATGTTGTTTGTACTTGAATAAAAAGAATCAACCGATAAATAAAGGATATTACTAGTCATTCCTATTCTATTTTGCAGTAGGCATGATTAGTATATTAAACTATCGCCTATAATATAATAATGTGCTTAAGAAGAAAATTAGTGTTTGATAAGACGTATAGAAAGTCAGCAGGCATGCACTATTTGCTATTTGTATGTAGTATTTCAGTATATACAATATAGACACAGCTGCTAGGGCGTATTGATTTTAAAATAAGGTTATGGGATATGTTAGATCAGTAAAAGTATTCGTAGATATGCCAAGAGCACACATTTGCGAACTTATAACGTGTGAGATAAAAAAGAGCCATTAGCAAATCGCCAGTTATTTTGTAAGCACTTGGTGAGTACTATTGATGACCCGGGGGCACGTATGCCAGCGTGTATGATCAATCGACAGTAACTGCAAGTATTTCGTCTATCATCATCCCCATCATGATTATAATCATTATCGTCATGATAATTATCACCAGTAACAGCAACCGGTCTTCATCATCATGATCGCTCATTGGCAGAAACACGTAACGGTGCTTTAAGTATGAGTGGAATAAGTAACCCTCTATTTCCAGTAGTCACCGCTTCCCTCGATGACAGTTTACGAATGATTTTACGTTGATCAAATCTGTTTGCTTTCTCTGAAATTTTCTCTAAAATCTGAATGGCGATTAGCCTAGCCATAATTAAAGGACTGTCTGTGTCCTGCACACGGATGTTTAGATGACTTTTTCCCCACGCGCTCTTTTCATCTACATGTCACCACATGGGTGTGTGTTTTTATAGAAAATATCAGATTATGTATATGTATGGTAGTTTCATTTCTCTTGGTTTTTTTTGTCTGTTATTCGTAGGCGTTATGTGGTTATCCGATTGTTTTCAGTCTTCTTATGGATGGGCAAAGTGTGTATATGTTTGCTAAGCTCGCTGCCAGTAACACATTTTATATACTTGCCTTATTTGTCGCATTCAATAATAATGTGGTTCTCCGATTTTACTCTGTATATACATCATCTACATCTATTATTTTTCAGGTTGTCTCTAATTTGGCTTTTATATAGTATTTTCTGAGCGTTATCTTAGTGGAAGTTGCATTAATTTATGTCCAAGCCTAATTTTGTAGCTATATCGATATGTTTAGTTGCACCACTTGTTTGGCCAATCGTATGCATTGTCCATGAATCTCCATTTCTGGGCCATTTTGTTTATTATAAACCTTTAAATATAATCAAGTTATGTATTTTTCTTGTTCCTTTATAAACTCATCTAAACTGTTTTTTATGCGTCTACGTTTGGTCTCTTTTTACATATGGCTAATCAGTATCATACTTTAAGTGCAGTTCAGTGTGAGTCGTCATTACATCTATTTTTTACTAAGTTTTCTTCTTTGGTCCAGTTAATGAGGACCCAGAATACCTTATAAGAGAAACTGCCTTATTAAACCTTCCTTTTATTTTTTTCTACTATATAATGCGGTGTGTAAAAGGTGTTGTTCTCAGCTATTCTTTATCATCGCCTCTTTCATGTGGTTTGATTTGATGTCGCCCGCTTCCTAAAAGCGTATATAATTATAGGTATAATAATCGCTAAACCATCTAATTGCTTTTCAATTTGATTGGTCTATGTTTCGAATTTAATTGTATTTATCTTCAGTAGTGCATATTTTTCTATATGGATGCTTGCAATATATTCGGCTTGTACGTATTGGAGTGTCTAGCTACCTTTTGCAAATAGCTTCAATTCATTATTTTACATGAGATAGTGTATTGCTTTATGTTGTGCCTGCGAAGATCTCTCCAGCATTGTACCACCATTGTATGTGTTTGAGTTGCATCATTGCAACAATAATGTGTAGTGGTGAAGTGAGTCATCCTGAGAAAATACATTTTGTATGCTTACTTCTCTCGGAGCTGTCTTATTGCTGCCAATTACATTTCACCTGTTTTCATTATTTTTTTTATTAAGATTATAATTTTGTTAAATATGCATACGCCTTCAATTATTGATGGTAAATATATTTTGTTGTATGATTCCAGTCGATCAATGCCACATTCGTTTTTCGTCGTCTTGCCTCCATATGCATGATTCTGTTCGATGTATAATAAGTGCTATGATCTATTTGTTCGATTTCTAGCAGTCTACTTGCTTACTTGTTTATGAACACTATTACATTCGTGTTTGAAACATAGGTAATAGTCACTTTCTTGGAAATGTTTATTTGAAAATATCCTTTTAATGCTATTTTAAATGTTTACATTAATGTTATTATTATTATCATTATTATTACTATTATTATCATCATCAACAACATCATAATAATACAAGTGAGTCATTCTACGTTTGTTCTATCTGAGAAATATTCATTTTATATTTTATTAACACATAATTTCTATTGAAATATTCGTTGGTATTTTAATCTTCAATTAAAAAAAAACGAATTTAAATTCCTCTAATTAGTTGTATTTTGTAATTAAAGTATCAGGTGGCTAATCTCTGACTTTGTCGTGTGCCCCCTACACTAGATATGCTTATACTTCACGATGTATTATTTAATGTGTTGTAGGTAAAACCGCTTTGTGCTGTGTAATCACTGATACGGTTATGTCCCCTCTGGTCAGGTGAAATAAGTTTTAATTATGCAATATGTGCAAATGCATGAAATAAAACTTACTTGCTTTTCTTTTGTAAATTCGTATTTATATATATATATATATATATATATATATATATATATATATATATATATACGTGGGTGTGTTTGGTAATTAGCTGTGAGTTCTCTTCGAAGAATAATGTGATGTTCCAATTTTAGGTTGAGCTAAATGTCCATGCAATTTCTAGTTACACATAATTGAATCAAATTCTCTGAGATTTGAGTCGATCAAACCATGAAATTCGTCCAGAGCGTGATCATTGATGGATGTAATTGCTGTTATGTGGCGGAATAAATCCATAAATCAGTTTCTAAATGTGGCAAGGAGCAAATGCTTGCTGTGACTAATTGAAGAATCATTTGCAATCAGTATTAATCAGGTGCGAAGAAGAGGCAAAAGTGACAAGAAATTGAAGCAGTCATGAAAGTAGACGAGATTGTTAATGCCCATTAAAATCGAAATGAAAAAAAGATCAAAATAAATGTGAGAACTCAAAATAAATAATGCAATGGAATATAAAAATTGACACAGAATGGTAAACGAAGAGATTAATGAATGAACATTTAGAAAAGAGATTAGTTATGCTTTAGTTTAATTTGAAGAATTAGGAAGAAAGTAGAAAGAGTCAAAGATGAACACTAAATAGAAATAAATAATTTAAAAAAATTAATGGAAAAGGAATATAAAAAAATAAATATAGTAAATTAGAATAAACTAGACAAATCTGCTGACATATACCATAAAAAATATTCTACAAATACTGTTACAGGAAAAAACTCCTTCTAAAATATATGAAATTATTTAAGAAAAATCTTCATATTTTACAAGATACACGAATATTAATCACTATCCGTCAGCGACTATTTATCTATTTATACGTGTAACTGACATTACATATCTTCAACATGAATCTATTTTAATTTTGAAAAAATAGAGTTCATAAAAATCAGCTCTATTTACAAGTAATCAACGTAATATTCTCAGGAATGCTTTGATAATTTATTCTTTTTTATTATTTTAGTTTACTTTATTTCGTCTTTAACTTACTTTAATTAATTATTGTTGATATCTACGTAACTATTGCATATTTAACTAGTGTTTATCTCATGTAAGAACAAGAATCCTACGTTGATCTTACACTACTTTGAAAGAAAAGAATCGTTTAAGTCGTAATACTTTGTAGATAAAATAATTAAACACTTAATTCAACATATTCTGTGAGAAAAGTGCATTTCAGAGTTATTATATAACACATCCTCCGTAAAGAGCTCAACATGAAATAATGACAAGTACAATAAATTTAACACATTTTCTGACACGAAATATGAAATACATAACATATAACATCACACATACTTTTTAAGAATAACATGTTTACATGTATATATATATATAGAGAGAGAGAGAGAGAGAGAGAGAAAGAGAGAGAGAGATAGATAGATAGATAGAGAGATAGATAGATAGATAGATAGATAGAGAGAAAGAGAGAGAGAGAATGACATAGTGCCACATTTGTCAAGAAAAGCAAAATATTTTTATTTATAAATTGTTTGTCGAAAGTTTCGCCATATTTCTGTAAATTGTATGACATGAATAATTTAGATAAGTTGGAGAAAGAATTGACAGCATAAGTATTCCCAGACTGTTTATTAAACTCACACTTATGTTACATGGCTGCATTGTTGTATAGTTGTGATTTTTTACAAACACTACTACGAAATGGGTGCTGATCAACTTTCTGCACTTGGCCACACAATGTAAATACTTCCGACTATCCCGACATGCACAAACCCTCATCGATTCATTGTAGAACTTTATTGATACCAGAAGATGATTATAGTCTGAAAGCCTCTTCCCTCAAACAGCTAACCTGTTTAATTCCCTCGCTGCTCTGTGTTTCCTCGACCGTACACTCATACATAATTTGAAATGCAATGTGAACAACACTCTTGCTGATTCGCTCCCCACCAAGTTTGCTCTCTATAAATTATTATCATTAGTGTCAGTATGCATTGTTTGAGATGAATAAAAGTTTAACATTAAAACAACATACACAATAGTTTCTAAGATATTAGTAATGCAGTTATATCTACATATACTTAAACAAGTAGAAATCCATTCAAGTTTGGTGTAAATCGTTTCTAACGAAATACGGTTTGAGTAATAACTTGATATAGGTGGTAAAATTTTGTACTTTTCTAGAAATATATTGTCAGAAGTAACGCTTTGAATTCATCTCGAAATAGACTATATGAAAAGGCCATTTACCATAGATAGACATACTTTCTCATACATGTATGTCATGTGTTTAACTTGCTGTGCTCTTTATCAAGAGCTTATTTTGAACTTATTATATCCTAGTCTCCCATTTGTGTGGATCAAGGTGTTTTTCCTATTATTACTGAATGAACAATTTCTCTTGGTGGCAATAAAGTTAAGATAAAGACTGTGTATTTCTCTTGATACGGCTGCGAAACACGCGTAAAATGTAGTAATAGATTTGTATTTGGAAATAATGACCAAATTGATTTTAAAAATAATATACGCATATATAATAATATTGTGTGTCTATGAGACAAAGAGGAATTACAAGTACTTGCCGATATCTGAAAGTAAAGAGATTAAATAATCAAAAGAAAACATGATATATGAAAGATAAAGAAACTGATAGAAGAGATGAACGATATAGTTATCGATTTATTCTTGTTTTGGTCATTAGAATGAACTTATAATCTCTCTTCTCCGCTCTTTCTCTCTCCCTTTCTCTACAAACACACGCATATATATATATATATATATATATATATATATATATACATATATATATATATATACATATATATATACATATATATATATATACATATATATATATATATATATATATATATATATATGTATATATATATATATATATATATATATATATATATACATATATATACATATATATATATATATACATATATATATATATATACATATATATATATATATACATATATATATATATATATACATATATATATATATATATATATATATATATATATATATATATGTTCTGAAGCTTGTAATACAACATCATGCAGCTTGCAATTTGAAACATTTTTGGATGTTATACAGAGTATATACTTAAATATGTATGTTTGTAACAACCCAGGATATATATATATATATATATATATATATATATGTATATATATATATATATATATATAGTTCAGTTCGCTATCGCTGTATAATGTTCGTTAGTCAATTTATGTTTGCAATAAGGGCGAACAGAAATGAAATGGAAGAGATATAGCGTGACAGGGACAGAAGAAAGAGAGATAGAGCAAACAGTCAGTCAATCTGATCTAAACACTTGCTTATACTTGATTGGACTTTCTTTCTTGTTAGTTTTCTTTATTTAAATTGTCTTCATTGAAGTTAATAAGCTATTTGTTTAGAAATATAATAGTAATTTATTCGTAATCTCAAAGAAAATCTTCGAATGTGTAAATTCACCCGCATGAACTACAAACGTTTACTAGTAACGCATAAACTGAAATATACATAGAAATAAAACATAAACGTAGGAAGACGATGATACAAAGCAACTAAACTGAAACTGGAATAAACTATAAAAAAATGAGGCCTCTCCGAAAACACACCCACAAAAACCTCTATGGTGGCAACAACCTGGGGTACATAATCATCGTGATAGGTCAGAAGAAGAATAGAAAGCGGTAGAAAAGAGCGCACCAACAACACCTTCATGGACTGAAGTGGAGAAAACTGGAATTTTCGAAAACTTTATTCCACTCAAATCTCAGCGAAAACCAATGGTCGTTACTAGTGAAATAACAATGGTAAACGGCTGTTCCGATAACACAAGTAATAGTCAACAGTTTTGAAAGAAGCGTCGGGTACTGGAAATATGCGAACATTCTAAATGCGATTCCATTAAAATCATTCACAATGAGTCGGATGAGAACAGCTATTTTATAGGAAATAATAATAATCAAGAATGGAAGACATGTCAATCACACCATGTAGAAAATTAATTCTACAGACATGTGGGAATCATAAGGTCATAACACTTATAAAAAGCAGACCTCTAAAAATAAGGGAAGCATGGTATATGAGACGAAATAGGAAAATGTTTACTTGTTCTTCCGTGTGAGAATTCTTCCTCACCTAATTGGTAGCGTCTTTCCGTTGACAACTCGAAAAACCAAATAATGAACAATACAAACATTTTACAAAACTATAAGCTGTCTTCATACCATGTTAAAAATGTTTATACTATAATTCAGTCAAGAAGTCTACCACTCAATTGAGAGGAACAAAAACATTCACGATGAAATAAAATGGATGTTTATTTTGGGGGCAAGATATTGCGATTTTTATTGCAAGATATTGCGCTTTTTAGTAGTACGCAATAAGATTAACAAAACTGCCACAAACAGAAATACTGTTCGTGTTGTTCGACGAGTAATACAGACCCACTGAACCTCCCATTTGGCGCTTTTAAACCATGAAGTGATGAGTTCTGGTATAAATCGTGGCTATAAAATACACGTGTTTTTCTCATAGCTTTATTCTTTTCCCAATGTTGCAACCGTAATATAATTGTTACAAAACAAATATATGCTAACTGAATCGCTACTTTATGTGTACATCTCTATTAAAATTAATGATAATGATAATAGTAATAATAATTATAATAATTACAGTAATAATAATAATGATAAAAGCAGAGTAACATAATACGTACTCCTTCTGTATGGATACAGGAAGCATTACACCACAGCATAAGTGAATAGAGCCTAATCCAAAGAATACAGCAACCGAAATAACACAGTTTTTAAGAAAGCTTACTGGGAACTATTAAAACGAATACCATTTTCACATACATTCAAAGAGTATGAGAATAAACCGAAACTAGTATTAGAAAATAAAGTCTGCAAATATAGTACACAAGAAAGAAAACGATACAACATCGTAGATGTTTACATCCAATAAATCAACATGTGTAGGACCAGAGTAGCCGAATAACTGAGCAAATACGTTGGTCTTGCCAGAGAAAATGAGGGAATGTATGGCAATAATCCAGTCAAATAAACCTGAATTTAAGCTCAACGGCAAACTAATTTCAACACGAGTTTGGTTTTTGCAGAATGCATTTCTACAAGGTCTCTTATTTAGCATACTAACATTCTAGAAACATCTACCAATAAAAAATATGCAAATTTGGCATTTTTCATCCACACGTGCCCTGTAATTTTCAGTAAACGTGGGGTATGCTACCAATCGCATCAAGGCATTATTTAAAATGTATAAATAACAATTACGATATATATATATATATATAATGCTTCTTAAATTCCACATACAGAATGAAAGAATATAACATGTATTTTAGGGAAAAAATAATCAACATATTTGAATGCTTTTTTTACAAGGAAGCTACCATACCATTTCATCATTGTCACAGTTTTAAAAAACACACATATCAGTCAATGTCTTGTCTATTCTTTCGAAATTAAAACATGCATACCAGATAGTATTACATCTCACCAGATGAAATTACACCTAGATCTAAAACAGATTCAAGATCTGGCAGCATTTTCTATCATTTTAACAGAACATAACATTTAACAACTTCATATGAATTTCCGTCAATCTGGCATTCATCAATCAATCTGTATGTTTATATAGTGGCTCATTTCTTAAAACATTACCAAGTTTCACCTGCATAGTAGGATAACACAATACCCTTTTGGTGGAGTGTTGTGCTCTCCGAGTGCATTTCTCATTCAATTATTTTGCAATCATCTAACTTAATGTAATGTTCAGGCACTCATGAATTAGCACTAGCTGTACAACACTACTCTTCTACTCTGTGTTGAACAAGTAAGTTAATAGAGGTTTACATATTTTTGTATTTGCACCGGATACAATAAAGAAGACTTTCTTGTGCTGGTAGCATATCAGCCATTTCTGGTATGATGACACCATTGATTGCCTCTCATCACCAATTGATCGAATTTAGAAAACAAGTTAATAACCGCATCTGTGCTTATTTTTATAATGCATAGAATACTATGTTTCAGCAGTTGTTATTGGGGGCAAGATATTTAACCTACTGTAATGATGTGTTTATGTATCTTTTGGGAATATCAATAATAGCGCAATTTGTTGATGTTCCTTCCTGGCGTTTTTAAGATGTTATACTGCTTCATGTTGATGCCTCACACTGACAGAAGGCCTCAACACAATGGTGTAAGTATTTTTTAAAATTTTAATAGAACTTGCTATGCTTGCGTTGAATAAGCATGAAGTTGTGTTAAATCCATGTAAGGCATAAGGAAATGGTAAATGTAAGCATATGCAAGGTAGGATTTCGAGCAGTGTATATTTCAATAGCAGTTTAAATAATAAGACTGCATCAATATTGGCGTGGATACACCGACACCCTACTCGTCCCAAACATTCAGAAAACGCTGAGTAAGTCTATGTTTATTGGATTTATTTGCCAATAACATGCATTTATTCGTAGCTGGAACCGTAGTTAATTCACAGTGTACATATACAGTATTTACTCCTCTTCCATAATAAATTATATATTTTACTACAGGTGGTTTACTGTAACTGTCGAATATAATAACGCATAAGTAATATTTGAACAGTATGTATTTAATATATACATAATATATTTATCTAAATGTAAGACCATGATGCGAAAAGACGCGATTTAGTAATGTCCTTCCATTCAAAACAAAGTGTCCACCAGTTGCAAGTTTTCATTCTTGGCATCTAAACTTGTTTAGTAGGGCATTTCCAATAATTGTTTTCCTTGCAGATCTGGGAGAAGCAATCGAATAAAATATAGGGCTCGTTTAACAACACAGTCTATATTAAAATAGGCCATGCATTTTAAAGTATTCGATTTTTGCAACTAATATAAGCGTTTAAACAGTACTTGTAGATAATAAACACTATTTCTGGTATATAATCACACTTTTTTATTCAAGGCTAAGTGTTGGGTTTCATTGTACTTGAATGAGTTGGTAGATACCTTATAGCCTTTCGTAGATTGAAGAATCTCATAGCCAACATTGTATGTTTGATTTAAATTTACTGCATCCTATACAACAATACATGAGATAATGATGTGCAGTGACATCAGATTTACTTAGGAAATTTTTTGCTTTCAAAAGGCTGATATGATTTTTGTATCCGTGCAGGTCCTATTCTGTGTGGTTTCAATTACTTATGTGTGCTGATATTACTTTTATACATGACACTAGTAAACTGCTGCAAAATTGATTTAGTTCAGAAAAAAACGTGTAAATTTCATCTACACGACTCACTGCTTTTGTATCTATTGTGAGTTTTTCAGCGGATTTGATACTTCACATGAACAATAAAATCACTGGAAAGTATTGCCAAGTATTATTATGGCAACCAGCATGTAAACTATTTTTAAAAACAGAAGACAAATCAGGAGAGTGTATTGATAATGGTAATCATTTGTGGGAGATATAAACATGTTGTCTTAGTATACAAATTGTGACCTGCAGTAACAAAGAATGGTAGCATGTCATACAATTAATCAAGATTGGGGCTCTAAGTTCCTGTTTTGTTCAGCCAAGACTAAAATGCCTAACCATTTCTAGCTTTTTTATTGCAAACATAAGCAACAAGCACGATTAGTATTTTTTCTTTTTTTTCTTTTCCAACTTGTCATGAATCCTCATAGATGCTATCATAGATTCTTCATCTACCATCGTACCTGCACTAGGAATGATTTTTGCAAATATTTGTTTAGCTGACATTATTCAACTTTCTGCTTTCCTCTCTATTGAATTCGGTTAGATTTATCTGTACATATGTGAGTTATTTCTTCACTTTGAGTTTCAGTGTCAGATGTAGAATCATGTGGCACTGTGAGTTCCAATATTAGCAAGAATTAACATATGATGTGCACCATATAGAAAGAAATAACCTCTTCAGACTGTAGCTAGATCATTTCCACACGCATGTTACGATAGGACAAAGTGTTTTGAAATCATTACCGAAAGAAACATGTATCGTTGTGAATCTTTGAAAGCGTTGTTGTCAGTCAGACTGACAGTACAACCATCTTTGTGAAAACAACAACAACAACAACAACAACAATAATAATAATAATAATAATAATAATAATAATAATAATAATAATAATAATAATAATAATAATAATAATAATAATAAATAAATAATGTAGTCATGAGAAAGACAAAGAAAGACAAAGGGAGCCACAGGAGAAGAACACACCATTTTATGTTTTTGAGTTTATATGAAAAATAATGCTAATACTGCAAATTAGAAAGAAGACAAATATGGTGAATAAAAAAATAATTAAAACGACGAACATTTCTTCGATGTTAACTGTTCTATTTGAGGCGTTAAGTTGTTTAGGGGTGATGATTTAATTTCCACGAAGACGTTGACAGAGAGGGAGAAAAAATAATTTTTCAATAGAAAATGTTTAAAATGACATCAGTAACGAAAGAAAAGACAAATTTCGTTGAAGCGAGAAAGAAACATTGACAAAGAAGATAAAATTATGAATGCCAGATATGCTGCTGTTTGGCAGTAAGCTTTGGGATTTAACATTTCATTCCGCATGGATTGGCGATGCATCATAAAGATTGAAATATTCCATGAATTTAATTCCAAACGGGATTGGAAATTTGAGTTCATGACGCCAACATGTATTCTTGGCAGTAAATACAATCCCGCCGACAGGGTTTAGTCGAAAGTAAGATACGAGTTTCTATAGGTTTTACATGTTAAAAATTTAGTTTAAATCTGAAATAAATACGAGTAAATATTATCGTTAATTTACAAGAGAAAGCAAATCATGACTATTCCGTTTTCAATAGTGAGATCTGATGCTAAGTAAAATATATGCTTACATTTTTGTAATCGAATAAATACTATAAAAGACTTAATCCACACGTTGTAACATAAAATGATGATACATATATTTATAGCATAATGAAATAGCAAGACATAAGTTAGTACAATATATTTTTTATCAAAATATGTTGGGTAAGTATTACACAAAAGTAGAAATTAGATCTTTTATCCGGACAACTGACGTTTATTTTTAGGGAGCTTGTGTCTCATAAACGCTGCTAAGATACCGTAATAACATGTCTGTGTTCTATCTGATGACTCCTACAATCAGATCAAACTTCTCTGTGACAAACAGCGTAGCTTTCTGGTGGAAACGTCAATGGCAGTTGAACAATATTGAGTAGCTTACAAAATAGAGAGATATTGAAACAAAAGGATAGAGCTAAATGTTGATTGGAAATAACACATTTTGAATACTTTTAGGCTTGAAATACTTTCAAGCCTATATATATATATATATATATATATATATAGAGAGAGAGAGAGAGAAAGAGAGAGATAGAGAGAGAAAGAGAGGGGAGGCATAGGGATAGACAGAGGGAGACAGATAAGAGGAGAGAGAGAATGGGAATGGGTGATGAGAATAACAAATGGAAAAATAACAATATTTATTGAATAATCAAGTAGTTCCTAAAAATAAATAAATAAATACACATTATTTTGCTTTTCTTAATTAATGGATTTTAAAATATGCAAGCTTTTATTATCAGATGAGATGATAGATTTAAACTAGTAAACGTATATTACTGTTAGCCCAGATTTGAAAATATAAAAACATACAAACACACATCATCTTTTGGGCAAAGAGAATCAACTTCGATTGAAAAATGTAACATCCCCAGGAAAGGTACATTAAGGATATTATGAATGTTTAGCAAACATTGAAGAATATCTTCCAGTAATTTATTTTATTATTCCTCTATCTCGTATATAGAGATTTGATTAAAGATTGATTTAAGACAAAATGTTTATATTAATTAACTATATATATATATATATATATATATATATATATATATATATATATATATATATATATATATATATATATGATGTAAAGTGATCTTAATAATTCATAAAGGAGTATATTTTGACATCTAACATGTGCATATGCGAATCTGCCTCTGCATAGATTTCAGACAATACTGGATTTGTTTTCGAAAAATACGCGTTACTTTCTTTCAATTATATTTTCATTTTATACAACTAAATATTTCGTTTAAAAATAGGTGTGCATACATGAATCGGAAAAATATAAACTCTTAACTCAGATATATGTCGACTGTCAGACACATTCACCGGGGAATCATCTTTATCAGAAACTTCCTTTCATTAAACCGTTATTATTCCATTTTTCGATCCTGCTATGGTATGTAAGCTACTCTACGTTTTCCATATGAATACAGGTCGCTCTTTTAACTCCCTTTTTTTCGGCATCTTTTTGATAGAGTATTTCAAAGTACTTATATTACAGATTCGATTGACGGAATAACAGTTTAACTGATTGACATTTAGTAAACACAGTGACTCTAAGAAGTCGGCTATGCAATAGATCAATGGCAGTTACTTATATTATTTGTATTTTAAAAGACTTTTATTTATTTTTATTAAAGTTACAATTACTGTTTTAAACCATATGGTTTATGGAAAACATGTTATTTGGGTTACGCATTGGTATGGTAAGCTAGATTTCTATCTAAAAACTTCATAAACGAATCTGTTAGCGTCTTTCACTTCATATAGTTTGTTAGCCATAACACTAAGCTTCGGTTTCACGCAATGGTATTTTGCAAGGTAAATGAAGATGGCGACCGACCGCGCTTCAATAAGAAGTAAGGAAAGCGTTGTGATACACTGTAAGATGCACGGAGAAGAAGCGTAGACTGAAGACACAAGGACAAACTCAAATCCAGACAGAAGAAATCATTCAACATGCACAACGCACTACACCCAAAAGACGGTACGAACAAACTCGACATAACACGAAACGAAGGTGAAGAGGACTGGTAAGTATAGAAGACTGTGTGGACGACACTAAAAAGAGCTGGAGAAATGCATAAACCAGAACACGGAAAGGCTGATAACCGCAGCAAGATACACCGTCGAAACGAACTATGCATGAAGCACCGAAACCAGAAACAAACAGACAAGAAAGAAAAAGTGGGAAGAAAAACAACAACATGGACGCTTCATAAGACTCACAAAACAAGAAACTAACGAAAATAGCTGGCCATGGCCAAGAAAAGAGAAATGTGAACAGAGAAAATGAATCTTTACTGATGGCTTCAGAGAACAATGCGATTAAGACAAACTACATTAAAGCTAAATATATAAACCCAGGAAAACAGTAAATACAGAATGTGTAGACAAAGAGACGAAACAGTAAATCATATAATAAGTGAATGTAGTCAACAAGCGCACACAGAATACAATAACATACATGACTGTTTGTGGAAAGCAGTACACCGGGAACTGTGCAAACAATTACATTTCAAATATGAAGACAAATGGTAAAAACAGACATGGACCAGTACTGGAAAACGAACTACACTCTGGATATACTCATACAAGCAAGGAGACCGGATGTTATTATAACCGACAAGAAGAGACAATCTTGTAAATTCATAAACTCTGCTGCTCCAGCAGACCATATACTGAAGATTAAACACACCGAAAAACGAAGTAAATACACAGAACTAGCCAGAGAACTGAAAGGAATATGGAGCTTGAAGAAAGTTAATATAACACTAATAATTTTAGGAGTACTAGAAACAATCCCAACAAACATGGTGAAAAGACTGTGATAAATTAGAATAGAAGGGAACAATCGAAACCATACAACGGACCACAATGATCAACACAACTGCAATTTAAGGAACATCAGCATATGCGGAAACTAACCCGCATAAGCTGCATAGGGTAATCAGTCACAAGGAATTTACAACAAAGAGAAAACAAAACCATACTACACGAACCAAGGAACAGAAACTGCAAGAACCATCACTTCATAATCCCCTCAATAAATTACACTGTGATCAGATTTCACCACACCAAAATGAATCAAGGAACAGAAATTACAAGAATCCCATAAACTTCTATACACTCCCCATATTGAAAATAAAATTTACAAAATTAAAAATTAAAAAAAAATGTTTAATTAATTTATTTATTTTTCTTTAAATGGTGCTGGCCTAGGCTGACACCAGACACATATTTGTAGATGGTCAAGGAGGATGAGAAGACCGAGGAGGGATAGCACAAACCAGACCTCCACTGGAAAAGTGTGAAATAATGCTGGGACGTTTGGGAGGTTTATTGTAACCCAAATCCCAGAGAAGACCAATTGTTCTTACAAGCGAGAAATCAATGGTAAGAGGTTACTGCAATACCGCATCGTTATCGAAAAGAGGTTGAAAATGCTGGAAAACTGGGGAGGTTTGTTGTCACTCAGACTCCAGGAAATACCACGTGTTATTGCCGGTGAGCAATCACTGACGATGATCTATGTGAGAACTCCTAGTGAGTACAAATAATAATAATAATCTGAGCAGTATCACTAATATTATACTTTGGACCATTCATAGGCTGGAGTAAATAAGAACTCAGGCAACTTGACCAGCAGACTTGAAGATAAATCACCAGTCACAACGCACTACATCCAAAAGACGATACGGAAAAGAAATGAAGGGGACTTGAACTGGTAAGTATAGAAGACTGTGTGAAAGAACACACATACAAAGAGCTGGAGAAGTATATAACCCATCAAACGGAAAGGCTAATTAGGAACTGCCATGACTGTGTAATGTGCAAACGATTTAACTTCGAACACGGTTTCACCTTGTACAAACATACACGAAAACAGCACTGAAAAAAGAAAAAACGAAAACTTCTTTTGGGATACGACTGTGCAAACAGATAAACTCATACAAGTAAAGAGACCGAATGTCATAATAATTGACAAGAAAGAACAAAATCCTACCAATGCGAAAGTGAAAGTCAAGAAGACGGAAAAACGAAGCAAATACACGGAACTTGCCGGATACCTAACAGACTATTGAGCTTGAAGAAAGTTAATATAATATCAATACTCGTAAGAGAGTAGAAACTAAAACCTGGCAAAATAACTAGGGAAAACTTGAACTTACAGAATCACTGAAACCATACAGATGACGGAAATAACGAAAACAGAGACAATGTTAAGGAACATCTTCGAATGTGGTAACCTACCCGCATAACCTACGAATGGCAACAAGTCACATGAAATTTATAATAATAAGAAAAATCAAAACAACAGGTAAGACACCACTGCAAACACAAGGAACATAACCTGGAAGAAATAGAAGCTACCCCTACACACAAAAAATGATGAAAGTGGTCTCAGCTTACACCCCACAACATATTCGTAGAGGGTCACTGAGTATGAGACCACCGCAGACGGACAGCATAAACCAGACCTCCAGTGGAAAAGTGCTCGGACCTTGGGAAGGCTTGTTGCCACCCAAATCCCATTGCAGAATAATGGTAGCTGCTAACGAGAAATCGATTGTTGCGTTACCGCAAGGTTATTTGCGGTAGTGATCGATATAAGATGGAAAGTACTGGGAATGTGAAGAGGCTTGCTGTCACTCAGACTCTCTGGAACACTACTGGATGTTATTGGTGAGCAGTCACTGACAATTAATTGTTTGAGAACTTGTAATCAGCATATCTAATAATAATAATAATAATAATAATAATAATAATAATAATAATAATAATAATAATAATAATAATAATAATAAAAATACTAATAATAATAATAATAATAATAAAAATACTAATAATAATAATAATAATAATAATAATAATAATAATAATAATATATCCCTTACAAAAAACGCATAGGCATCAGCATTGTTTTTCTAAAAAAATAATAATCATGGGCAGCAATTAATGAGGCTGTTGTCTTGTTTAGAGAAAACAACAAATAATTTACAGTTGACATTTTAGTAACTAGGAAGAAAACAACATTATTGTTGTTGTGTTAGTGCATTCCAATGTGAAGAATATGTAGAGTGCATTAACATATTCTAATTTTATTTTTTACGAGAAAAAACAACAAAAAGGTTAATTAATAATGTATTCAAGGAAGTTTTGAGGGTTTGGGTATAAAAATTAAAATAACTTATTATATTTACTTAAAAACTGGCTTAATTATGAAGTGAATAAATATTAGGGTGAGCGTCAATTGGTATAATAAAACAATTTTATATGACTGAGTAATTCGAAATGGTTACTTTGGATGTGTTGCCTTTATTATAAAATAAATAAAAAGACTTACTGACTATTAAAGAAGGCTTTATTTTGTTTTGCTAATTTAGAAAGATAAGCGTTGTTTTTCTCTTCCATGTCACATGTTAAAATCATCATCATCATCATCATCATCATCATCATCATCATCATCATCATCATCATCATCATCATCATCATCATCGTCACTACTTACATGTGGACTCATTGGCATTTTGGCGAGGATCAAAATGTAGTATCTGTTCTGATTATGCAGTTCGTGTTTCTGTTTTTGACCAGTAGAGAAGAAATCTTTCTAGACCGAGTAAATTTTATTTTTGTTCTAATCAAGAGTACCCTTTTAGGGGAGTTGGGTGTTCCCTTGTTAAATATTGGCATTGTGCTTTACTCTGCTCGGATGAAGTAAATAGGAACAGCAGTAGAAACACCACCAACAACAGCATTATTTGAAAAAGTTATAAACATATCCATTTAATTATTTACAGAAAGCATGTGTTAATTATTGCGTGTAATACACAGTCTATATTTCAAAGTAATACTTCAAGATTTATCCCAGAGGTTTGCTATGTGTAAATATACGCGTGCGAAAACGTATATAATGAAATAGCATTCTTCAATTCTTAGACAATCGTACTGAATATGAATTAATTAAACAATGCTTAAAAAATAAATATGCAAATACTTTACCGACCTGAAAGGGTTAGTTAGGTTTTCCGTAACTTTATACACCCTAGTTGAAAATATATAATTATATAATTGAATTGTGTACAGATAAGGTGTTTTAATATGCATATAGTTCGGATATATGACACAAAACACTTTGGCATTTATTGATTTAGAATTTTGTGTTTCTTTACTTCCTTCTACAAATCACCCTTCCGTTGGAGACAAACTCTGTGAGTCACCTTCACCGAAATGTTATGCGCGAGATGCTACTTCGCCGAGATGCCAAGCGCACACAATTAAAAGTCCCGTATGCTGCATCACGGGACTCGTGCATTTGTAACTGAAGCAACACTAAAACTAAAACTTTGCACCTGGAAGCGCCGCTCGAAATTTGAATAAAGAATAGAATGTTAAAAGTCAAATAACGGCGAGTGTAATTGTTTTACTCTGTAACACTGAATGTGTGTTAACTTTCGATAATAACAATTAATACAACTTTGTCGTTGGAAGTGTACATACCATTTAAAATCACATTTATTAATACGATCGCAAATTTATATCCGTGCTAAGCTAATTAATTCCTCCCTTTCATTTGTTATCATTTTACATGTTAACTACAATTGGCACTGCAGGTTGAGCATTATTAACCCATATAATATAATATAACACCAGCCTTCTAGAGAATATCATCAGTAACAGCAAAAGCGTGAACGAAAAATGTATAATAGATACACACTACATAATTTATTTCATATACAGATTACTTAATGTTTTTACAAAATTGTTACTCTCGAAATATGTATATTTCCGAGATCTAGATAATTATAACTCGCAGATTTTTGTTCAGTATTCTAAAGTAAATATTTAATGAAATTCCTATAGGAAATATCTTATTACACATAATTTCATTATATGTACTATATATATATATATATATATATATATTATTTATTTATTTATTTACGAGGAAATACTTGGGTACTCGATTGGATATACATTCTATAATTTAATTTATTTTAACAGTTTCTCTTTTGAATGTCCTACGGTTCCTCTCGTGATAATAAGGCTTTCATCATTACAGTTTTATTGCGATATCCACAAAGGTATTTGGATCGTTCAGCGTCATATTATCACTCCCAGAAGACGAGATTTATTTCATTCGGCAAGTTTGGTTCGAATACTGAATATCCATAGAGATTTGCCTCCCGAAACATTAAACAATTGCCGATATTCCCTTTAAAAAACACTGCCGATATATGCGTTCTGCAAGTGAGTCACTATAAAAGAGTAATTAAATAATGTGGATCAATTACTCTCAATGGATAGGGCATCATCATCTGTTTATAGTTATATGAATAGAGGGTAGTGGATTCTTATCCAATAGATAACTTACATATAGATGCATAAACTCATGCATGGCTATATACACATACCCATATTTATAAAATATGTTCTCATTGATATCATAAGGATGATTAAGACTACTACTACAATCTACAATAATAATAATAATAATAATAATAATAATAATAATAATAATAATATTTATTATTATTATTATTATTATCATTATTGTTATTATTATTATTAGTGATTTTAAAATCATAACGATTATTTGAAATAATATATACTAGCATCAACATCAGTTAATAAAACTCAAAATAACCGCGTTTGATCTAAGAAAATAGCGAAACCAAACAGAGATAATACCAGTCAAACATTTACTGTATAGAGAATACTTGAAACGGGTTTTTAGTCAGTTTCGAGAGAAAGACCCGGCCATTATCATTCGTTAAAATATTAAAAATAAGGAGCCAATAGAAATGAGAATGTGTATAGCTTTACTTACATTTATATTCCAGAATAACCACCTGTCTTCCCAGAATGACTAGTGACTCACTTTTCCTACTACTACTACTACAACTAACACTACTAATTCACCAATAAAATTATGAGATGGTAAATACAACCATGCTTGTATCATATACATTCTCAGTCGATTCAAAGAATTATTACGATAATTATATATGCTTTTAATAAATATTAAATCTATCATTTAATATATGCATCCATAAGTCACACTCAATTCGCGTGTTTACGTTAAAATACAACGTTAGAATAACAACAATGAATATACTATGATGTTTGAGCATTACTCCAGATGTAAGTTATAATTTAAACGATTGCCTTACTTATTTTCTGTATTCATCTTAATACTGCAGAAAGCTTTGTGTTAAGCTTGAAAAATAATTACGCCACTTATCACGGTCTTCGGCAAGTTTTACAGCTGTTAGTAGCGGCAGTCTAAATACTGATCTGGTCGGATCACGTATTTGCTGACTGTTTTTTTGATCGCATTTTTATGACATTTTTATGATATGATTTCCTTATATAGCTGAAGTCTCCTAATAAGGAAACATACAAACATAGAAAATGTCACTGAATTATAAAGTCATAACTTCAGAAGCGTTGATACGACTTTTCTCATCCATGTCATTTTTGACGTCGAAACCCAGCAGTTGCTTTCCCTATTCTTCTTCTAGTATCGTATTTGGATCCTGGAACCAGAGCGCTAAATAATACTCTACCTGATTAACACTTGTAATTGACAATCATATAACGAATACGATTGAATACACAGTAGGGTTCTGCCAGAGTTGTCGCTAATTTCCTTCCCCCTTCTATCATTTTCTTGGAAAGTTTGTCATCAACAGGGGTGCTTATAAATTAGCTCCCGTTTGCTATGCCTTATGCTAATGGTACCACACTTGTTGCTGATGCCATCGATAATTTGCAGGTATCTACTTCTGCGCTAGAAGCCGACTGTGATGAATAATGAATGGAAGTAAACGTAGGCAAATGCAAAATCTGCTCGTTTTCTGAACATCACATCTCAATAAACTGAAACATGTTTAAGACAAACTGAGAATGAACTCATCTTTCAACAATTTATTTCGTGGATTTATACATATGTTGTATGAGCTGTGATATAGTGGGTTGCCCCCATACATCCCTCAGTATATGTTTTGAAAGCACATCAAAGTATTAGGCTTACTTAAAGGAAATAATCAGCTCAAAGTAATGTTTGTATTTATTTATCCCCTGTTGTAGATATCTCCAAATAGTGTTGAATTACACCACTATTACCCGATAAAAGATAATCTTTTGTACACTATTATTTTAGATGAAGTCCCAAATTAAATGGTTATTCAATAATAAAAATGCTATGAAATAAAATTCCCAATAGTGGGGCTTTTTTCATACATGAGATGACATATTAGCTACAATAGATTTTAGAATCATTTATACTTCATTAATTTTAATAATTGTTAGACTACAAAAATAACAAACTATAACATGATCTTGGTCTTCCTTTATGCAAGTCCGACGTGAAAAAAACACAAGGAGGATATCATTGTCAGACGTCGAATACAAACTGAAGATCATCAATACATTGTGCATAACATGTTATCAGTATATAACTTTGTATTCAATGAAATATTTGGTAATAAACATAAAACAATTTTAATCTACAATGAAATATTATATAGATAATAAATACGGTTACGTAATTTCTATTACCTAAAATATATATGTTCCGTCATTATTACGCTATTACTAATAACTGACCAGTGACTCCAGAGAGAGAGAGAGAGAGAGAGAGAGAAAGAGAGATAAAGCCAGAGAGATAATCACTGTTTACCCATATTTAGTCTAGCTATATTATGTTACACACTCACGCACTGCGTGCTCCCAAACAAATTGTGTTCTTCTCTCTTACACTCCCGCTTTCGGAAATTATACGTTATATCCGTTCCTATTAATGTCCCGGTCTAGGAATCATCAGCTCGTGTTCAGCAACTTGTTCTCAGCTGAACTTGTATATGCTGTTATTTTCAACTTACTCTATGATGTACTTGTTAATCTACAAGCCAAATATACTACATTGCATCACATGATGTTATTATTGTTTTACCTTTTCGAGGAACACATTTTATTAATGTACACTATATGTAAATAATGTTTGTAAAAAAGTAATGTAAAATTCTACAAATACCTAGATAAGTTTTTATATGTATGTAGATGGTCTACAATTAAATTATTGGTAGACGAATGTTTACATAAAACTAACCGTCACCTCTAAAGTTTACATAATATAACATCAACAAATAACATTATTATCAAAAACACATTTAGCTTAGTTTGGGCTAGTTTTTTTCAATCGTAAAACGAAGCTTGAATGTGTTTGGTTTGGAGTGACACGTAGCATCCCGTCTTATCTGATGAAGCGCTGATAAAACTGATGATTAACAATAGCTGATCTGTAGGAATTTGGTTATGTGTGCAACTACGTGCATGTATGTTTGACAATCAATATATCGTGATTGCCACTGTTGTACAGAAGAAGGTCCGCCTACAATATGTCATTGCCCGGTTGTATTTACGCATATACATACGCAGCCATGATTTTCTCTTGTGAGTCTTGTTGAATATATAACACCGGAGACAACTGTTTACTTCATTTTTAATATATGTGCTCCTCATGAGTTTGTATTTTTAATAATTAATTAATTCAAGCATTCTATATAACGACTTTGTCAGAAAGATCACACAATATGATGAGGCTAGAATATATCTTGAATGTTCAACATGGACTATTACACAACGGAAAATATTCTGCAACAATAATACTAGTTATCGGCAAAGCGACCCCTTTGTACCTTTTATTTCCCAGTCCTAGGGCATTTCAACAGATAACAGTTGTTTTAAAAGCCTATTATACCCATCGACGCATGGTGTCAAGATCCGCGTATGAAACTTAGGGTGACCCTAATCTCGAGCAGTTTCCAGAGTTTAATATTGTAAATTGATGTTTACATCATCCAGAGGCATGCTGGTATAAACTCTTCACGAACTTGATGTGAAGACGAAACGTTGTCAACGCCTCCGATGAATACAGGAAGCACGGTTACTAACACATAATATTTCGTTTTTATGTGTATTTGTCTAGGGTTTTCCAGCCTATCGAATACTTTGTTGGCTTGTTAAATACTTGGATATTTTTTAGTAAGATTATTCATCTGATAAGAGAGTATTGCAACTTCGAAGGATTACTATCGATTCACTGTCTTGTACTTTATGTAGACATTGAATTCTACATATGATGTACTATTTCAGATTGATAGTGTGTTAAAAGTACATTATACAGAAAAAAAGTCATTATCGGCTACATATCCTCTTCAGTGTGGCCAATGAAGTACACGTAAAAAGAGAAAAGCTGTCGAATTTTAAATTAAATTAAGTGCGTTTGGTGAGTCTTTCAATGATTCGGAAACGTATTAGAACAACGCTGTTAGAGGACCAAATGCCATATGAGGAAGAGTACGAGAAAACAAGGTTGGTTCTATCATGACACCTTGTTGTGGAGGATCAAAGATGGCTAATGGTTCAGAGAATCTATGGAAAACTTGAAAGTTTTCTTCTATGCCCCTATGAAGTTGTCTAAGCATTGTAACACAATAGTCGTGTGCATCCAAATTTGCAAAAAATGTCAAAGGTCTTCCTCTTTTAACAGTATTGAAAGTTGTCCCACTTGTCTTACAAAACTTGTAAAATGTCTACATGTAGTTCGGTGCATTTTTCGACAGTTATCAAGTAGAGAAGATCACATGCATCGTGCCACGAGCGGATGAAACACAACTCGAGTATAGTGGGATAGCAGAATGAGCCGATTAAGTAACGCGTTTAAAAAGTTCATGCTCATGAGAAAATACCCGTAAGAAAGTGCATGTCTCGACCATTGCTACATCCCTACAGGGTGTTTTCCTTTGTATAATGATATCAGTATGCGTGTATCCAGTGTTGTGGAATAGCAGTAGTGATGCATATATCAAATATCAGACTGTCACTTTCTGTGGCGATATTACCATCACTATAGAATGATAACCCATGCATGATGCTACTTAATATCCCTCCCATTAGTGTTACTTTTGATCTCATGACCGATACCGTTTTCAGGCATACTGTTTATGTCATCTTCAATAATTACTGAACAGATCTTTGTTATGCCTATTTCAGCGGTTCATACTGCTTATAGAAGAGAGGCGCATTAATTAGTTCGAATATTTTCAACAATTGAGATTAACTGCCTGTTAATTAAGTACACTACTTTACCATTTTTACTAGAGTAAGCCATCTTCATTCTCCCGGGAATATACAGTCACAACCTTTCATTTATTTTACATGGATTGTGCTGCAGTAACGATTGTGTACTTTGAATGTTTGCTGTTAATATTTTCGGTCATTTTCAGGTCTGCTTATTCATCAAAGATACCACTTGTTTTCTGTACCAATAAGATGTTGACCTGCAGTTCGTTGTCATCGAAATAATCGTGATGATCCGGCTCCGTGTGATCACGTGTCTCAACACTAACTTCCTGAAAGATCTACAGTAAATCTAAGTGCCACTAAATTGAACGCTCCCACATGCTATTTGCATATGCTCACGTTAATTCGAGCTCTGTCGTCTAGGTACATCAATGCGTTTGGGTACTTCTTATTTCAAGATTGGACATTATTTTGAACTTCAGTTTACTACGCATACGTTTATGATCCGAGACATGTTTTGCCTCCCACAGTAAATAGTGCAGTGCATATATATTGAAGCTCTCACTTGGGAATTATAACGTAAATGAGTAATGTGATCGTTGCTTTAGTAAGTAAGCTGATGAGATGATATCTCATAAGAGAAGATGTTGCAGCTGAGGAGATAACATGCAGGCCAAAACTACAAAAGGGTAGAGATAGTGGTGCTCCTGACGCCACAATTACCATAAGTGGTCAGGCTCTTCGTAGACTTGAAGGTTTTAAAACCTTGTACGGATATATTATCGATTCTGGGATGAATGAGTGTGCAATTTGTAGAACTTGGTAGGATGTCAGGATAGTCTCCTCGTCTTCGTTAAGAATTAGTGTATATTAAAAAAATGACAACAGATTAGCATTCTTAATAAAGTATTTAATAATTAAGTGACACCGACTAAAAACAGGTTTAATTACTAGTCAAGATAAAATAGCATGTTACGATACTGCACCCGTTGATAGCCCCATCATTGAATGATCAGAAAAACCCAAAAACAAACACTTACAAATAGCTTCATATACAACTCAAAGTTAAACATTGTATAACTATAATTTCCCCAAAACACAGAAAGATGTATATGCAGGGATAGTCGGATAACGACACTTGCTAATGCAAAAAAAAATAACTAAATAACCAACGTCAAAAATGTATTTGGTTTCTAAAATAATATGTTAATTAAAATAATTAATTACTCTAATTTAACAAAACATAAAAACTTAAATAAAGGTAAACATGGGGCGACTCAAAACTTCCGCACCTTATGTTCTAATAGTCTCGCAAATAAGTCATATTCGACTATCATACGTAAACAATCATATATACATACGTTATTAGATAATTTATATATGAGGTGATTTAATGCATATTTTTAATACCCAACTTTTCGTATGAAATATGATGTATTCGATTGTTATCATTTAGCATCCGACTTTAATAACATGTTAGGCGAAGATACATACAAGAGGAGGATTACCGCTAGAATTACATTGAGTGTTAGAGACGCACACAGAACAGACTCAAAATAAAATAAAATGGTAATTCACATGAAATGTCATCCTCGAAGGAGATCGTTTATAATGTTTACAATAATTTCTGCAATCCAACTAGATTAAGGAAAAATAAAACGCAGTCCATGGATGATTTGTCAACAAAGATGCAATTCTTCACATGTTCCTCTCTTTTAAATGATCCTCCAGAGGTGCACCTCGATATGACTAATTTAGTTCAGCAATAGTTTAGAGATTGTTTGTATAGACATTATCCTACGGATAACATCATATCCAAAAACTCTGGTGTTTAAGCTGTTTCAAGTCTATTTAAGATCGCACGTCGTACTAATGAACCGATTACCAACATGGTTATGCACGTACACACACTTAATTTGACGGCTATGAAACAAATAATGTGCGATATTTATGACTGAAAGTTTGTGAAGAAGTCAACAACTGACTAGAGTAATTTTGAATTAGATAGAATTTGATTGACGAAGCGGTTTTTAGTTTTTTCACTAAAACAATTCGGGGGAATTAGTATACAACTATGACGATAACATTCAAAATCCAGGATAACAGTATGACGTATTACGCACGGTTTCAATGGTTGTTTTAATTTGAATACAACTGAAAACAGTCCTTATTTCCAATCTTGTACGAATTACGGTAACATTTAAACATGGAAATCATATCGATGATTTCTTTTGAGCAAACACACTCGAGATTCGTTATAAGCTCGTCTCTGTAAGCATAATACAAATGTTGAAGCTACTACGAAATCGCTTAAATTGTACTTGATATCTACTGAACCCAGTCAATAACGTAATATATTCATGTATCTCGCTCGCTGTCATTGGTATTAATCTCGGGATTCATTATATCAAATGTCTAAAAAAGCGTAGTAGTTACGGTTCAGGGGTTTACCTCTTTTACCGATGTCGGAATATATGTATTACTTTGAAGGTCATGTATGCTGGATGTATCACCATTTGCTGGACTATTTCCTGTCACAAATACAATGTGTTCACCCGTTTTTATTACTATCTCCTGTTGTTTATGTTTCTCTGGTTTCTCTGTTTTTTTTATATCAACCGCTTATTTAGAACACACATATCAGTTGAATTTTTAAAACAATGTTAAACAATAATAAGACCACTGCCTTTCTACTCTAGCTTTAGTTTACTTAGAGTTGTATATACTTCCGATCATTTAGGTATGGCATGCAGGGTGTAATGAAAAATGTTCCGCTCATGTATGCATGTATATATATATATACATATATATATATATATATATATATATATATATATATAAATTCATATATGTATATATATATATATATATATATATATATATATATATATATATATGTAAATATATGTATGTATGCATATATATATATATATATATATATATATATATATATATATATATATATATATTTCTCTTTCTTGGTTAAACTTACCGACGTCTCTTTATACTTCGAGTATCTTCGCCACGTTCTTGAAGACAAAGTCCAACTACTTAGCGCTGGTTAGGCTAGTTATTAAGCCAGAAGTACCGACATGACAGTCTCAATCCTTATCGTCCTCATGGTCTGCTTTGAATATAATGTATATATATATGCTGTATGTATATAGCTCGTGCCTGGTAGCTGAGACACATGTAAACACAATCTAATTCTTATTTTTCAAATAACGTTGTTGATAGAACTGCTGATATTAGGTCTCTTACTGATCACTACATTTTCGGCTATGCTAACACGGTTACTCTCACGATTTTTTAAACATTTCATATAAACAACGTGAACGTTCTGAAGATGTACTGGCCGACCACTTTATTTATTTTCCCCCTTGTCTTATACATTGGTATATATATATATATATATATATATATATATATATATATATATATATATATATATATATATATATATATATATATATATATATAATTTTATAGATATATATATATATAATTATATATATATGACATTTAATAAAATGTAAAGATAAATGATGTATTTTCAAAGAATAATCTATCGTAAAAATAGACAGCTGAAAATATTTGATATAACAATACATTCCGAAAATGAATGATGTAAATAAAAGTTGCATGATTACTATATTTATGAAATCGTCAGAAGTTCAAAAACAAATAGGGATCTCATTATCATCTATGCATTGATATCTAAAGAAACACATTTTTCATCATAGGACAAACATTGGTAATGTAACTTTTACCGAACGTATTGAACTTAGAAAATGAATATATATATATATATATATATATATATATATATATATATATATATATATATATATACACTTTTGGAGGTAAAACGATTCTAAATTCAGAAAAATAACCCCAATACAAATGTTGCTACGGTAAAAAAATGGAAAAACAGAATACCCAAAGTACACAAAACTGCGGATGTTTTTTTTCAATACTATTCGAGAATTTCAGTTAGTCTGCATTCGTAACAATCTGTTAAAAATGCGAATAGGCAAAAAACGAAATTTCCAGTCCGGAATATTTACAATGAAAGTTACAGGTAAACACCAGATTAACAATCCAATAGTCATTGCTGATTACAGTTTCTAGGCAGAGGAATTAAGTTTAACGGGTAAACAATAGTGCTAGAATAAACGTTTCCTAATCTGAGTCAAGAGTGTGAGTAAAATGAAAACAACATTATCGTGTAAAAATGTGTCCGTTTAAAAGCAGAGAAGACAAGAAAGAAAAAAGTAACGAAAAATGACAGAAACAAAGATTGACAAACAGATTAATAGATTTACATCTAACTATATGAAATAGAGAGAAGTAGAGGAGAGAAGCTGATAAAGAAGAGATTTACGATGGTCGTATTAAAGGGAGTGTACAATAGACATATTAAATAGAATACGAAAATAGAGGGTAGGTAGGTAAGAGATTGAGTTAGAAGGGGCAGTTTGAGAGACAACCCCTGACGAACGGGGCTGGTATAATGATTATAAAGAAAGGGCATCTGAACAAAGGAAACCGTGGGGAGATGATTTAATTTAAATTGATAGATGGGGTAGGAAAACGGTGAAGACTGTAAAGTAGTAATTGTACTATTGATACAGTGGCACAACTCAAATACATGTATTAAATGATATCTATTAACTAAATTAAAAGGTATATATATATATATATATATATATATATATATATATATATATATATATATATATATGCATATATATATGCATATATATATATATATATATATATATGTAAATATATATATATATAAATATATACTTACACACATTTATATATGACTTCACATGGCCCGAAGATCAAGGGATCAAGGTGGGTAGGCAGTTTGATTGGAAGCTAAAAAGTGCAATCTCGTGGATTTAAAATGATCTGAATAGACCATTAACAAGTAAATATTGATCCTTATTTGTCGCCACGCCTCATGGTTCAGTGATTTATAACAGACGATCCATGCAAATAAATATGTTCTTGTCTTAAACTGTTGCCTCAACTTAGTCTTTTTTGTGGCATGAACGGACTTATTTGAAAACAGTTTTTTGCTTGGTCGAACAGGATCACATTAAAGAAAACGTGCAGGAACCAGCCGATGACCAGTTTGTTTCATGACCGTCCATGCATGAAAAAAATGTGTTAACCTAACAATGCAAGGGATGTACATAATTTTGGATAAACACAATAATACGAAGAGTGCTTAGATTTAATGAAACATTCAATAAGAAAATAGATGTTTTCGCTACTATGATCTGTGTACTCGAATAAATGATGTATACACACTTTACTCGTCAGATGATTACGCAATGTCTTTGTCCGAATGTTTGCCTAGCAATAAATGTGGCAGCTTTTTCTATATTTCCCGAAATTTGAAATGCATGGTGACTCCTATCGCAAAATGGTTACGCATTGAATCCTTCATAAAGTTCACAATCTGTTCTGCAATACACCAACATTTCTTACAAAAATCTTCAGTTGAAACTTGGATTTTTCGCCGAATCTCAATCACTAATATTCAACAGTTGCTGTCTTATCGCTGTTCAATTCACGCGGAGAAACTTTGGTGATCATCTCAATCGTAAAGGGTGTATGCTGAAATGGTTTAATACACAAGGGCTTTATCCCGAACATTTATCTGTAGCATTATATCATCGAAAATACACAGCTAAACAATCCGCAGACTATTCAGGAACTAGGATGTCTATCACTACAAACATAAATACAGTGTGACATAGTTATTTATACTATTCCGCATTGTAAACATCAGTGCTTATCATATAATGGATTGTATACACAAACTGTTGGGCATTCATGAATACACTGTAGTGGGCAATACAGGTATAGGCTGAACGCTAGTTGAACCAAATGTTTGGATTACGTGCACGATTGTGAATTTTATTAATGGTGGCATGGGTAACAGTTGGAGGGTAATCCTGTGTTTAGTCATGGTATCTATGAATAAATAATCAAGTGCATATTGCAAAAGTGTATTGGCTTGTTTACTAATATAACGCCAAATAAAACAAAAAAAAATGTTACGTTTTAAATATGAAATAGATTTTTTTTTCATCAGTAAAATGTGTTTTAAAGTGCACCCATTCAATGATGAATGCATAAATTGTGTAACTAAGTGCAGAAGCTAAATGAAGCCTCAGTCATGCATCGGATTAATCGAGGCGTTTTTCAAACGATTGCGTATAAATAATGTTTATTAATAATCCGGGACAAAAATTAGAAAAAAATATCATCGGTGTTATTGGTGTATTATTACATTTTTAATTACACCAATCTGTCTTAGGCTCTTTCTATGTCTATGTCTCTGTCTCTGTCTCGCTCGTGCTTTCTATCTATCTTACTCTCAATATTCCTCTCCCCTTCTCTATCTATCTATCTATCTATCTATCTATCTCTCCATATATATATATATATATATATATATATATATATATATATATATATATATACATATATATATATACATATATATATACATATATATATATGTATATATATATAGCAAAGTCTGTAACGTGTAAATTCTGTTTCCCTTGTTCTTCCCTCGTAGCGGTGTTTATTTTACTTTGTTTATTTTATTCTCTTGCTGTAACAGCATTTGGTTGGTGTGCTTATAAAATTATTGAGTTATAAAATAATTTGATATGACAGAGTCTGGAAATGGAGGTTTAATGAAAAGAACTATTCAGTAATAACAAGTACAATTTAAACGGCTTCATGTAAGAGGGGGACATTGATAGTTCTTCTTAGTAAATATTAACGAGATAGATATCTAGATAGGACGATTGACAGATAGACAGATAGACAGATTAAGAAATAGAACAGCGCGCATGACCGTGCATGATTCTCATGCGTTTTGTCGTTTGTTAAGACATTTTGTCAGAGACCGTTTGCTCCGAACTTTCAAACCTGTGTGAAAAGATATATCATCTGCTTGGTCTCGTCCCACGTGACGTCACATTTGTAGATCTCATTTGAATATCGTTTCAAGCTTATCCCTCTTTGTACCCCACATGTTAAATCCCGCACTGGTGAAATGTTATTTTAATAAACTTTTGTTCCACACACAAGATTACCTTGATTCGTACTCAATCATATGTACACAGATTCATTCTAACCAACCTATTCACTCGTTATCAAATACGATGTCCCTATGTTCGTATGCGTCTTGCAGCATCAAATTTACACGTTTTGTCTAAGAGCTAAACTAATCGCAGATTTGGAATCAACACCTTTTTGCCAGTGACGTTATCGATGTAATATGCTCTGTAATTTTGTAAACTCATTATCTCAAATAAAAGAATGTAAAAATAACATTAGAAACACATGTTCTTATAATCATGTGTTCCCTTTAAGTTGAGCGAACAACTACTTTTCACGTCAAATTATTTCACGATTTTAGGTATTGATTTCATTTCAGAGAAACAAGATTAATATTTCTAAATTAAAATTAGATGAATTCTTATTTCATTTAACTAGATTTTAGATTTTTATATTATGTATCTTTATGTTTGTTTAGTTTTGTTTTAGTAAACTCAAACTAGTTTAGATTGCTGCGGACATATATGCATATCTCTATGAAGAAGGTTCTACCCCGACCTCATTAAGGAGGTTCAAAAGACAAAATAGTTTTGTTCGACTGGTGGCGAAGTGGATAAGATTTTATGTCATGATGTGGGTTTTTTCTGTAACGTTCGAGATACCGATCATAATCATAAAAGCTTAATAAATTGCTTACAAAAATGTAGTTGAAACTATCTAATAGATGGTCTTAATTTCTAGTTAGCCTATAATATCGAAAACAAATTTATACAGACATAGGTACGCACTTAAGTAATAGTTTAGAGCAAGTAATCAAGTCGTTATGATATGGTATTATTTTAGAAAGAGAATATCCAGTTGGATTATTTAGATTTTTTGGACAACTGTGCCGATCTTAGATGCTATTCTCTAATTATTTCGGTCAATACAACCTTCAACCTTCTTCAAGTGCGTTTTGTCGAACTTGGAGATATCCATGTCGAATTCTGGGATCTGTAAGCCAAACTCGGGGATCGGTATGACATTTTGAAAGGAATCCATGGGTTTAACTCGCGTTCGTTGGGTCAGCTATGACCGAGTAAATGTTGTAAGTAATTCGTAATTGTAGTCTTAGTATAGTTCGTACTGTCAGGTACACCTGCCACTTAGAACTGATATGTAGCACCTTTATCCGTTGCGCCACAGATCATTGTATTAAAGGTTAAATCTTAAGCAATTACGGTACAAAGATATATCAACATTTCATAGGAATTAGCGAGTATTAACTTATCGAATTGAAAGCCATGTGTATTATAACTATTTTAACAAATCGCCATGTATTAAAAGATTCAAAACAACATAAGTCTCATTCATAATATACAATGTCACATAAAGACACACGCGTCTACACACGTACTGACACAACCTGACTGTTTACGCGTAAATAACGTTCATATATTAGGTATGGATATTTTTTCCATTACTTTGAGTAGTTACTTTATCAACTCTAGTTGTCAGATACTTTTATTTATATAGTGGCGATCCAATCGCAAAAATCATCTATAAATAGGATCTCTTATTCGTTACTTTAAAACAGTAGTTTCTATCGACAGTGTGTATGCTCCTATTCTGTTATCAAGCACTGGTTATGTTGAATATAAGTGTTGATATATTCAGATACTTCTTTGTATTACTATAATGGAATATAACGAATGTGCTTTAATATAGGTAAAATAAACAAAAGTAACTGAACTAATTCACACATAATTAGAATGTGTGCAAAATACCAAAGATAAAATAACAAAACAATTGCTTTAAAAATGTATATTTTGTGATTATATGAACTACTTCAATGATGCGGCCACTTAGTGCAATATTCTATTCTAAGACTTGAACATGTATTTACAGTGTTTTCTTGATTTTCCTCGTTCAATATTATTTTTATTTTAACGAACCTCGTCGAAAGAGAGTTTAAAAATACCAAAGTGTTTTACCTTTATTTTCTTGTTATATAACGAATGATATTGATTTTTCTTAGGATAAATACAATATTAGGAGTGCGTAAATCACCATGATATATAAGAAAGGCTTCCAACTCGTATTATCTATATACTGACAATGACAATAACAGTGATGTGTATTTAAACAAATAATGAATACACTTGACTGAAGTTATTTCTTTAATAAACTAGATTTCAAAGAAATCAGACATTTTCTGGACTAACTCTGCTTCGCAACGTCCGATCTCAGACACGCCGGCCAAGATGAAGTGGATACTTACTATTTTACCGCCAAAATGAATACTTCTTTTGTTTCTAGAGTATCTAACTAAACATTGACAATTTAAACAATATAAATATATAGATTTTAAATATAGACGGCCAATAGAAATTTAATTTATTTGTTTTTTAACCGAAAAAATAAATAAGCCCGATTTAAAAAATCCCAAAAAATCAAATAATTATCTTTTTTTTTAACTAAAATGTATTAATTACTGGATGAATGTTTATATTAAGTATTTATTTTATCAAAAAAATACGTATAGTTCTGAATAGATTACGTAAATTAATTTTGTAATAAATTTATCGGGGCATTACTTCTTTTTTACCTTATAATTTGGGAATATCATGTTTAACCCACCGATTTGGTAATATCATTGTTTACTTTCCAATTCAGGAATATCATTGTTTACCTTCCGATTAGGGAATATGTTTTTTTTTACCGAGCGTTGCCATAATTTTTCGTTTGCATTGGCATATTCGATATGTTATGTGATAGCGGTCAATGCGTTTTGACGCTGTGTATTTTAAAACCAAAAAGAGAAGTAATTTTATTAACCGAAAAAAATCTATAGAATATAGATCATGTAAAAATAAGTGTACGATATATTCCGTCAAAAATTATTGAGAAGCTTTTCATTTTCCGAATAAAAAAATCAAGAATTGAAAAAATGGTTGATATCAAGTATTCGAAGCAGAAGCAGCAGCAACAGCCGACGCCTACAGGTTAAAAGAATCCTTAATTGATCACCGGTATGAACATTTTTAAAAATGCGACAGATTAGACGTTACGTTGCATACTGCTTTTTTTACTTTTTATTTTCTTCTACCATCTCACCACCTTACAATACATTACTTTTTATGAACAAAATATCAGATAACGTTGATTTATTTCTCCCTCACTATAGGCATTCCGTTGTAAATCGCACTATTTGATCTTTCTCTCTCTCTCTCTCTATATATATATATATATATATATATATATATATATATATATATATATATGTGTGTATTGAATAGTGAGTGTGAATTTCCCTTTTTTAATTTTGAAACATTTTCTCATCTTTTAGGTGCTCGAAAAGTTTGTAGGTCGAAATAAATTATCGTATCGGTGATTATGTTATTCCATGTTACTTATATATATATATATATATATATATATATATATATATATATATATATATGTATATGTATATATATATATATATATATATATATATATATATATATATATATATGTTAATACACAATTGTTCATAGCGCTTAAATACATGTGTGCTTTCAACGCTTTCCCAGAATTCTAAATTGGTACCGAATGGAAATAGAAATATTCTAGTCATTTTTTTCATTGCTTATATTGTCTTAATCTTCTGACTTCAATTATCTCTTTCAAAGTAATTTGTATATAGTGGTTTTAAAAGTAATGTAATATCACTATAATCAGATTAAAAGTGTGTTTATTTTTATGTTTCAGTGGTTATTCATCAATCGATTAACTACCATGGAGATGATTGGTTTGCCTTTGTAAACATTAGGTTACTTGTTTAAAGACGTATTTTTCAAATACGCTTAGAACATATATATATATATATATATATATATATATATATATATATATATATATATATATATATATATATACATACTAAAAAAAATCAGTGGGACTTGCTAGCTTGGTTAAATATAATCACCAGGCAAACATGTTGACATGAAATAATAAGATAAAATGTGTCAGTAAGTTATCATACATATTCGCTAACATATCTCTATCGCTCATTCTCTGATCCTATCTCTCTCTTGATATCTCTTTCTTTCTCTCTCTCTCTCTCTCTCTCTCTCTCTCTATATATATATATATATATATATATATATATATATATATATATATATATATATATATATATATATATATATATATATACTTGGTATTCTATGTCGAATATTTAAATATATGGTTAAATAAACGGTCTTGTAGACTCCGGTTTCCATGTGAAAACACTCCGAATTGAGAAGAGATTTCGTGTTGAGAAGACAGTATTCCTGGAAAATTAAAAAAATAAGTAATAATAAAATATGACACTATAACATACCACAACGATGCATTATACGATGTCATTTAATTCCTCAATATTGTCATTTCATGTATTTAGCACTAGCTTATGTGATTCCATATTAACGGCATCTTAAAACTAAATGGCGTTGCCATCACGATTAAAAATGGCTACGAATTTATTTTGAATAATTCTATTCGCAACATAGATCCATTGCACTAAATACGATTTTTATACGTCTAAGACTCCCTGAAGTAAATATATATTTCAATTCAAAATTCACAATGAAATCGGCATGTGTTTGTAATTGTATTTAATTATGTATACTAGCAAATATATGCTACCTCCGGTCGCATATTTTGCTAGACGTTTTAGTTAATTGTTCAGTAAAATGTGTTTGTTTGATTTTTAGAAAAAAAAGAAAGAAAATCACCTTATTTTTTATTTTTAATAAATAAAACACGGAATGATAAACACATAGTTTGTAAACAACTTTAAAGCGTAAAATGTAAAGCAATAAATCCTGAACCCACTGATTGTCGTAAAAAGATAATAATATTTGAAATTTATCAAATAAAAAAAGTTGTAACTAAAATAAAATCGACGATTAAACAAATAAAATACAGTGAACACGATTCTAAATTTAGTTATTTAATTGTTCAGTAAAATTATTTTTTTACCAAAAAATAGTAATTTTAATCAATTATTTTTTTAAATTAAACAATTTGATTCTATAAATTTATGTTTTTGTAACATAATTTCTAATAAGATTTTTAAAAAAAACAATCAAAACGTTTTAATAAAAAATCAAAGTAAATACAAATGTTTGAACGACGCGTACGATAAATATTAGATAATGTGTTGTTTACATGTTATTAATCTAATAAAGCGCCCATGTCTCGTGCCCATCTATTTCTCTTTCCTTCTCTGTTCTGCCTCTCTTTCTCTCTATTATTCTCTCTCTCTTTCTCGTTCTCTCTCTCTTTCTTTAAGTATAATTTACTGTTCGTCGAAACACAACAGTATACTTTATAATCAGAGGGCGGGTAAGCAAATGTTCGAGTGAACGCCGGCTGTTACATCATATTCCATTGCAATCTTATTTCATAACATAAGTCAATTATATGAATAAAAAAATGACAATGTCTCTAATTAATTATATTTATAATTGTTATTAAGATTATTTTTAATGACGAAAATATTAATCTGATTTACCTATTTTAAAATGAATCATTCAAAAATCAAATCATATATTTGCGTTGTTCACTTAAACTATAACATTTTCAACAAATACGTTTGATTGATTTGAAGAATAATTATCTTACAAACTATATTTGCTGTAAAAGGCAGGGATATTAAGTGTTTCAAAAATAATTAAAATGCTACAATATAAAAGGAAAACATAGAAATAGAGGCATCTTTTTTTTATTTATTTAAAGCATATTTGGCTGACGTAACAAGTATTCTAATGAATGAAATAACTATACTTATCTTAATAATTCTGATATTAACATACATTTTTGAATTGAAATGTATATTACATACATTAATTTATACGGATTCATGTGACATACACCGTGTAATTTTTACGGGTGTCGGTAATATTTTATAAATGCAAATCAGTATTATCATAAATCGCACTTTTGACATAAGTACGACTAAAACCTCATTGTATATATATTATTTATTTTATAATCTAATACCTGTACGTGCACGGCTTCGGTGGTCGATCCTATTACTTTTATTTCTGTGTTTCACCTTTTTTATCAGCATAACATACTTTCGAAGTTTCTCTTCACTTACATTTATAAATAACGACTGTTCGTAGCACACAAGTATTAATCTACTTCTTTAATGTTTGCAATTTACCAAATTAATTTTCGTTGTCCAATTTATGAAACTGAGAGTATATTTGAGTGGTCATTACAGAACATGGAAATTTTGCAAATAAATAATTATTTACTTTTCATAAGTTGTGAATCGTACGCGCCTATGTGGTAAAAATGTGCCGCAAACAGTAAATGCATTCAAATGGTCATACTTAGCGTTACATTGCGCTCGTACGTATTGAAATTTCAATTAAACACGAGTACAGATACTTAAACCTAACTTGTTTGTATATTATATGCACACGGATGAGTGTGTCTACTGACTAAGGAGACTTACTTTTTAAACACATTTGAACTCATTATTTGAAATGGGTGTCATGCTGTATAGATGTAAATATTGTTTTGTTTAAAAAAAACAGTGAGAACAATAGAAGTACATGAACTTATATATTTGAAATAAGTTGTGGAAATAGGTTTGTAAAAAAAGAAAAACAATTGAACTATTTAACAGAAATCAAGAGAAATTTGAAGAATGATAGCTTTAAACACAATAACAAAACAGAAAATACCAATTTTATTGTAAATATAGCTCGTAGACTTAGTTTCATTTTAACTCTATACTAAATAAATAAGCTCTGACAGCGAATCTGTAACTATTACTTAAAATTCAGAAAACAAAAAGCGAAACAAATAGAACCGTACCAGAACTCCCTTGAACAATGGTAAAGGTACAGAAGCATCACTTTTTATTAAGTACTAATACAAGAATATGTGCGAGGTCATCAAAACGACAGTGAACTCTTTATAAGGCAAAAAGAGTTATTCATACCTCCTTTTTTACTAATAAAAATGTAATAATATGCCCATTTTAAAGAGTAAAGAGTATTCTTAAATCATACCTCCACAGTCGAAATACAATCTATGCTATCAATGCCAGAGCCGTAGCTATCTTTCGATATACTGCCGGTATACTTGACTGGGATGTAGATAAAACAAAAAGTTTGGATACCAAAACACAGTACATGCTTACAATTTATTAAGCTTTTGCAAAGAAAGAAAATGCAGATCGATTGTATCTTATTTTAAAGGAAAATGCTGTGAATATAAAAGATCGCTGTCTATATGAATATATTTCTGAAAGTAATGAGATTCCTCTTCGTCAAGTAAAAAAGAGGTAATACTAAGAACTGGGGTGAAAAAGAATCACATGCTACAAAAGAGAAAGTATTTGTAAAGAGATTACACAGTGTATTCTTAAAGAATACTGCATTAAAAATTAATAACAACTGGAATTGGTTGTTCAGTAGTTATCTCAAAAGATCAACGAGAGCAACTTAATGGCAGTCCATGAACAAGCAACCCACACTAAGTCCATCAAAAGATACATTGACAAAACTGCATAATCTATGATATGTTGATTGTGTAATGAAAGGGAATACACATTAACGCATTTTGTGTATGAATGTGTAATGCTGGCACCACATCAGTATAACAAATGGAGACACAACAAAGTCGCTCAGGTATGTCACTAGACTATATGGAAACTTTATAAATTCGACCAGAATGAGAAGTGGTATTATAATAAGACAGAAGTTATACAGGAGATCAGGAATAGCAAACTTCGATTAGACATACGCATACAGACTGATCAGGTTCTTGAACATTCAACACCCGACTTAATGTTTCTAAACAAAAACAAAAGAAATTGGTTAATCATTGATTTGGCCTGCCTCTTTCGATACGAGAGTGCAGGACAAAGAAAACGAAAATAAAAATAAAAATCAAGATCTAAAATGGGAATTAGTTCGGCTATGGAAATGTAAAGACGTATAGGTATGTCCCGCAGTAATTGGAACGCTTTGAACAATAACAAGAATCCACCATAAATAACTTAAACAGATTGACAATAATATTTCTTTTCCAATTCGTCAAAAGGCTTTCCTGTTAGGAACAGCGAAAGTGTAAAGGTACAGCTTGAATGTCGTCTTTCAATGGAATTGATTTGACGTTTAAAAAAAGGAATCTTCAACTAAAAACATATAAAAGTAGAACTACTATGAAATAATAATAATAATAATAATAATAATAATGATAATAATAATGATAATAATAATAATAATAATGATACTATTTTCGCTTTTTGTTTGAGTTGAAAGTAATTGAAATAAAAAAGAAGTAACGTGTCATGTGACAGAAAAAGTTTCCGTTATGTTTTAAGGAGCCGATGACCATTTAAATTCTCGAGCGTACCGTTTGAAGACGCATTTTTGGTAGATAGATAAATGTAATATTTATTGTGAATGTTAATGCTAACTGATACAAAGCTTCTGAGATTTAACTTCGGGGGTCGAGAGATAATATTTTTGCTTTTTTTTTAGGTTGAAGGCATTTGAAATCCCTCAGAACAACTAGTCAAGTGAGAGATAAAAAGTGTCCGTTATTTTTTTTAATCTTGACCGAACCTTTGATAATATGGCATCAAATTATCATACAAACATGAGAAGAGAATCTATTGTATTTCTTGTATTATTATTTAAGAGTATCTTATAAAACTTATACCAAATAATTTTGTAATATGTATATATATATATATATATGTATATATATATATATATATATATATATATATATATATATATATATTCTTTCTTTATTTTTAAACATTTTTAAATATTTATTATATCTTATCTTATTTTTTTTATTGATCTATTTTTTATTTTTTATTAAAAACATTTTTATTTGTTATGTTTATTCTTCGTAAAATCGTCTTCATGTATGCGTGAACTTCATGAAAATGAGAGAAACACTATCTCTGTGACAAGATAACAGGTACACCACGTATGAGGCTTGTGTTGCTACAAACACCAAACCATGATAAATGTCTATAAATATCAATAAATGCCGTGGAATGTCATGATGGGCAGGTGCTCCTTCGATGCCCAACTTTAATATCAGAGACAAGACCATGGACAAAAAACACGTAACTAACCCATCAAATTCCATGTATGATAAGGACACAGACCAAACATAAGATATCAAGAATGAAAAGAGCACACCAACAAGCCATATGAAGTAATGGACCACACAATAGAACATACTGGTAATTAAATGCTACTATAAATATCGCTACCCTACAGAAAGAGGATACCGGAACCGAATGAAATATTTATGGGACATACTGACTTCCATACAACGGAACACATGATAACAGATCAGCAATACACATATTCAAGACAGAGATGTTCTCGGAGATGAAATGATGGGAAAGAAAACAAAAGAGAAATGGCGTGACAGATCACGAAACACAACATGATTAAAACTCCTAGAAAGAATACGGGAAAAAATAAACACAGAAACTGAAGAGGTCGGAGACGACGAACGCATAGAACTCACTGTGGAAAAAGAAAGAGAAGTGGAAATACCAAACGATTAATGTCTGAGAACAAAACAAAACTCCCATCCCTAAAGAACGAAGAATGGAAGAATGTATACGTTGAAACAGAGAAAGTAAACAGTACTCGCGTACATTCCAACATACACTATCACAGACTAACACAACTTAATATATGCGGGGCAAAATCAATAAGTATGAAACTATAAAGATAAACAACTGGCTAAAAGAACAGACAGACAAAATGTAGATAGGAGATCAGACTTGAAACTCAGATCAACAAACTTTTTAAAAAAGCTAACACCGTAAACAGGATGAGGAAGGACAGTAAACAATGGGAAAGCAGAACTCCAAATCACAAAGAAACACACTAAATAAGAAACATGAACTAAGACAAAAGATATCAGCAAACGAAGAAAGATTAAGACTATACATATACAAATTATAACAGTAGGAACAGAACAGGACCTTTGAAAACAATCAAAACCAGTTGTACAAAAACGTAAACGGAGAAAGAACAACAATGGAACAACCAGACCTAACAGAAACAAAACATTTCTAGAGCAAGAGATGAGAGAAACAGCTGCGAACCACCACACACATGCTAAATGGCTGAAAGAAATTAAATATAAACTACCAAAATTGAAGAAGGAACATACACAAAATATTATAAATGAAATTATTAAGACAACACTAAAGAAAATGGCAAACTGGAAAGCAACAGGTCGCGATGGAATACATGCGTACCGGTTCAATAAATTAACGAGCATACATCAAAGGCTGGCATAGAATCTGAGAGGATGTATAGATAAAACAGACGCACCAGAGTGTATGACCAAAAAGAAGGACAACGCTTATACCAATCGACGCCAAGAAGGGAACGATGTCAATCAATTACACACCAATAACCTGTTTACCAACACTGTAGAAAATGCTAACGACACAACTGCGAAAGCAACGTTCCCATTTTCTGAAAATCCGTGGGCTACTTCCCAAGGAACAGAAATTGTGCCAGAAAATGAACAAGAGGAACGTATGTTCTGTTTATCAACAATGTTGGAAATCCTGACGGCACAACAGAGAGAAAACATCTACCAATTACTAAGCAAACGGGAATGTCTCGCTAGAGAATAAACAGGATGCCGTAAATAGAAAAGAGGGACGCATGATCTGATTTACATCGATCAAAACATCATAAAAGAAGTTAAAAACTAGTAACAGAACATATCTAGGGCATTGATTGACTACAAGAAAGCGTACAAGAGAATCCCTCAAGCATGGATAATTGATTGCTTAAAATGTACAGGATACCCGACAAGACTAGTAATCTCATCAAGAATGCTATGGGAACATTAAGATTAGCACTTACAGCTGGAGGACAACACTTGACGGATATCAAAATACAGGCATACATTTTCCAAGGATACTCCTTATTACTACTACTATGTATCATAGCCATTGTGCCATTTAACTAAATACTCAGAAAATGTGATGCCGGAAACAAGTTCTCAGCCAGAGAACAAAGAATAAACCATTTCATGTACATGGACGACTTGACATTACTTGGAAAAAGCAAAACGAAACGGGAAAAGCTGATGAATACCACCAGAATCTTTAGTCAAAACATTCAAATGAAATTCGGAGTGGAACAGTGTGCACTACATGTGATTAAAAACATAATCGAAACGACTAAGAACATGGAACTTCCAAAACAAGAGCAGAGGAGAGTATAAGGCGAACAAGATAGCTAAATAAAATAGAAGTTTTAGACGCAGACATAATAAAATCAACATAAATGAAAGTGAAGATTGGAAAAGAGTATCTGAGAGATACAAGAAAGGTCTTATAAACAACATTATATAGCAGAAACCTAATCAAAGGAATAGATACATAGGCAGGGTCACTAATATGATACTCTGGCCCATGCATAGGCTGAACTAACGAAGACCACAGGAACCTTGACAGTAGGACTAGAAAATTGATGACCATGCACATACACTACATCTAAAAGACGATACATACAGCTTCTACGTGAGAAAAAACGAAGGAGGAAAAGAACAGGTAAGTATTGAAGACTGTGTGGGCGACACTAAAAAGAGCTAGAGAAATACATAAACGAGAACACAGAAAAGCTGATCATCGCATCAAAGACACCGTTCCAACAAACAACACAAGAAGCACCGAAACCAGACACCAACAGGCATAAAATAGTGGGACGAAAAACAACTGCATGAACTCTTCATGAGACTGACAAAGGAAACACTAACGAAAATAGCAGGGAATGACTAAAAAATCAAACTTGAACAGAGAATAATAAGTTATTACTATGGCTGCACAGAACAATGCGATTTAGATAAACTACATTAAAGCTTAAATGGATAACCCCTAGCAAAACCGTAAATGCAGACTCTGTGGAAAACGAGACAGAACAGCACATCATATAATAAGTAAATGTAGCAAACTCGTTCAAACGAATGCAAGAACATACATGACTGTGTGGGGAAAGAAGTACACTAGGAGCTGTGCAAACACTTGAATTTCGAATACGGAGGCAAATGGTACAAACATAAACCAAAACTCTATTGGAAAACGAAAAAAAAAACCTGTGATGTGTATATACAAACAAATACACTCATACAAGTGTAGTACCATATTGCCCCACTAGACGACCATCGACCCCAACGTTGTATTTCCGTGGCCTTCTTCTTTGTCTTCCTCGCCTTAGCCGTGTCGTCCATCCACTGACGAATCATCGAGGGCACGACAATGGTCCACAAGTTAAAATAAAAGAAACACAACTCTCGATAAATAACACGAACACATATACGTTGTGGATAACTTAGTTTGAACTATGAGTGTGTGTGACACCGTCGTGGACTGTCGACACCCCTATAGTCGTTGCTTAAGTCGTCAGCTCATCTCATCGTTTCCCGGTCCGATTCGCTTAGTAATAGTGAGTATCCTTGGAAAATGTATGCCTGTATTTTGATATCCGTCAAGTGTTGTCCTCCAGCTGTAAGTGCTAATCTAAATGTTCCCATAGCATTCTTGATGAGATTACTAATCTTGCCGGGTATCCTGTACATTTTAAGCAATCGCTGAGGTTCGATCCTAACTTCCCGGCTTCTCTCTGAAACCCAAACTTGTCAAGTTTTGTCATAAACCTTACTGTCGTCAAACTAACCTACCTTTCTGTCGTCAGATGTCGTAAAAAAACCGTCACTCCTAAATGTCGTGTTCGGTATTTATTTCTTAGTCACCTGTCCTGAACAATGAAAACTGACCACTACCGCATTCATTTCTTTTTGTCTTTGTCGATGAGTCATTTCTTATCCATCCTCGCAGCCTTCATTACTGACCACTACCGCATTTTGTTTGTCTCTGTCGATTAGTCACTTCCTATCCTCGCGGCCTCCAGTGTATCACACAAGCAAAGAGGCCTGATGTTATTATTATTAACATGAAGGAAATATGTTGAAAAATCGTAGACATCGCCGTTCCAGCAAACCACAGAGTAAAAATCAAATAGACGGAAAAACGAAGCACATACACATAACTAGTCATGAACTGAAAGTAATATGGAGCATGAAGAATGTGTGTATGATACCTATGAGGGTAGGAGCACTAGGAACAACCCCAAAAATCATGGAGAAAAGACTGCAAAAAATTGGAATCAAAGGAGCCAACGATACTATACAAAGGACGGCAATGATCAAAACAGCTGCAATCTGAAGTACATTTCTTAAATGCGGAAACCCACGTACATAAGCTACAAAGGATAACTAGTCACAAAAAATGTATAACAGGGAGAAAACAAAACCACGCGAAGAACACAAAACGAAGCAATAAAAAGATACTGCAAGAAACATCACTTCATAATCTATCCCCTCCAATAAATTACATCGTCCTCAACTAACACCAGCCAAAAAGTAAAGACAGACACAGAAATTACCAGGAACACAATAAGCTCTTACCCTTCCCCCCTCATAAATGGTGGCGGCCTAGGCTGACACCAGACAAAATATTTGTAGAGGGCCAAAGAGGGTGAGAAGACCGAGGAGGGACAACACAAACCAGACCTCCACTGGATAAATGCAGAGAATGTTGGAACCATGTGAGAGGCTCATTGCCATCCAACTCGCAATGGTAAGCGGCTGTTGCCATATGGTAATAGTATGTTGTGAATTGTGTTCCTTTAACCGTGCAACGCGTTTTTCCTTCTTTTTCCTCCGTCTTCTCCCAACGTATCCAATCTTCGTGACGTTCTCTACTCGACTGCCCCCGATCCAAAAGACACCGCTTTTATGTAGCCTTCTTGCTACACCTAATTTGTATAATGCAACCCTCTCAGTCTCGTAATTTAATGGGCGTGGGTTCGCGCCTCGGTGTTACGACTGTCTCCTTCCGAGCCGTCACTACACTCCCTCCTGATCTCATGATCACAAATATGAGACCTCGACGGTCGTCTTTGCCGGATGCTCCTTCGCAAAAGTGGGGCTTCTTTAGAGGTGTGGGCTTCTTCGGGGGTGTGGGACTCTTCAGGATTGCGGGCTTCTACTTTTGTCTCGGGTAAATCATCCGACTCCGTGTCGTCGTCAGTTATCAGACTCTCTGAAGATGTTGCGCTGTCAGAATCTTCCTCTAACGAGAGTATACTGTAGCGTAGGCGCAGGTCCTTCACATGTCTGGGCATTCCATTAACCGCGACAGATTGTGGACTGATTAGTTCTGTTACCCGACCTGTGCCAAAACTCGTGGTGCAGCGATTCTCCGGTGACTTCACCCACACGCAGTCTCCAACCTGGTAAGGACCGTGTTCAGGACCTGATGATGATGGCACCACGTCAACCCCTTTTACCCTCACTTCGTAACGGTAGATCGCATTGGCTGGTGCGGTCAATGTGACTCATCGTCTTTTGGTGTGACGTTATGCCAGTAGACAGCCTCTTGTATGGGGCAGCTCATTCTAGCCGCAATCCGTTTTACGGTACGGTGGCACCGCTCTGCAATTCCGTTCCCGGCTGGGGCATATGCACAACAGAATCTCAGGTTCACGCCCCATTCATCTGCGAAAATCCTGAATTCCCTGCTGCGAAAGGCTGTGTCGTTATCGGTGAGTAGTTCCCGCGGTGGGCCACGCTAAAAAAAGACAACTCTCAGTTGACCAATCACGCTTGCCGAGTCCTGTCGTGCCAACTGTCTCCACACAGAAAACCGCGACGGGCCACAATCTGTGATAGTTAGGAAATGATAATCACCGTAATGTGTAATGTCCATCCCCAACCTCTGCCAGTTGCTGCTCACCTCCAATTTTCCCTTCTCCCAGTGGACCGGCGCTGGATCTATTGATTGGCATTCTACGCAGGTTTGTATAACCGACTTAACCGTTGCTTTCGACGTTGCAGGACAAACTCTTCTGGCGAAATAAGTTGTGCGTCGCACTCCTGGGTGTCCACTGCGTTTGTGAATATCCATGATCTGGGCCGCGTCCAGTTCATCTACGTGTACAGCACCTATCAGGGGCTCGGGCCCCTTTTCTCTTTTCATTGCGTCAAACCACCGCTGTGGCACGCGCGTCAGTTGGTCGGCCACGTTTTGAATCGATGCAACCAACGTTACGTCCACCGAGAGCTTGTACTCCATCACAAGCTTCTTGAGTGTGCTCAACCGTCTCCTAATTAGACTCTCACTGGCTACCTTGGTGCGAACTCGTGTTTTCTCAGTTAGAGTGTCCGACACCCAGTGGTACACACATGCAGAGTCGGTATTTATATGCAATACCTTGCTCTGCCACTGCAAAGCCAAGTTGATGCCCTTCAACACGGCGTCCAGTTCGGCTAAATTAATATGCTGGGCATCGTTCTCAGGTCGCAGCCAACAAGCATCTTCCAACACTGTCCCCTGTCTTTCCAATGCTACCCCAGTTGCTAGCGAGCTGGCATCGACCCATACATTCACTTCCCGGCCGTTCACGCACTAGTCTCCACAAGCTGGATCACTCCGCTTCACTTCATCCATAGTCTCGCACATCATATTCCGGAGGAGGGGGTCATCCACTTTGTCATCCCAGCCTTTTGTGATCGAATCGGCTCTCCTCTTAATCACTCCGCATGCCACACGAAGCCATGCACACACCGGGAAGTGCCCAACAAGCCTTCCACATAAGAAGAACACAGTTCGTCGTGTGACGATGTAGGGAACTTCTTGAACTGTGTGTCCTCGCTTCCAGCGCAAGACGCCGCGCTCCCTCCAGACCATTAATCCCAGCACGCATGTGCCGTCCCCCAACCGCTCCGGGTCCTTACATTCCAGTCCGAACCGAGCCAAATGTTCCCTGACACAAGACGCGGGCATAACATCTTCGTCGACCAGGATATCATCGATGTAAGCCGATGTTGCGCGGTCCATGGCTTCCTCCTGCGATAGAACCGTGCTGACGATACCCTTAATGACGTGGGGAGCCACATTCAATCCAAATCCTAGACGCGTCAGACAGTACCTCTTTCCATCGATCTTCACAGTCTGGTACGGCCACAGTGTCTCGTGGATTCGTACTTGGAGGTACGCTCTCATGAGGTCCAGCAGAGACGCGTTAGCTCCTTTCTGGCGCCATTCACGCATCTTAGCAGCGCAAACATCAGCGTTTGCCGTGAATATGTCCACATGATCGTTAAGTTCGCGATAGTCCATCACTGGGCGCACCTTTGCCTTATTCCGCTGCACCATGGCCATCAATGGAATCAAACCCTTGGGAGGTCTCAGCCTTTCTTCCGGGTATGGCACGAGCCAACCCTTATTCATCCACGTGCGGAGCTCCTGATCATAATCTGGTCGAATTTCCGCAGCCACCCGATACTCGGACACTTCATTACGCAGCTCTTCAGGTGCGCAGTTATCTGCCCACTTCCACGACGCGGTCCATGATCGTTTTTGACTGTCGAAAGTAGCAGTAAAGTCGGGTTCGTTGATGGAGATAGCCGCACACGTAGAAACTTTCCTGTCGCCGATCCGAACCGCTCCTGTCGGTCCCACAGTGACACCTCCCAACGCCTATAAATGGCTTTACCATGTCACTGTGTATATTTAAAACTACTATTACAATATATATGTATATATATATATATATATATATATATATATATATATATATATATATATATATATATATATATATAATATGGTTAGTAATAGTTTTAAACGAGGGCATATTTTAATTATAGAAAGTGTTGTTGAGTGGGGAAGTTCCATAATAGCTGCTAATAGATTTATTGTTTAAATAACCCGTATGGATTTAATTCGCCTGTTAATTGTTTTTTCTGAATCCTAAGAGCAGTATGTTAACAATGGTATTAAGCCTTTCCTAAAGTAGTCGCTTGTATTTTGTCTGCTGACTTGAAAAACACGGAGTCTAATTTGACATTCTAAAGTATTAACATCTGCAAGATTTTACGTTGTGACATTGTCGACATAAGCACAAATCGTTATTAATACATTATTGAATAGAGGCATTTTATCAGAAATTTTAAAGGGAGAGTGAGATTGGTTTTATGACTTACATTTCAAATAATGGAATCGGTGATGCCGAAATAGCTTGTAATAGTATGTTGTGAATTGTGTTCCTTTAACCGTGCAACGCGTTTTTCCTTCTTTTTCCTCCGTCTTCTCCCAACGTATCCGATCTTCGTGACGTTCTCTACTCGACTGCCCCCGATCCAAAAGACACCGCCTTTTATGTAGTTTTCTTGCTACACCTAATTTGCATAATGCAACCCTCTAAGTCTCGTAATTTAATGGGCGTGGGTTCGCGCTTCGGTGTTACGACTGTCTCCTTCCGAGCCGTCACTACACATATCACAAAGTTATTTACGGTTGTTATCGAAAAGAGGTGAAGAATACTAGACATCTGGTTAAGCTTGTCGTCACTCATAGTGAGAGGCGACTGATTTATGTTTTTAATGAGCAATAATATGTACACGACTGTTGCGATGATGTAAGATGATTAGCAACAATTTTCGAAATAGGCATAGCATGCTGGAAATCTAGCGAGATACGTAGTTACTAAGACTACAAAGGAAAACTCCTTGTTAGTGTCATTGATTAATCATGAATAACAAGCCGCGCATCCGTGGTCCCCCTCTGTATGTGACGAGTTTAAAATGCAATAAATTTGGGCAATTTGGGGCATTTATGACCCCCCTTTGACCCACTGAGGGCGCGAACCAGAATGTTTCTGATGTCAAGGATGCTCATTTTATATCCAGAACATTTGCCTCTACATTTTGGCCAAGTTTCAGAAAAAATATTTTTGCCATTTATGGGGGCTTTTGCCCCCCTGGGGGTGCGAACCAGATATTTTTTTCTAATGTCAGCGATACTTAGTTCCTATTAGGAACAATTGCCTCTACATTTTGGCCAAGTTTCAAAGAAATTGAATGGATGGATCAAACGGCAAAAAATGTCATTTTCTGCCATTTCGGGGCCTTTGACCCCCTGGGGGGCTAACCAGATTTTTTTTCAAAAATCGGAGAGTGTCACTTTCTTACCTGACAAAAGTTACAACTTCATGCCATCAATGGATAGTTGCGGAGAAAAATCCGGACGGACGGACGAACGGAAATGCCTCAAAACATAGGTCTCCCGATTTTATAAATCGGGGGACCAATTAGTGGGGTTTAATGCCCCAAGTGAGTAAATAATAATGATAGTCAATAATTCAGTAAAAATATATGATTATATGCAGTACAGAATAGTTAACTTCTTATTTGATGTAAACTCCGTGAACTATGTAACAACAACTGACGGCATATATGAGTGAAATATTCAATTCCGATTAAATGTTTGGTTAGCTCCGCATAAGTTCATGTAGTAACTTAATTAGTCTACTTACCGACAGCTCATGCTTTTGTCATACGAAATTGACAACAGGTGTTTATGAAACAAACAGTTTACAATCATATTTTAGGTAGGATTTTTTTGTGGGGGGGGGAATTCTTTCCACCATATTTGTTCAGTATAACAAGATCAGAAAATTAAACTGTGTTGTATCATTAGAATTGTTTATTACGAACAATCAAATTAAACTTTTTAAATAATTGGAATGTTTTTTATCAGGAATGTCAAATACAAATGTGTGTTATGGGTGTTTTACTTTTTATGTAATTACTGGGGTTTAATGACCTTGTCACCTACTATTAGTGGTAACATACATTTAGTTAACTGTATTCACGAAATGTTTACATACTAGTGTAATTAATAATTCGGCATATATTGGCTCCATAAAATCATGAAATAGCGTTTTTTTTTATAAACGCCGCTTGTCAATTTCCAATTTAAAAACTGGAATCAATCGCAAAGTACAGTATTTCTATTTTACCGTTCACGTTCATGCAATTTCACGTAATGACATGTATAAGGAAGTGTATTTATGATATTATATTGCGTACTCGATGTATGTTGAATAAACTACATCGATGAGGTTTCGTCTCATCTTCCTTTAACTGTGTTTAGATAATACATGAACATTTATTTATCTACATTTCATGTGGCTTCTCAATGTGCAATTGTATTTTTTAATGTCCGTTAGACATTTAATTCGATCGCACGAATTGATGTTATAGGGTTTCCAGATAAGCATGTTGTAATCGTTTTGGTTTTGAATACAAGTTGTAAACATATTTATTTATTATTTTTTACTTATTAGAGATCCACCATTTTTCCCGAGTAGTAGTAGTAGTAGTATCATCATCATCTTCATCATCATCATCATCATCATCATCATCATCATCATCATCATCATCATCATCATCATCATCATCATCATCATCATCATCATCATCATCATCATCATCATCATATATATTATTATTAATATTAGTAGTAGTAGTATTATTAGTATTATTGGTTCAGAATAGTCTCGACTCTTGGATGTTTTTAGTTGGCGTTTTCGTTTTTGAACATCAAGTCAATTCCCTTGACTGTAAAAATACAAGATGCACCTTAACGCTTTCGCTGTTTCTAATAGGTAAGTCTGTTACAGAATCGCAAATAAATTGTATCGTCAACTGTTTAAGCCATTATTATTATTAGTAGTAGTAGTAGTAGTAGTCGTAGCAGTATTAGTATTAGTAGTAGTGTTTGTTTTGTTTTTTGCCACCGAAAATTTCCTATGATGATTCAACGATCTTCTAAATACAACCATTTAAATGGCAGTACAAACTACAAATAAACAATTAAATAAAACACCTAGTAGAAAAACACAAAAACCTCCTACAAACACTACATATAAATAATGAATTAAATAACACTAAATTAATTACCAGCAAATATATTTTCCGACAGGTACATTTTAGGAATGCACCGTTTTTTATCAATATAACGCACTTCCTCATTGTGTTTTGACCTGATTTATTACACTGACGAGTCCCTTAGGCACAGCCTTTTAAAAATATAAAAATGTCAACCCATCTAGATGAGACCGCGGTGAAATTCTGAAATATGTAACACATAGTTTTCAAATAAATTATTCATTTAAAGTTATGCATGTATATATATATATATATATATATATATATATATATATATATATGTATCATACATGTATTGTATTAGTTTCTGTAAATGTAAATCCGTACAAACTCAAGTGTTTATAAAAAGTGCTCAATAACAAGTAGAGCTGTTTATAAGTATACATTTTTTTTATACAAACATTATTGGTTACATATGTGCATACATGTTTCGGTTGCACTTTCCCAGAAAGTCAACCTCATCAAACCAAGAATTTCAGAGAACTGGATGGATTTGAAGAATTTTCTCTCTTAAATAAATCTTTTTGGGGTTTAGTTATTTTTTATTTCTTATGAATTAGTATCGGATTACCTATTCCACTTGCTGACCTTTTTTGTTAGGGGTTGTCCTTTTTATTACTTTTTTATGGCGTCTCCATCACCTTTTCTTTATTTTATTGCCCACTTTTTCTGGGTTTCTTTAAATTCTTTAACCTACCGAGTTTTACATTCTCGCTTCAGTATAAATATCTTATCTATATATCAAGAGTCACACCTATATAAACAGACTCTAATAGATACTCAAATACAAACAAATAAACAGACATTGATATACATACACATCTAAACATGGACACACACACAGATTCACTATCAATCAAGCATATATTCAAAATACATACGTGCTTATACATATATTCTAGATGTAAAAAAAAAAAAAAAATTCGATACAAAAATTCATACGTCTACAAACACACACATATATACAACTATATGCACCTACACACGCATATCTATACCCACACATATATATACATATACACACATATATATACATATATATATACATACATACACATACATATACACATACACATTCACATACATCTACATACACAAATCATACATGCGCATATTCGCAACACAGACATACACGCATACACGCATACACACATACATACACTTTTCGTATAAATAGTTCCTAAAAATACGTACATAGATACCTAGAATATATATAAAAACTAGACTATGCAAATATAGAAACTACCCACAAATGTATACGTGTATATTCATAGTCAGATATACACACCACACACAACGTACATATACACACACATACACACACACAAGTCCACATACACGCATATATATATATGCATATATATATATATATATATATATATATATATATATATATATGTGTAGAATTAAATGTAATTGCATACGATGTATCTTTATATTAAAACAATAGCAGGTATTAATGCAAGTAATTTGAACTGAGATAGATTGAAGCAATAATGAATGGTTTTGATTACTAACATATGGATGTTTGTATACATGTTAATCTATTTCGATTGCATGCATGTGCATATTTGTATGCACATACACATATGTGTGTTCGTGGTCTGTGTACGTATATATAATGACATTATATATTTATGTTATACGGGTAGACAGTATACTTGTATCTGTAATGGTGTATACATTTGGAATCGTATGGTTTAGGTATGTATGGGTATATATATTGGTGAGCATAAACGTGTGTGTATGTGTGCATACGTGGGTGTGTATAATTGGACTGAACTATATATGTATGTATGGGTATAGGTACTTCGACTGATATTTTATATTGCAGCAAAAGGTGTATTTTCATGTCATTTTATTTGTATTTCGTTTTATTTGTATTTCGATTTTGATATTCATTTCTTGTGTACGTATACGTGAATGAATACACAAATTTATATGCCTAGGTGTGTACTTAATGTATGTGTATGTATTTGTGTGCGTATGTGTATGTATGCATGTATATATATATATATATATATATATATATATATATATATATATATATATATATGTATATATATGCATGTATGTGGACTTGTGCGTGTGTAGCTTTGTGTATGTGTGCGTTGTGGGTGGAGTGTATATCTGACTATGAATATACACGTATACATTTGTGGGTAGTTTCTATATTTGCATAGTCTAGTTTTTATATATATTCTAGGTATGTGCTTGTATATATTAATTTGTGTGCACTTTGTATAAGTATAGGTGTGTATGTATTTGTATTCGTATATATGTATAGGTGTGAACTGTCGGCGCCTGTGTATATGCGTGTGGATGCGTGTGTATGTATGTATGGGTATATGTATGTGGGTATATGTATATATGTATATGTGTATGTGTATATATATATATATATATGTCAGTGTATGTGTATGTATTTATATGCGCATATATGTACGTATTTTTTAGGAACTATTTATACGAAAAGTGTATGTATGTGGGTATGCGTGTATGTCTGTGTTGCGAATATGCGCATGTATGATTTGTATATGTAGATGTATGTGTATGTGTATATGTATGTGTATGTATGTATATATATATATATATATATGTATATATATATATATGTGTGTATATGTATATATATATATGTGGGTGTATAGATATGCGTGTGTAGGTGCATATAGTTGTATATATGTGTGTTTGTGTAGACGTATGAATTTTTGTATCGAATTTTTTTTTTTTTTTACATCTAGAATATATCTACAAGCACGTATGTATTTTGAATATATGCTTGATTGATAGTGGATCTGTGTGTGTCCATGTTTAGATGTGTATGTATATCAATGTCTGTTTATTTGTTTGTATTTGAGTATCTATTAGAGTTTGTTTCTATAGGTGTGACTCTTGATATATAGATAAGATATTTATACTGAAGCGAGTTTGTAAAACTTGGTAGGTAAAACAGTTTAAAGAAACCCAGAAAGAAGTGGGCAATAATATAAAGAAAAGGTGATGAAGACGCGATAAAAAGTAATAAAAAGGACAACCACTAACAAAAAAGGTCAGCAAGTGGAATAGGTAATCCGATACAAATTCATAAGAAATAGAAAATGATTAAACCCCAAAAAGATTTATTTAGGAGGGAAAATTCTTCAAATCAATCCAGTTCTCTGAAATTCTTGGTCTGATGAGGTTGACATTCTGGGAAAGTGCAACCGAAACATGTATGCACATATGTAACCAATAATGTTACTATAAATAAAAATGTATACTTATATATATATATGTATATATATATATATATATGTATATATATATATATATATATATATATATATATATATATATATGTATATATATATATATATATATGTGTGTATATATATATATATATTTATATATATGTATATATATATATATATATATATACATATATATATATATAGTAGTAAATATATATCTATAGATATTGAGCTAAGTAGAGGCGTCCATAACTCATTCTCGTATCAAATCATCGGACTAAATGTGCTGCCTTATTTTCTTGCGATTGACTTATGTATAATGAGTGTTTATCCACAACTGAACGTTATTTAACTTTTAAGGTGTATGCCTATTTCACGTTTACAATTTAATATTTTTTAATATTTGTATAGTTTTCAATTTCTAGCTCCTCATTTAAACATACTTTACATGGCTCGTTTAAATATCTTCATGTAAAAAAACATCGTAATATCTTCCACCTCATTATGGACGAGCATCCACTGTTTTGAGGTCCCAGCTTTAGTTTGCTAGTGATATTTTTAATCAATGTGTTTTGGTATTCAACGTGCTTTTGTGGTGATATAACCTTGATTTAAAGCCAATTATGTTTCTCCTATGTTTTTTGTTCGTTTTTCATGTGGAAAAGAAAAGTAGAAAGTACACATTGTGTTTACTGCCGGCAGTCTCGTAACTCTCGTATCACATAGGTTTCCTTTTGGTTCGAACATTCCATGAGAGATGCTTCTGGTCGGACTCTTTTAATTCCACAAATTTCTTAGCTGCTTACATCAAGTAGATTGATGCCTTGTCTGGAGCGATTTCTATGAAACAATATTGTGACTTAGTAAACGATGTATTTGCTTATACTATGTTACGCATCTCTCTTTCTCTCTCTCTCTCTCTCTCTCTCTCTCTCTCTCTCTCTACCTCTCGCTGTGTATACATATATTGACATTTATGCTTCTCGCTTTTCTCGCTTAATTGCAGGTTTGTAAAAAAGCCCCAGAATCGGCGTTTGACTGCTACTGAAACGCAAAGGGTTGTAGCTGACCTTGCGGAAAGACTGACACTTCCTGATTAAGCAAAGGAACTGGAATGGGATAAGAGAACCTTGGTTTCTTTTGTGGAGAAGACTAACACAGCACCAAGGAAAGATAAGGGTACAAGAAGGAGCATTTCCCATCGTGATATGCGGAAAATACGCAGACAGATCATTAGGGGACCAAATGGCACTAGCGCCTCCATTTTTGCCAATGGTGGCATTGTTCCGATATCCAGGGAGAGCAGATGCAGTGTCTTGAATGAGATGGCCAGGAACGTGAACCCCATTTCCAGGCCTTTCTTGAACAACCCCATAAGGAAAAACGCATTGCGTTGGCAGAAAAATACATGAAAACGAGCTTCCAACAGGTTCTATTAACAGATGAAGCAAGAGTCACACTTGATGGTCCGGATGGATAGGCTAAAGTTTGGAGTCTTACCGGTGCTGCAATCTCACATCGCGTTCGTGTCTAACAAAGTGGCGGGGGAGTTATGTTTTGGGCGGGTATCATAGGTGATAAATTAATTGAAACTCACAAGCCAAGCATAGATATCGTTCTTAGATGAACATTTGTAACCTTGGCAGGACGATCTGCCTTTACTTTGTCTACGTCAACTGATTTTTATGCACGACAATGCTCCATCTCATGCAGCAAAGGCTACAAATACCTTCCTCGCATCTCCGGGCATCAAGGGAGAAAGTCTCATGCCATAGCCGCCTTGTTCGCCTGACTTAACCCCGATTGAGCAGCTCTGGTCAATTTTAAAGAGGAAGGTTTATGAAAGAGGACAACAATTTACATCAAAAGATGCCCTCTGGAAGAAGATTGTTGATGTTGCTAGTAGCATAACACTTTCCCCAATCAACAGATTGACTTCATCTGTTGATGGAAGACTGCAGTGGGTAATTTCAAGAGATGGGAGATTTGTTGATAAATGATTCAGTTTTGTGGTGCATATTTGGTGATTGCTTCCTTACATTTCATTAATATTTGTACTTATGATTTAAATGATTAAAATAATTAAACCTGCTTAGTCAATTTTTATCACCTATGGACTGTATTTTAACAAACCTGCAATAAAGCGAGACACAGTAAAAATGGCTAACAAATACATACATGTCTATAACTTTAGAAATATGGTATAGATTTTCAAAATATGTTGGTGTCTTACCGACATAGAAGCACTCTTTCAGTGTGCAAACTTTTAAACTTGTGCGATTTACATTTTTGAGGTTATTAACAATATTATGATCTGCAATAAAGCGAGAAACACAGTTTATATATATATATATATATATATATATATATATATATATATATATATATATATATATATATATATATATATAAATACTGGTGCAATCAGTCAATGTTAATTAACGAACGTTCGAATAATATTACATATCTTAACACACTGCATAAAATATAAAAAATGAAAAATACAGATTGAAACTGTCACCGGAAAAAAGAAGAACGGGAAGACGAGGAGAAAAAAAGAGGGGAAAACACTTAAATCCAATCTAAGGTCATGTGTCAGCAAAATATATCGGGCAGTTTAGTTTATCGATCATTGTATGTTCACCATTCCACACTACATTAATGAACTCCACATCCTGCTCATTCTATACGAACGTTTTCTCCATTTTCATCTATAACTATCATTTTGAAATAAGCTAGACAGAACAAATAGAAACAAGTGAAGTTAAAATATATGAGGGAAAGTTGGAAATCACTTTTTATTTATACTTAGCATATATATCTCATCTAAATAGTTTAATAACATCTTAACTCCTATGATAATTAAGGTTATACTTACTAGTTTTGATAAACATATTACTGTATATTGAATAATATTAATATTTGTTTTAAATTGTAAGAATGTTATTTAATCTATTGCTAACCCTTTGAGTGATGTACTAAACTAACTTGTAACTATAAGTGTTTGAAGTATATTTTTTAATATACGTATCTCCTACAGATAAACAACTGTAATATTTGTAATTAATTAATTATAATAATAATTAATTAATTATTATTATTATTATAATTATTATTATTATTACTATTATTATCATTATTATTATTATCATTATTATTATCATCATTATTATTAAATAGACAGCTCGATACCTTTCCTTGATACTCTTATAATTAAGTCCAACACCAAACTAGAATTTACGGTACACCGCAAAATCACTCACACAAATGACTACATACACTTCTACTCTCACCACAATAGCAAGATCAAATCAGGTATAATTATAGGCTTCTTCCTACGCGCCTTTAGAATATGTAGCCCCCAATACATAGATGAAGAAATAAAATACATTTTTAATTCCTTAAAGACACTGCAATACCCCCCCCACATTTTATATTAAATGCTAAGAAGAAAGCCTTTCAAATATTATTCAGAAACAGCACACAAAAAATCAAACTCCAAACACCTCTCTCATAGACAGACCCTTTCTCTTACCCACGCATTCCAATAACACATCCATATGAAACACGCTTAACAAACTAGGCATTCCAACAGTACACACCACATAACAATCCATAAAACAAACATTAACCACATCAAGAAACTTTTAAAAAAACCCACATCCCATGCCGGCTTACACACTGTCCCATGCAACAACTGCAATCAGATTTACGTGGGCGAAATACAACGTGAATTGAAAAAAAAGATTGGGTGGAAACAAAAGGCACATAAAAAACAATAACTCTCCCAGTGAACTTTTCTCCCATGCACTAGAGCACGATCATGCCTTCAAATTTGAAGAAGCCAAAATCACCAAATACATTCACAACAAAGCTCGGCGGAGACTTCTGGAAACTGCACTAATCACTGCCTCCAACACCATCAAGCAACGAAATGGCTTTATAATCTTTCGCCCTTAATAAGCAAAATTATGCTTACTGTACAAACACTTATTCCAGATCATGGATAACATCCATTTTTCTCTCAGATCTCAATTATACTCACCCACATATCTCCGCAAACATACCCACACACATATTAATTCACCACGAACCTTAACCTTTTAACTTACTATTCCATCACATTCTTAACATAGCCAGCCGGTAATCATTCCCACTTTTCAAAATATTTCAAATATTTCACACCTAATCACAACAAGTCTCCTCTCTCCCCCTCACCAATTTCAACCTGTCGATAACTTCTCTTGCACCCTTACCCACCCATACCTTCCACTCTTACACCACCTCATTTTTTCAAATGTTCTCTAAAACCGTGACATTACCTACTCACCAAAATCACAGGGCCTTCTCCCCTCCTCTTGCTCCCCCACCTTCCACTACTCCGCATACCCCCCCACTCACACATCTTCATTCACCATGAACCCAAACCTTCCAATTTACTCATCCATCACATTTTTGACATTGACATTTGGTCAAACATTCCCCCTTCTCTTTCCCCACCTCTCCACTTCTTCACTCACTGCCCTACACATTATTCCCACTCACCTCTAACCCATCCACTTTGTCACTTACAACAATCCACATTATCTCTGCTCACCCCACTCGCACTTTTTTCACTCAGAACCATCCACATTTATTACATTCCACGCGATTGCCCTCACCAAGCCCGGCCCTCGGTCCTACTGCTTCTAGTAGTGGCTACTACTTCTTTCCCATCAACCTCTCATGTCAACCCAATATGTTCATGTACTTGCATGGCATTTTTCTTAATATTATCATCCTGAAGAAGTTTTACAAATAAAAACGAAACGTTGATGAATATATAAAAAACATCCTTTTTAGTTTTTCCTTTTTCCTTTCCCATATATATATATATATATATATATATATATATATATATATATATATATATATATATATATATATATATAATTAAAAGAGGTAAACATTGTTGTGCCACGATAGTAAGAACAGTGTTTTTATTTAATATACACATACGCACACACACATACATATGTATATATATATACATATATATATATATATATATATATATACATGCGCGTGTGTGTGGGGGGTGCGCATGGGTGCGTGTGTGTTCGTGTTTCTGTTGAAGTAAGCACACTTTGTTGATATGTCTATAAAATGTCACTTTCAGTTATGAACGTTGTGAATAATGTTCTTTTTGGAAAATATTTTTATTTTTTCGTCGAAGATTTTTTATCCATTTTTAATTTTTTTCTTCTTCTGTCTGACCGAACGCAGGATATTGATTCTGAAAAAAAAACAAAGTGACCCTATAAAATATCTACGAGAGATGGTTTGTCATTCAATAGCGGAAATTGCAAAAATAGATTTGCGATTAGACTCGTTGATCCCGTTGAAACTCATTTGAGAATCCGTCAGTCATAGAGATGAAATGATGGATCGACAAATAATATGAAACTATGTCGAAGAGAAGAAAAAATGTTAATTAATTCTGTTTCTAATAATAAATCTGCAAAAGGATAAATCGATTTTCCCAAGTTAGAATGCGTAGAAAAATACCCGTTCATCAAGAATTGTGTGACGCACTAATCTGATAACGTTATTCTGAACAACACAAATCGAAAATAAACGTAGCATATTCATTTCGGCGAAGTAATATCTACAATCATCAAATTAAAACTGAAGTCTACTGCATACACATCTATACACTTACTCCGAAATACATATATTAGAACCGATTTCTACTCTAATTTCTACATTACGAATCTTTGTTTGTACGCATGTTCATTAAACAAAGATATAAGAATGAGTATTCAACGCTATGAATCTGTAATAGGTTGGGACTCTCACTAAATCCATGTTCATTAGAAAATTATATTGGGTCCTCGCGAAAAAATTACACATTTTACATATAAAACAACGTCATATCCCGGTCAATAATTAATGGTTTCTCACAGTAGTAGTTCAAATTAAATTATTATGAATTACAATCAAGTCAATATAAATAAATACTAACTATAAAAGTGTGCTTATGTAAAGCCAATACGCAAATATCAGTTCGTTTAATTCAATATATGGCTTGCTTTACATAACTTTAGTGGACTACTGGTGTTTCTTTGAATATTGGCGAAAAAGAGGTACTACTAGACACAAGTCAGCTTACGATACATCTAGGTGTAACACGGCATCAATAGATGACTGCCGTTGAGGATGTACTGCTTAGTATGGACTATCACTCCACTCGTCTTCACAGCGATCAGTCGAAATACAACTCTGTCGAGAAGACATATGTATTTTGATTGTTTGCGGTGATTTGATGACGCTCTTACACGTGTCTCATTTGCTACCGATGTTGTTACTAACGAGTGGGCAAAAGTGTCGACAAAAGTCACATCCTATAAAAGCAAACTGCGTTTGCAAAGGGTAAACTCGTTGGGCTATCGGATCGTACGCTGTTGCGAACTGGTTCGAAAATCACGGGACGCCAGCGATGTCTATGGCCCATCTGACGATATCTAGAGAGGCTGCCGGCGCTTCCTCAACCTGATAGGGATTTGACTTATTACGTCAATCGGCTGAACACAGTTGAACCTGTGGGTGTTGCAACCTCTCAAACTTTTGAGCATATCGATGACAAAATTGAGAAAATCCCGACAGCCGATGATAGCACACCTCTTAGCCACACACCGCTATGTGACTTACTTGCAGTTTGAAGTTTCCATCGAGGTGACCACGTAATACCTGAAAATATAGAACGCTGCTTTCACGGTGTCATTCGACAGTCGCCTGAACACAAGTGCGAGCATGGCAATAATAGTCTACGGATTTGAAATGAGATTGTTTGAAATGGTATGTTTGGACTTGTTAATATTTTCCGACACCTACTTCTGGTGTTCCCTGTAGTGGTACACGGATTTGGTCCTGATTCTACACGTTTGGATTTTCACAACGCTTTTCATCCAACGCTTAGTAAGAGAGGGCACTGACTAAATATAGTAATCTGAATTTAGTCTAAGTCTTTTTATTTTCAAATCGGTTGGGGGGAATGATTTGGCTTTCTCCTGAAACACACTCAAAGATTAGCACCGTTTAAGGGCAATTGATCTTGATGGTGCGCGAGAATTACTGCGCATTGTAAGCTATCCACCTGTTGGTCTACGTGTTTTTCAAGAGTCATGAAAAAGAAAAAAATTATCCCCGGTTAAACAGTGTGTATAACTTTGTTGTGGGGGTTTCTATAATTTCTGAAAGTAGTTCTATTGTGCCTTGGCGATGACTAGTTGGCTTTTGCAAGACTTGTATTAACAATCGCGAATCACCCATGCTCAGCGGTTTCTTCATAATCACAACGTCGAACCGAGTCTCTCTCTATCGATCTGATCCAACAACATTTTAGCTTTTTGGCGAATTTGCTTGTACGAACACAGTCAGTATGCCTGCTACGATTATAGTTTGCCATTGTGTTGCATCGTCACAATTTGCAACATCAGCGATTTCAATATATCCAAGAAACATACAGCTTCAGCTAAGTTTTCTACACTTTTTAATTAGACGCTTATCTTAATTATGCAGATTATTTAGTTTTAATATTCCAGAGTTTCCTAAAACAATTTTCCTCTCATGTAATATTATTTTTATGTTAATTAACGTCTAACATTAATTCTATTGTAATTAACATACGGAACAATTTACAGTCGAACACAATTCGTTTAAGAAGTCGAATTGTTCTAAAACTGTATAGTATTTCCACATTAAAATAATGTAAATATATTAACTTGTTCTCAAGCACCAGATCAATGCTTAGTCACACTATTTTCTTTATTATTCGGTAAATGCCTGCTCTAGGGTTGCCAGAAGAATTAACCCATATCTGCTCGGGAAATAAATCCAGATTGGTGAAAAACAACATATTTAATGTAAGTCTTGTGAATAAGCTATTTTATATGTAAATGATGGGCTGATATAGCAACATTATTAATTATTATTTCTTAATATTTGCTATGATGTAGAATATACATTATTTCGAAAACATATTCTCTATTAACTTTTTTTATAAATTCAGACGATGCTTGCGTATATTTGGTAAGTTTTACTACATATTTTTTTATATTTAAAAATATTTTAGCTGCTAAAAATATAGTTCCTCGGAAAAAACAGATTAAAATAAAAAATCTAGATTCATGAAAAAAATGGATTTAAAACATTGGAGTGGCAACCGTACATAGAGCTGTTGTCATGTCATCAGTCGGTATTCAGGAATCGAGGTGTGATTGTACTCTCATTCTCTCTCGTTTTCCTGTGTGAGTTATTCATCACTCTATAACATGCAGCCACGTAATACGCACTGACATATAACGTTACACCGTCGATACATCAAAACCAACTCTAATCTTAGTGGCAAGCTTCCTTGATCAAAAACGTTCTAAGAGAAATAAAGAAAAAAACGAATTAAAGGCATGTATAAAAAGTATCTGACCGTTATATTTTCCGTGCGAAATATAGACGGTATGGCGACGCAACTCAACACAGTGAAAGAAAGACATTTTCATGCGAATGTGTGAATTTTATCAGCGCCTTTTTATGTGTTAGTCGCTGCCTGCGGTCGCTGATTTAGGTGCTTCACAACGTGTTTGTCATATTACAGATACTCTCAAGATAACTAAACGTGTTGAGAAAACGTACTGCATCACATTTTGTCAAATGTTTGGTGATTCTCAAAGCAAAACTATTCGTAAGATTCAGCACGTGTTGGAGTAAAGATGCGATGGCTGTAACACAAATAAAATAGTGGTTCAACCGATTACAATAACGCCACACATCAGCGGAGAGTGACCACCGTGTTTGCAGGCCCCGAACTGTCCGGAGGGCAGCTGATGTTTAGAGAGGGTCGAAATTTGTTGATGGAAAATCGTATTTCACCCGTGCAGTATATCGTTTAAGAGGTCGGAGTGAATGAAAATTCCGCACATGCAAATTTGCGTGATGATTTGAATATTCACAGAATGACTGCGAAATTTGTGGCTAAGCTGTTGCTGCAGGAATTAAAGAACTTCCGTTTTTTAAGTTGCACAGCACCTTCTGGAAACCGTTTACACTAATCTATGGTTTCTGAACGCCGGGATAACTGGATATGAGTCATGTGTGTACGTGCACGATCCATAAACAAAAAGACACTATATAAGCATACGGAGTGTCTAAGTCCAACAAAGCGCGACAAGTGCAAAGCAAAAGCAAGGTGATGCTGACTGTCTGTTTTGATATCCGCGGAAGTATGCATCACGAATAGGCACTGGAAGGACAAACCGTGAGAAAAGAGTACTATCGAGATTTTCCTCGGCGTCTCCGTGACGCAGTTCGGCCCAACATACTGTCGGGTATTTAAATACTTTTCCGGTCTAAGGTCGAATATTTTAGACAGGCATCGTACTTTTGACAATGACGTTTTCATACGTAATAAAATCTCAATACTTTAAATGAATAAATGTGTATTGAAAAAATAACACGTTGTTTCATTTTCAAATATATGTTCCTAAACTGATTTTCAATAGCAAAGTTTTTATTTTGCATTCTTCATTATATATATATATATATATATATATATATATATATATATATATATATATATATATATATTCTGAATAATTTTGTCTTATTTATCTACGGACAACAATGCAAGGGACAAACTACATTCATTTAGGAGTTTCAAGCCGACTTTGAGCTGCAAACTTCTATGAATACAAAAGCAGACAGAACTATGTACAGCAATGAAACATAACAGATATATATATATATATATATATATATATATATATATATATATATATATATATATATATGAAGCAATCCAACAAAAGATATTGCATGAACTTTGAATTCTAATAAAATTTGATTGACACCTTATTTTATTACTTCATTTTATATTATAATATATATATATATATATATATATATATATATATATATATATATATATATATATATATATATATATATATATGGTTAATACAACAACATATATAAGAAGCAACTCATATTTTTAATTAGTGAACATCCGGATAAAAATTAAGCTCAATATACTGGATAAAGCAGTAATAGCAATAGATGAAGTGAAAGAATAAAATAAGGTGCGAGTCAAATTTTATTACACTTAAATGGATTATTTTTTAATCAACCTATTTGATATCCTTCCTGGAGCTATTTTAAACTTTTTGACTTGGATGAACTGTATAGATTTACACAACAGTATGTTTTGGGTCGATATATTTGATGTTTTAATTACCTTCAAGTATTTTCATATATATATATTTTTATATATGTTCAAAGTTTAAGTTTTATTACCTACAGTAATGTCATTGCGGTAATGGTCTTCTGAGGAGAAGATTTTCTTTGAAAACTCATGAGTTAAGGCCTTTAAACTACTTTGTCTGAACATTGAACTGTAATAAAATTTGATTCGTATCTTATTATATTTTTTAACTTCATCTATTACTATATATATATATATACAAATATATATATACAAATATATATATATGTAGACATATATATATATATATATATATATATATATATATATATATATATATATATATATATATATATATATATAAGTAAATAAGTAAATATTAAGGTGGAAATGCCTAGGCAATGTTTAATAAGGCTTAATAACAATTAACGACAATACAAATAAGTGAAAAAAGCCGGAAAATCACAGATCCAATCATTTATATTTAAAAATTCATATATTAATTAATTCTAAAAAGTTAAAGGTCCGAATAGTAGAGACTTTAATCATTTTGAGAATAAAAACTTCTTATTTTCTAACAAGAAAATAAAATAGAGGTGTTACTCTCCAAATGATTAAAGTCTCTACCATTCCGGACCTTCAAATATTTAACAGTAAGCCCACCCGTTTTACAATTTACTGTCTTTATGTTTAAATATTAGAAATATAAATGAATTGATCTGCAGTTTACCGTCTTTTGTCATTTATTTTTAGTTTTGTTTCATCTTATTCCCCATTCCGGTTTTCAACATTGCATTGCTTTTGCCTCGGAATTCTCCCCTTCATGTTCACTTGTTTACTAGCAATACTTTAAGCAACCTACCATTTCCTTATATATATATATATATATATATATATATATATATATATATATATATATATGTATATATATATATTTATATATATATATATATATGTATATATATATATTTATATATATATATATATATGTATATATATATTTATATATATGTATATATATATGTATATATATATATTTATATATATATATATATGTATATATATATAAATATTTATATATATATATATATATATATATATATATATATATATATATATATATATATATATATATATATATAAATCATACGGCGATTAGAATATAACAATATAAGATAACGGACAAAAATCGTCTTTCCATTTGATTACTTGTGAATTCTTGAAGGTGTACTTTACAATTGTATAATTTACAAAATCAGTAACCAGTACAATAAACGTAATACCATTGATGGTAACTGGATACATTATATTGCTAGGCCAATTTAACGTTTTTTCTTATTCTGAATCTGGATTAGTAGGATCGACGTTTGCATTTCTTCAACAAAACATCTATTGTATACATATTTAATAAGTAATATATCTCATAATTTAGATAATTGGCTCTAACTAATAAAGCATTTCATACAACATTAGATGGCTAATAGTTCAAAAGATTAAAGTTGACAAGTAGTGTAGGTTTTGCCCAGATGCGTATTTATCCATACTTCAACTTGTGCGTCATTTGCGAAATAAAAAGAATGACGTACATTCAATGCGTGTACATAAGAATTAGTAAACGTGTGGCATATTTACGATTATATATTAGTGTTTCGTTTAACTATGTTCTTATCGGTAACACGTATGCACTATTAATCGTTGATCTTCACATTTTTCACTTTTAAAGTATTTCTATTCTCTATGTTGTTTTCATCCCTTGCACTCAAAAGGTTTGGATCCTAACCATATCCATATGTAGTCAAAAACAATGTCCATTGTTAATAATAATGTCTGATAATAATGGACATATTTTGATGATGTCACTTAATTAGTATCATATATTTATATATTGGTTTCATTTAGTACTATAGAGCGAATGCAAAGGCATATTATAGTTATTCTTCCATTAATGTTATTAATCCATAATTGCAATGCTAAGGCTTATACAAAAGCTAGTATGAGTTAACCTCTCTTGGAATCTTATTACATAATCTTGTTCTATATCTATTAATAATGTAGCTCATGTATCTGTCTATCTAAAGCCAATCCTATACTATTTAAGACTATTGTACTTATTATGAAATAGTGTAGTATACACTATTTCAGAGTAATGTAGTATCTATATGTAATTAATTTTCAAGTGAGCGATAATTTTTGTAAACCTAAGAATAACATTGGGAAATTAGTTATTTATTAATTTAGATTAAATAACATATAAATAAAGTATAAATAAATTTGACGACGAGAGTTCTATTCGACCCCAAGTATGTTCAGTATGTTTCTCAATATTTTAGTCAGATCAAAGTGTAGATTACGTTTTAATATTGTTGTGGTGTTGCAGGCCGATAATAACGAAGACTAACACAGTGGTATAATTAACAAACGTCTATTAACAGAAGTGTGTTACAGGAGTACGCGCCATGCTTAGACATTACTGTATTTATTATATGGGTTAATCTATTTATTCCTGAATCAAGTAGATCAGCTTATCCCATAACGCTCCCTTATTAGTCTATTCTCGAAGGAGTCACTATATATTTTCTCTCGGGGTTGACTTCAATGAAGTCGGTATTGTTTCTTTTTTTAATGTTCGCCTTTCAGAAATTACTTGTTGAACTGTTAACTCAACAAGTTAAACACGACGTCCATTGTATATTCTGAAGTGTTGTCGTCTACAGTATTGGGATACATTTTTCTGATTTTGTTTACATGTCTTTTATGCGTAACTTTTGCTCTTTTTACTATATTGAAGGCATTGGCAATTTTTTTTTTACAATCCTGATTTTCAAAAATGACTTGGCATTCTTAAACATAGAGAAACAAATTTTTTTCCGATTAAAACGTCCCTTTTTTATATTTATTTTCTATTCCAGTTTCTGATGAGTGGATTAAATATTTCAAAAATTGTCTTGATATTTGTTGCGAACATAGCTTTAGCTTGTGACGTGTGATATGGGACATTATCATTTGAGTTAATTTTCTACACTTGAAGGACATTTTGCATAGCTATTTTCTGTAAGGATACCCTCGCTTTTTAACGCTTATTTAAAAGTATCAACAACTCCGCTCAACTGTTACTTCTTGCGTGATATGAGGCGATTGTAAGGTGTACAACTAAAAACAAATAGCAAAACCTTTTGACTAAACTTGATTCTAGACTACCTGCGAGTCCGAAACGTGCGAAAAATTCATATACAAAATGAAGTGTTGTTTCTGACGTTGGTGTTTTACACATTATTGTCTCTGACCATTTAGATGAAGCTATCTACTAATACCAGATAATATAACTCGTCTTATGGGCCATTTAGTGAAGCTATCTACTAATACCAGATAATATAACTCGTCTGATGGCTCATTAGGTGAAGTTATCTACTAATACAAGATACTATAACTCGTCTGATGGGCCATTTAGTGAAGCTATCTACTAATACCATATAATATCACTCGTCTGATGGCCCATTAGGCAAAGCAATCTACTAATACCAGATAATATAAATCGTATGATGACTCATTTAGTGAAGCTATCTACTAATACCAGATAATATAACTCGTCTGATGACCCATTAGGCAAAGCAATCTACTAATACCAGATAATATAACTCGTCTGATGGCCCATTTAGGTGAAGCTATCTACTAATACCAGATAATATAACTGGTCTGATGGCCCATTTAGGTGAAGCTATCTACTAATACCAGATAATATAACTGGTCTGATGGCCCATTTAGGTGAAGCTATCTACTAATACCAGAAAATATAAGTCGTTTGATGGCCCATTTAGTGAAGCTATCTACTAATACCAGATAATATAACTCGTTTGATGACCCATTTAGTGAAGCTATCTACTAATACCAGATTATATAACTCGTCTGATGGCCCATTTAGGTAAAGCCATCTACTAAAACCAGAAAATATAACTCGTTTGATGGCCCATTTAGTGAAGCTATCTACTAATACCAGATAATATAACTAGTTTGATAGCCCATTTAGGTGAAGCTATCTACTAATATCAGAAAATATAACTCGTCTGATGGTCTATTTAGTGAAGCTATCTACTAATACCAGATAACATAACTCGTCTGATGGCTCAACAAAGTCAATATGAATCTTCGATTGCGGTCGATCAGTTTTAGGCCAGGGTTTGAATTGTATGCGAGGCGGTTTTGCTGCTAACGCACAATTTACTTTATTATCGATATCTCGATGCATGTTCGTCCCGTATACGTTACTCAGGGTTTTACGCGCTCCACTACTTTATGAACTGATCCTGCTTTTGCTCCAACGCCCAAAATTGGAGCTGGCTCTTCTCACGCTCCTCTTATTTTAAAAAGAATCCGCTGTAGCAAAAACTCCGATAAAAAGGAACGGCACTTTTTCAGCGCTCAATGAGAAAAATTTACCTCCTTTTAAAAACGTTATATTCTGCCAATGAGTGGTCGAAGGATATGTGTGGGTGTCAAAGGATCTCGTGAATATGGGTAGGGTCGTCACTTTAAGTGTAAGACCGTAAGATAATATTTAACAAAATCTCGCTAATATTTTGAGGTGTGCTAAATGTTATAGAAGAACATGTCGGACGAATCACATGATTATATATGAATTTTCGTTTCCTGAGGTATAAACTAGAAATATAAATATCCTTGAAGTATTTTAAAATAATTTTAATTTACATTACATTTACAACCTATTTTTTTCAGGGAAGGAAACTTTGACCCGATATATTTTCTATTTATTTAGGAAAGGAATTTAGATTTGTTTAAGGTAAATAAAGTTTTACTTTTGAACATAATTAGGAATTATTTTCTTGTTAAAGAAAACATTTCTCTGGGAAAGAAGAGGCAGTCAGGGAAACATTAATATTCGTGTTTTTGTATAATATTTGTTTGTTTTACGCACGTAACTATATTGCATGATGAATGTTATATTTTACCCCCAGAGAAACGCGCAAGTACTTTCAAACAAATCGATTTATCAAATGTTTGTTTTAATAGTTCAATGTTAAGCGAAAAAAAACCAATAAAGTTTATTATTTAAAAATTGAATAAAAACATATTTTTCATGAGTTGGCTGAATATATCAATAAACTGTCAATAAAAAAATTAACACATTAATTTAATGTCTTAACAGTTCATACAAATTATCTGGAGTAGACATTGGGAGTTGGAAATATATCCGGTCAAATTTTCCTCTCCCGAAAAATTAACTGGAGAAAGTTTTCCTTAGTCGGGAAAAAAACTGTTATTAAAATTAAAAATGTAAATAAAAAATATAAAAACGTCTATATTTAAAATCCCTAACAAAAACAACTAGTTTACAATTTTAATATTCGCTAATATATTTTTTCAGACAAAAAAAGATATCTAATCTACTTTCGGTTCTAAAAAACAACAAATTAGTCAGAAAATTTAATTATTTTCTATTTTAAATTAAAATTTAAGATATTTTCTTTACTTTAATTAAGTTTAAACATTGGTTTAATTGTCGAATATGGGCAGCTGTTCTTTTCGCTCATGTTGCTTGATATTTGCCCACATTTTGGATGAAACTGATTGTTGGGCCTTATTGTATTTTTGGTTCGGAAATAAAATTCTCATTTACTTTTTAAAGTGTTAATAATCTGACTTTAATTCCAGGTTTAAATCGCTGGCGGCCATGTTGGCTTTTATTGTTTTTTCATGAACTAAATATATTTTTTCCTCGGACTAAATGTATTTTCCTTTGACTAAATATATTTTTACTGTTTTAACATTTACTTACACACAAAAACACGTTGAACATTCTATTTACAAAAGCAAGTTTTAACGGAATTTAACGAATTTCAAGGCAAACATGAAAAGGTTAAGACACACTAGTCGTGAATTTTAGAATAACAAAATGTCGCCGAAGATACGACGGGTAAAAATATGGCATAAAAGTTCAATTTTATATATGCTAAAAAATAAATTTGAATTTTTTGTCAGGACAAAATGTACTATTTCACCTCCAAAATCGATTTTATCGAACATTTGGGTGAATACAGAGCGAAATGGGCGATACCATCCAACGTCCCCATAGTACAATCGAACCATATTTTTTTTATTCAAAAACACGAATTTAAAGTAAAATTGGCTTATTTATTCAATCAACATTACACACCCTTGTCATAAATACAAAAACATGACAAATCTTTAAGAAAAAAACTTCAAATACACCTACAGACTCACTGGCGCATTTGAAGACATTTGTTGCCAAATTGTCTTCTGCCTAAAGAAAACTATCCAATAAAAAAATGTAACATGTCGATGTGTAAATCTATTGACCTCTATACAAAAATTGAGAAGTTCAAATGCTCTGTTTTCATGTGTAACTCTCGTTTTTTCTTACTCTCTCTCCCTTCCCCTCTCTACTCCTCTCCCCTCTCTCTCTCCCTATCTCATATACATATACCAGAGATATAATTTTAAAAAGATAAATTAGAGGTTTGCTGATACTTTCTTTTCTTTTCCTTTTTATTGCTGAATGAAAAACTAATGTTTAAAAACATACAAATAAGTTTGGAGCTAGGAGAACAGAGCGATACACCCACGCTCTCTAGTCCCAAATGGAGTTGCTCCCGCTCCACTCTCGATGAATATAAAATGAGTCCTCTTCTTCTTCTTCGCTCCAGCAAAAAGGAGCATGCTCCTGGGGCGCCCTGCTTTTACTACGCATAAAGCGCTTCTATCGTGATATATCTGGATGGTCAACATCGTAATTCTCGCAGAATGAATTTCTGTAATGTAAAGGCCACTCGAACACTGTGCATTACTACATTGTCTCAAATGAAATATGCTACCGGAAATATTTGGTGTTTTTTTCAATAATTCAATATTGATTATATTTATAAAATTACCGTTCACTGCCTTTGTCTTTATCCTTGCTAGTGGAATCGAAAGTTCTCTAACGATAGTACACAATGTGTTTTCACCTCAACTTGTTTGTAGAGGGGCGATTTTTGTGCACTCAAGGCGTTCCGCTCATGTCACAATCAGTCTAGACCTGGGGCGGGCAACCTCCGACCCGCGCAACACATACGGCCTGCGAAGGCTTAGCGTCAGGCCCGCCACCCTGCTATGCTTTATTATTGCAATCCGGCCCACGGACCTCCCAGTAACACTCATATCATTTTGTGGCATAGACGTAAAAGTAGATTGCAATTAAAATTTACAGTGGGATGAAAATGTATGAATATCAGCGAGCGATGATGCATGTATATTTCATGTTTCTTTAACTATTAAGAGATACAAATAGTAACAGAGAAAGAGAGAGGCAAAGAGGAAACGTGAGACGAGGAAAGGGCATGCACCATAGAACCTATGTGATGTGTGTCAAAACGAATGCTGGATCAACTTCATTTTTTTTTATGATTCAAAAATGCCTCTTTGTCGGTGCCTTTTATAACATCACATACAGAAGGCTCTTGAGAACAAATATCAGATTTGTAGAGTGTTCAATGTAATGTTTGTACAATTTATTCATGTAAACAAAATATAGTAATTCTGAGATTTCGTTTTTCACTCCGGCCTGCGATCTCCTTCCAAAAGTCTCATCCGGCCCTCACTCTGAAAAAGTTGCCCGCCTCTGGTTTAGACATTCCGTCTGCATGACTGATATGTGAAGGTGGGGTATACTAAAGTGTATAGTCATAGTTTAGGGCCATGATCCCCCATGTTTATATTTTAAGCATATGTGTAGGCAAACCCTACTTCAAGTCATAAATGATCAGTTTACAATGTAAATGTGTTTCCGTGACCGAAACAGTGAAACTGTGTTATCGCTAAAATGATGGCCAGCGCTTATTTTTCTATTTACGAGTAGCTCTCAGCTGGTATGATTGTGAGAGAAGCATACGGCTTCAGCGAACATTCATCCAGCATGTGTAAAATGCATGTCCTATGCCGTATGAACTCGCATCGGAAGCTAGAACAATCTCGTGTTCTGGATCATAATGAGTTTGTTTTTTTTAACTCAGACCTGAGAATGATCGTTATTTTCTCAAATTGTTCCTTGCATTATGCCATACAAATGCAGTTAATAATTTGTTTAAGGGACCTCGTAAGTTGTGAATGCATGGGATAAATATGATATAGAATGTAGATAAACGAAGGAAACTAAGCAAAAACGATATATTTTCCTGGTGCTGGTATATTCTTTATAGCACTTGCTGTCTCTCTCTTTCTCTCTGGGTCGAATCTTCTCCGATTCTTGTCTATTATTTGTCCAAAATATTAAATGTGTCCCATACAATGATTGCAGCTCTCATATGTGTAAAACTGTGTGTAGGTGCGCTTTTCGTTGCTCCATGGTTTAGCTAATTACTAAGATATCATCGAGATTGGCCGTCGCAAACTTCTGTCCGCTCAGTAATGCGTCCATTACCTGCTGAAAGATATCCGGCGCCACCTTTACTCCACACGGTAGTCTCTCAAATTTGTATAACGCTTTGTGTGTATTCATACACAATAACTTCGAGCATTTTTCATCCACCAAGGTCTGCTTATATGCGTCGCTTAAATCTACTTTTGAAAACTACTCAGTTTAGCTTTGCGATTATTTCTTCCGGACTAGCCAACAGATAATGAACATCTTTCGATGTCTGGTTTCATCCCAGGAAGAAGTCGGTACATATTTAAATTACTTTATTATTTTTCTTTATGTATACTGTCGGCGAAGCCCATTCACTATATTAAATTTTTAATAGAACTCATAGTTTCCCGAGAAATTTAGCAATCATTTAATTGAATGTGTCAAGCCCACCAGAAAAAAAGACTTTTGTAAAGTTCTTTTGAATTTTCTTTAAAAGTTTATCCGCAGAAGTTATCATTTTTACATTTTAGCAAAAATAATTTACCGGTAACCCCAACTGGTGTTACCTCCTTATCCAGTCTGTGCCTACTAAAATAACCGAATTATCCCTCATTAATACTTTTAGTTCCAGGGATTTTCGTGTGTGATTGTCGTCATCAGTTCGCTAGTGCAATTTTTAAAATCCTCAATAATGTTGGTATACCGAATTTTCTTGTATGTGTGAAGATTCATAATTGACAAATCGGCTCCAGAGTTTAATTCACTTCGTCAATTTATAATATCAAATAGAAACATAATAGTTTCTATTTAATATTTTAACTTAGAAACATTTCCTAACATTTCTAATTTTGCTGCACTTGGCAGTTCTAGTTCTCTTTCTTGTTTATCTTTTGTTCTGCAGTGCATATTTGTATACCCATACCTGAACGCATTTAAAACATTTATTAGTTTTATATGAATAATCTCTGTATAATTGCATCTGTCCGCAACTGAATCACGGTTTAATAAGGTAGACTACTACTCTTTTGACGATCAAATAGAACTCGTGAAGTCAGTTTTTTTTCTTTTTGCAGATATTTCTGATGTGAGAGACTCCAGACTGTTCGATATCCTTCAATAACTGACGCATTCTAATAAACTGTTGGCGCCTGTAATACGAGGCAGAAGTAACATCAATATCCGGGTCGTTGTTGTATAATATAAATTGTATAAACGAATTTGTGTCTGAGAGCACGCACTTTCGTCTGTACCAATTTTCACCCTAATTGAATAATTCCAATAATGTCTGCCGTTGTTTTGGGCTTTGGATGAACGTCTCCTCGAATCTTTAATTTCGGACGAGCTGTAACTTCTGTAACTTTACTCTTTCTGTTTCAATTGTATTCTATAAAGCGCTTGTTCAGCCTGTAACCGTAGTAATTTTGTTTCTTGTGCTTAACGAGCTCTAAGCTTACATTACATTTGGAAAGTCGTCACTGTTCTATAGTAACTCGCAGGAAGTGACTTCCCGTGTATAATGTGTGTCTCTCTAATATATATATATATATATATATATATATATATATATATATATATATATATATATATATATATATATTAGAGAGCGAGAGAGAATATATGTATGCCTTTTGACAGGGTTGACAGAAAAGTTTAGTTCACAAGCTTGCAGCAAGGAAATATACGGTAATGTACTCCTAACAATTAAATCATTTCTCTCTGATATATTTATAAACGTATTCGTTGATGAGCAGAAGATCGATACACACAGTACTCACGCCGGCGTTTCTCGAGGTTTAATTTTGTAACTACCTCTTTTCCTGATGTTTATAAATAATCTCCCGAACAACATTCACGGATCATTCGTCGACATTAATGCTGATAACACAACCATCTATGGAAACACCTCGAAGAGCATTAATGATCAGGTTCTTTTCGACTTTCTTTTTTCTGACCTGGAGCAAGTGGTGCAATTGGGGTAAAATGTGGCTTGTTACTTTAAATGCGCCAAAGATTAAGCGCCACTGCTTTCAACATGATCGGTTAGATTCCAAATTTGCCGTAGTTGAAACGAACGTATCTTGAGGAATCCTGCTGCTGTGATTAGCCCATTGGATGGTCGTTCTATTCAGAGTTGAAATGAAAGAGTTAAATAAACAGCTGTTGCTAAGACCGGTTGCAAAATGGTTACATCATGCTAGCGTCTCAGAAAGTATATCACGCCTGACGCTATTTTCTAGCTGTACAATGGTCAAATACGTCTAAAGACGAAGTAGTGTTGCCACATATTGAGACGTGTCGCTTAGAATACTCTCTCCTGCCTTGACAGAGTCTAAACCGAATTCAAAATCTAGTGGGGGATGGCCTCTTTTTTCCTACAGTCACTCTCTCACAGAAGAGAGGTTGATAGTCTGTCATTTATCTACCATTATATTCTATGGTAGGTGCTCGATTTATCTTGAACTCATTGCTCCTCTGTTTAAAGCATTCAGAATAAGACCCTGTCTAGCTACAACCACTGCCAATGATTTATTTGTGTATCCCTCTGCGTGCTTAAGACGAAATTAAATTGCCATGGACAGAGCGTCTTTCATAGAACTGCCCGTCTGTGGAACACAGTGCTGCAAGTCTGCTACTCAGCTGATTACAATATATTCAAATCTAATGTAAACAAATTCGTGTCGAACCGTCTCATTAAATAATAACTTTCTGCCTAGCAACAGCAATCATGCCGGTGAACGCGATGTTTTCTCTCCACCCACCATCCAACTCTTTAACACCTTTGAGTCAGACTTTTTAACTCTTATACCCGAGTGGCCATTGGACCATGATAAGCGGTGAATTTTAATGTGAAAAGAAAAGAAATGTTACACACACACATATATATTACGATCAACTACGTCCGTAACTATACTTTACGACGCCAGTTTCAAACAACTTAGGAAGAAAATAAATTCGCACAAAACTGATTTACTTGTTTCTGGTTTGCAACCTGAAAACAATCGCCAGACCTTTTTTGATTGATCTTGCTCTTTCAATTTTGGGTGAAACTTTCGTTTTGAAATAAACCCGTCCTTAGAAAGGATTTTAATGTTTTTCTTGACGTTTTCATTTAGAAAACAACTTTGCTTGTGTAAATGTAATACTTTTACGTCCTGCTTTCTTGTTATACAAATCACTTTAAAATCTTATTTTTGTAAATCAAATTTTAGACAAAAACCTTAGTTATCGTTGCCAACTTTGCATGCAACAACAAAATACTGATGACTTATCGTGTTTTGAATCGATTGAAATAGTTCAAAATAAAATTATGAGACTGAATGAATTAAAATACTTTGTCTCCAGGTTTATTGAATGCAATTTCGAATATGTGTGTTCAATGTGCGTGATACAGGTGTGGGTAAGGTTGGGATACACTGTCAACGTTAGTGTCGTGAGATCTTATTGTAGAATCCTTGCCACCAGTGTTGTGGCATTTCAAATCGCGAAATACTCCGTCGCCAGTGTTCTGAGTTAGCAGGCCGATAATAAGGTAGCTAACCGCAGTCAAAAGCTTATTAATAGAAGTATATTGCAGAATAACGCGTCATGCGCTTAGACCCATCACTGTAGCTGCTGTTTAGATGTTACTCTGTTTATTTTGCCTAGATTAGTCCATTGATTGTTGAAATAGGTAGATCAGAATATCCTATAGTAGATACTATACTTTATATGTTCTGTCCTCGGTAAGTAAAGGAGAACTCTTTCTAGACTGATGTAATTTTCAGTTCTATTTCAATTATTTGTGCACCTATTTTGGCAGCTGTATTTTTCAATATCGAAAACTGACCTTGTGCCAGAAACTCTTTCCTTGGGGGTAAGGCTAGTAAACAGAGAAAGAAAACTCAGTCCCGTTACTTTTCAGACCGATCTTTTACATGAGATATTTTCAGAACATATTGATTTGAAGTACCGTAATTTGTCTTGTTTATATTAGAAGAGCTCATAGGAAAGAGAACATATGAGACGGAAATGATCCATAGAAATAAGACCAAATATATAAAAAATATATATATATTAAAGTTTAAAAGAAGAACGATAAGAAACATAAAATATGTGGAAAAATGATCAAACACATTCGAGATAAAATGAGATCAGAAAGTCAACAAAATGAAATCGAAAACAAGATATGAAGAAAATAACAGAATGAGTGTGTTTCATCATCACACGTTGCAAATCGATAAATCCTGAACGCATTTATGTTTGCCACTAATGATTAGATCAAATGACATCAAAAGTTGATAGAAATGTCGATTTAGAAAAACCAATATAAATAAAAACCAATCTATGGGGGAAACCGGTCAAAGCAGATTCGAGTTTGTCGAACTGAAAATAACCAGTTTGAAAATGGATGACACGATAATCGGTGAGATTTGATTTATGGAATATTCTGATAGTTTCATCGAAGATTAGAGAGAATGAATGTCTGATGTGAATTTATTACCCGCAGAAAATTACCGACACAAGAAATAATATTACATCTTTGTATAAGTTTAGTCATCGACAAGTAACGATCCCGATTATCTCAATAATCAAATTTTACAAAAATAGGCACGTCATAACCTTCGTTAGACAGCCGAGGAGACAGTTTTGTCATAAGATATGTTTTTCATTTTTAAAATATTTTCTTTTTTTCATATTTATTTATCGAATATTACCTCACTGTTTCAATATCACAACACACAACACATATTTTATACACCTTAAGCATCACGAAAATAAGCAAATTTTCAGAATCGAACACAATAACGATAGAAAATAAAAATGCAGTACTAAAATCATTTGTATTTATAAAAACAATTTATTAATTATTATTAGCACATTAACATGTTACAGTTACTGAATGAAAATATCTTTCACTTTTTATAAAATGTATCTTTCAATATTTTAATTAATTGTCTCATTCACTCTTTAAATAAAATGTATCTATCAACAGTGAACATTGGCTGTATGTGTCTATGTGAAAAGACAAGGCAATTCATAAGTGATGTGTGTTATGTAATTGTATTTTGAAAATACAAAATGATATTATGAGGCTACATGTGTCTTGCGCTACTGAAGGAAAGTGTCGGTAATGTTGAAGTCAACCCGAAACAGCAGTAACAGCAGTGGAAAGTTTTTTCTCAGAATAAATCGCTCATTGTCCACAGTCGTAATAGTAGACATAACCACCTGGTTTACAAATTTTCGATTTAAAACCAATAAGTTTAAAAGTATGTAATAGCTTTTTTAGACATCATTTTACATTGTAGCTTGTATATTTACTTGTTTCATACGTATTCTTGAGCTGTGTTATTCGTTATATGTGTTTGACTGAAACATGTAACAATCCTATAGATATATTATTTTATTTGATCATATATTAGTAGTCTTCTGTGTTATGTGATACCGAAAACAAATAACAATTGAAAGCAATTCATTATACACTTCTGACTGAACGCATGTGGCTATCGGCACATCTATTTATAAATTATGCGTGTATATCATTGCGAATTGTGTTAATGTGATATTGGACAAAACAGAAGATGACGATATTTGCTACATGAAACATTATGATAGGAAGAAGTGTCCTATACGTCATTCACGCACCTCACACCTCACAAATACACATATTATGTGAATGTTGATTCAACTGGAAACATATTCTACTATTTAGACAAAATTAATTACACTCGAAGCTTATTTGGTTTATCTAATTATCATTATTCTACTTTTATATGATATCGACATTTTTATTCGATCTACACATATAACAATCAACACAGTTCAAGGGTAAGGATAACACTTCTAATTATTATCGAACGAATGTGTGGTTATTGGGCCTGTAACCTTAACATTAATTCTAAACCTATCTCCTTACCCTAACACTAACTTCTAAATTTAAACCATAACATATACCCTTACTCTAACCCTAACACTCACAGAAAAGACTGTGTGACACTTCGGCTAATTATTCAATACGTCGTTGAAAACATAGCTATATATTCCAAAGAATGGAGAGTTTATGGGAATTTAAATTAAATAATTCCTTGTCATTATTTTACAAGTAATGAGCAACATTTCGTCGATCTAAACACCGAGGGGCATACCCAGGAAATTGAAAGATCGTCGCTTAACGTAAAGATTCGTAAATATAAAAAAAAGAAAATATACCTCTTCCCTTGTTAATATATATATATATATATATATATATATATATATATATATATATATATATATATATATATATATATATATATATATATATATATATATATATATATATATATATCAATGTTTTGAGGTACAAAACTTATAAATACATTTAAAAAGAATACGCGGAAATCTCTCTAAGGCCCTTTCGACTATCATCTCGTCAGGGGAAAATCGATAGTTTTAATTAATAATAACGTAGAAAGAAAGAGCAAAAGGGGAAAATTTAGTGTGCCAAAATTAATGATAAAGTGATTAAAATTCAATTGAATGATTTCGCTAAATGTCGATTAAAAGGCACTAGGTTAGGGGATAAAAAAAGGATAGTCGAAAGGGCCTTAGAGGGATTTCCGCGTATTCTTTTTAAATATATATATATATATATATATATATATATATATATATATATATATATATATATATATAACAGGTAGCACTTTGAAATTTATCATAATTACATTTAAAACTCATGTAATTCAATCCAAATATATTAACCCATGACGCTTTGTCGATTAAGTTACGTCTTCAACACAAACATTTTTAATCTATCTTTTATTTTGTAATTCTTTGTATTTTTATATGCATAATAGTTGTATTTTCACAATAGAACTCAGTAAAACATATAGGATTTTAATCAGAGCAAACACATGCGCATATATATTTTTTTTTTTAATAAGTTATCTTAATAACCTTGAAGTTGACCCCAGAAGCAATGTAATATTCGGGTAATCACAGAATACTGCAAATATACGAAAAACAATTCATAAAAAATGTTCACCTTATTTAAAAAAAGACTTGCTACCACATCAGATAAAATGTAACTATTATTTTTGTTAACATAGTTCACCCCACACAAGGCAGGACGCCACTGTAGACGTAAGGGGCTACTGAGAAAAAAGAAGAGGGGAGAAGGTAGGGGGCAGTCAACCTAGATTGGGATCTGTGCAGCGAGATGTCTGTTTACATTAGTTTTAAACTTCTGCATGTCTGTACTGTCGGGGAAACATGGGGCAGGAAGGGAGTTCCAGAGGCCAGCAACACTAGGAAATAAGCTATTTGAGTAGTAGGCTCTCCGACATCTGGGGACCTCCACAGTGAATGAATGAGATTTAGTTGATTGTCGAGTTAGTCTAGTGAATTTACGTCGAGGGGGCATCAGAGTAGCTAGTTCATCGGGGCATAATCCATTGAAGTATTTGTAAAAGGATGCTACATTGCGGCGATGGGACAGAGGCTGAAGTTTGGTTGACAGTGAGGGGCCTATTAGGTTGGCGATTCTTTTTTGGACTATGTCAAGGAGGGGGAGACTAGTTGATGATGCACCAGTCCAGATGTGACAACAATACTCCATGTATGGGTGGATGGTGGCTTTGTAGAGATACAGGATAATGTCAGGTGAGAGGAGTTTACTAGCACGGTAAAGGAAGCCAACCTTCTTTGCGGTAGCCTTGGCAATGTCTTCGGTGTATTTGTTCCAATTCATGTTACCTGTGAAGGTTAGGCCGAGGAGTTTGAATGATGAACTATCAGGTAGGATGTTATTAGCCATGACAATCGGGGGTTGGAGAGGTTCTTTGTAGTTATTGAAGGAAAGGAGCGTTGTCTTAGCGGCATTAGCAGTTACCAACCATTTGTGACCCCACTCCACTACAGCCTGGAGGTAATTTTCTAAGGATGCAGCCAATGCCTCGGATATGATTGTGTCGGTTTTGCCAACATGGCGAGAGTAAAGCTTGGTGTCGTCAGCAAATAAACCAATCCTAGACACTGTGTCATCAAGGAGATCGTGTATATAGATCAGGAACAACAGAGGTCCAAGGATAGATCCCTGGGGTACACCAGCGTATATGTTATGTTGCATAGATTAACGGCCATATAGGACAACCTAGATTTTTCTTTTGTCTAGGAAGGATCTGATTATATTAAGTAATTGCCCAGTAATACCGTATTAGCGTATTTTTGGGAGAAGCCCTTTATGTCATACCTTGTAAAATGGCCTTGGATATATCAAGCGCCACTGCCCTAGCTTCTCCTGCCTTGTCAAGGGTATGATACATGCGTTCAGAAATGACCGTTAGGATGTCCGCAGTAGATCGTGCTTTTCTAAATACATACTGGCGGTCAAATAGAAGTTTAGCATTATCTAAGTGCCTTAATATCGCTAGATTGTTTAAGGATTCGAAGAGTTTAGCAAAGATCGGCAGCAGACTGATTGGGCGATAGTTGTGAGGATCGGTTCTATTCCCAGAACTCTTGTAGACTGGTACCGCAGAGGTAATTTTCCAGCTATCAGGGAAGCAAGATACAGCTAGGCATTTATTGTAGAGTTTAGAGAGGACAGGGGTCAGTTCAGCAGAGCATTTCTTTATTACTAATACTGGTATAAGATCAGGCCCACAAGCTTTGGAGGTGTCAAGGTTGTTTATGGTCTCTCTGACCTGGAATGGTGTGATGACCAGGTTATCAAGTGTGGCTTCGGTCCGCAATGGGAATTGCGGAGGGGGTGGTTATCTGAGTCTAAAGTAGAGTTAGAAGCGAAGTGCTGGGCAAGTAGTTAAGCCTTATCAGTGGCCGTGCATACGACATCATTGTGGTTTGGTAGTGGGGGAATCGTTGATTGACCATTATTCACTACACTATTGTAGATTTTCCAGAAATCACGAGTACCTAGTTTCTGTGACTGGATGCGTTTTTTTGTTAACTCATTATACCTCCTCTTCGCTTCACCTATCACGGCCTTGCAATTATTTCTTGACTCTATAAATGTATGTCTATTAGTAGCTGACTTATGGCGGCCAAATTTACGGAATGCTTGTTGCCTCTTAGAAATGGCAGCTGCACATTCCGAGGTGAACCATTGGGGAGAGGGGGGCTTGCTAAAGAATTTTCGCATGGGGGCATAGGCTTCGATGCCTGCTTTGACCAATTCAGTTAATTCGTTTGCACACTGGTCGGCAGGGAGTGAGAAGGTTACCCTCCATGGGGCGTCACTGATGTGATCTCTGATTGACTCAAAATCAGCCTGCTTGTAGTATCTTGTTGTTTTGAGCAACTGTTCAGCAGCTTTTTGACGACCTTTTAGGGTGCTATGTATCATTAGCACAATGTGATCAGCATTCCCGAGTGGGCTATGGCGGGGGCATTTTATCGCTTTAGACACTAATACATTCATGATGCTATCTTCTACCAGTGTTAGAGCCAGATCTGTCTTAACACGGAGTACTGCTGAGTGGTTCAGCTTGAATAACTCTTCTATCCATTAACCGAGTACAACACCAACTTTGCAATCTAGTGGGGTATGATCTCTTTACTTCCTTACAGCCACTTTTCACACGAGATATGTAACTAGACTCCCTACTGAATAGTTATGTACGTGGTATGTGCTCGACTTTGCTCCCACCGCGCGCCATCCACTGTAAAACATTCACAGGAAGAGGCCCCCAGGCTTCAACCACAGAAGAGCACTTGTCCTTCCTAACTCTAATTACAAAAATCAAGCGTTTATGTCCAGATCGCCTCATCTGTTGAATAAAATACCACTAATATTCTTCTCAGCCAGCTACATCATGGTTGTCTTTTAGTCTAATTTAAACAAATACTTATTTAGCTTACTGGTATCAAAAATTATTCTCTAGCAATATTACGACAACTACTGCAGCTGTTTCCAATCGTTGCATGGTGGTGTCCCTTCAACTGACGAGCTCTTACACTTTTATCCTCGAGGGGCATTCACGCCTTGATGAGCGATAACACCTCAGTTAACAAATGTCCTAGTCCCTGCTGGAGAGGATGTTACCATTTCAGTTAATCTAAGTAATTTAATCAGTAACGGTCTTCAACCGATCAACTATAAACAATCAGGTACCGATTTAAAACGAGCGCCGATTAATTTGAGATCACAGTGTCATAGATAGCCCGACTTGCAATACGTATTCTACTGTTGAATACAGGCAATTCTATGTCGTTTTGGCCCGGGGATGACTTCATTGCTAAGTGCATTTTTCTCAACATATGAACGCAACCGCAAACACTCATCTTGATTCACGGCAGAAACCCGCCTGGCTACAAACACATCAGAAATATTTCCAATTCTGAGTCAGATGTGTTCATAATAGACATATTCTACTCAGAAATGTATTTTGTTTACGGGCTGTTGAACGTCATAGACAAGCTATTTGCAGGAACAGGAAAGACAACGATCTCGCATGTTCGGATATTAATACCCTTATTACAAGATGTTAAAGACTATTAATCCATTTTAAAAAATACACTTTTTTGCAAATAATACGTAGAATATGTATGGGAAAAGAAGAAGTACGCACGTTTAATCCGTACGTTGCGGGTAGTTAAAAAAATACGAATGATATGAAAGCGGGGAAAATTGTAATGAAAAAAAAAAACGTAAATATATCCGGTGTACACTTCTATATAACAGTTTCCTATTTAGAGTTCAATTTTATCTCAAATAACACCATTTAATTACACTTCTAATGTACATAATTTAATAATAGCTTCACTTCTCTAAAAGAAAAGAAAAATTCATTACAACATAGTGATTCCTGCATCAATCA
>OY744535.1:87620448-87682948 GCA_963556195.1 Sepiola atlantica
TTGATTATTTGTTCTTTCCAGTTGGAGCTAAACCACTGCATTTACAATATGCACTCATTGCCTTGTAACTGTTATTATCTATATACTCATTATCATTATCACATCTATGTCCGTACTGGCTTTGTTACTCTATTCGCCTATTATTAAGGCTAACATAGTCCGATTACCAAACATGCAACGCAAACATATTTTATTTTTAAAGCCGTTACTTCATTTCAGTGTTGTAGAACTCGAACTAAAATCCCCTTTTTCTGCTGACCAAATTGTTTACATCTGTTTTGGCAAATAATGGTACAATACTATTGTAGGGTCTGCGTCGCAATAAACGTCCATAGAATGGGAAAGGGTTTTCAAGATAGACCACTATGAGCAGATATATTCGGAAACTACATTAACTATAGTACTTAGATAACTATGTTACACTTTGAACATATATGGTACAATAATATCGTTTGTGTCTGACACCCATATAATCGGAACACATTGAAGTACGACAGCAATATACAACAAATGAAAGATACAATTGCTTGATTACCACGGGTGTAAACCATCTATCACGTACAACTAGAAATATAGTATACTATGAACAATTTCTCAGGGTACATGATAGCAGCGCGTGTCTTCATCCATTTCTTCTTGGATAATGAGTTGCTAATACATGCATGTATAGTTTTATAACTAAACTCTTAAGTTAAAATATATAATTTTTACATCACTATTTACAGACATACGGATATAATTATGCTTACAAATTTTGAGTCGACGGGACGACATATTTGACTTTAGAGCAATACAAATGGGTTCAGTTATACTGATTTACCTCAGCAACATCAAAGACAATATCAAGCTCAATTGCTGATCAGACGGTCTCTATTTTATGTATGTGAACGTTTATTACATGATATGAGTTAGTTTTGTATTATTGCTACGAGAAAAATGGTTCGATGTTGCTCGGGATTGAATGAGGATCACTACTATGTCTTTATTCACTCTGTTTATAACTCTATATTACCTTATCTGTTTTTGTTGCGTCTCTTCTCCAGTTAGCTCACTCTAATATAGGCGGGAGAAGCTAAATTGTCGGAAGGCATTCTGAATTAGTGATGTAGATTTGATTTCAATCAACTATACGTATTTGATGTAACAGGGGGGTTCTTCCCCCACGGTCACTTGTAAAAAGGTGGGTTCCTGTAGATATTCAGCACATTGAGGGTAACGTAGATATTTAGGACCACTTCTCTTGTTTATTCTCGAGGATTGTATATGATGCAAAATTCATGAAAAAGATGTATTTGCATTTTAATGGAGAGTCGGCCCCGACATTACATTTAGGATTTAAAGATTCGGGATAACTTCTATTGTGTTCCCCAGAAAATGTTATGCATATGGTTTAAATTTAATACGAATTGAATCAATTTTAAGTTAGGAATGGGTTTTGCTCTCATAGCTCTCTTAGAGAATTACACTTAAAAATTCGAGAACCCATCTGTTGTATTTCCCCCCAAAATGTAATACATATAATTTAAATGACATGAAAATAGGATAGAGTTTTAAGCGGGTTATATACTCATAGGCCTCTTAAGTGGACACTTATATTTTGGAATACATTTTTATTGGCTTCGCCGGCAAAATTTTACATTAGAATTTACTCGTATATTTAATTTGCATTCCCTAAAGTACCATTTAATAGGGACTACACTGGCATAAGCTCAACCACACACACATAAACACAATCATGTAGTTATATATATATCTCTCTCTCTCTCTCTCTCTCTCTATATATATATATATATATATATATGTATATAGATAGATAGATAGATAGAGAGAGATAAAAATAGTAATAATAATAATAATAAAACAAATAATAATAATTATTATAATTATTACTACTACTACTACTAATAATAATAATTCTAGAATTAAAATATGAAGTATTTATCTCATATAACCAGAGAGGTTGTCCTTTTATTGTATTTCTTTTAAACGTTATAAATATATTGTAGAATGTCTTTTATTTTGTAACAGTAAATGTGTAAACTTCTTTTAGAAAGGGAGAACATTGCATAAATAGTTAATCATAAATTACTAAAATATAAAGCAGATGTCATGACTGGAAATCGAAACTAAAACTACTCTGAGGTTAGACCAACTGACCTATTTCAACTGTTTCATGAATAGAACTTAAACAATTAAATAACCAATTAATTATAGCTTTGGCATGACGTGCTGGATTTATGATTTACGTCATATTTCAAAACATGAATTAAAACATAAGCGATAATAGAAACAAATGTATATACGTGTAAACATTATCAACAGCGTGTGAAATTATTTTAATATTCAAATACAAAGGAGTTAACTTAAACTACGTATTCTATGTAGTTCATTAACGATTATATTATCTTCCTTGCATTACGAAAATATGCGGCCGATAGGAGGAGCAAATAATTGCTAGTTTTATTTAAAAAACAACACACTAATCGATTGTTTAATTCACTTAAAATGATGTACTGTTCTTAATTTCCAGGACGAAATAATACATTGGATTCGAACTATAGTCGATGCGCACAGATCAGTAAACATCAACCCGAGAATTCACCCGAGGAAGGCGATTATTAAATAACAGTAGTTAAGGCCTTTGGCAATACATTATTTTGTTTCATACTTTAATTTCAGGCATTTTATTATCAGCTGCCATATTTTATTTTCATTCATATCAACTATAACTATAATTACACATATTTTGATCTTGAAATTAATCGTGGGGACGAAATTAAATTTAAGTGACTTCAAAAATCCATTACCGTTTTTTTTAAAAGAAATACAAGTTTAATATTAACATTAATTTGTTATTTTAAAAGAAGATAAACACGTCTCAGGGCGAGTATAAGGAATAGGTATACCATTCTACTTTTATACTTACAGATATTGAAGCGACATATATGCACTCTATCTATCCTATAAATGATGAAACGTGACACATTTTAAAAAGCGTAAGAAACTAAACGTTATTTATTTTGTTAGGAAATTATATCTCGCTTATACCATTGTAATTTGTTTTATGGGAAGGGGGTAATGTTCCCTTGTGTAGAAAAGATATGCCATTATGATAATCAGTTCATTTGTTTAGAAGTTTCTCCGCACATAAATATTATTGCCGCTCAAGCCCGTGCTATCAGATCCAGTTTAACTATTAGATAATATAACTATATTGTTGATGTAGAGAAAATATTTTACCTATCACGGTGTTTGTTATCTCGCTTAACTTCAAAGATATTCATGAGATTTGTGAGTTTTAGCGCACATTAACTAAAAAGTAAATCTCACAAATAAATAATGTGTCTACTTACTCACATAACGCTAGAATTATCAAACAAATTTCAAGTAACCGTGGTAACGGATTTTATGTAAATCTTGCATTTTACATTAGAAGTGAATGTCAGTCGACTAATCTAATTGAATTAGGGTATTGTATAGTTTATAATAATTGGTTCATGGGTTTAGAAGTGAATCTTATACATATTAGTACATTTATAAACATATACACCAACTTTATATATATATATATATATATATATATATATATATATATATATACGATTTTTACCCCTGTACTTTCTCGGAGTATAGGAAAATAACCACATGCATCACAGGCTACTAAACTCACCTCTATATCCACTTCTTCATTCGAGCGTTTTTTAGTAACTTTTTAAATATTTTTTCCAGCTAACAATGAATATTACATTTGGCCCGCCATCTCCGACTCTCCGAAAAAACAACTCAATATAGGTGGTCGCAAAAACATTTCTCTCTAACAATTATGTACTGTCACTCTACTCATCTACACCAGGAACTAATAAACACAGTTTAATTTTCACAAAACAGTCCGTCCTCATTTAATACTTGCCTGGTATTAGTTTACTACATATTATAAAGCCAGTCGCAAAGACTTAATGACCGCTCCCGTTCACTCCGATGATTTTCATCGAATATCAGATTGGTGCCTACAATTTCTTGATCTAACCGACTTCCTATTTAATACAATAAGGGTCAATATACTCGTAGACTCCGCTACATTTACATTTTCAAAATCATACACCTTTAACACGCATCCTATAGAAAACTTGCCCAACCTAAACCGTGTCATTGTTGAACTTTTCATTTGATCGGCAGAAGCTAAATCCGTACATAACACGCATGCAAATATAAAAAGCTTACATTAATTGGTCTATTATCACATGAATTTTGAAGTCGAAGCCGTGGCACAGTCGTTAAGAAGGCAGGTTTCATGATCGACTGTTTCAGCGTTTGATCACATTCTACTCGACTATATTGTTTTAATTTAATACATTCGCCAACACGGTAGAAAGGGGAAGGAGACAGAACTATAGGCCGTTTTTTTTATTCGACGTCATGCAACAGGTAGTACTTTTTCCGTGCAACGCCGGGCAACGGATTCCGCTAGTATATATATATATATATATATATATATATATATATATATATATAAATGAATACATTTGAAAGCATTTTCTATCTTTTCTAATTATATTTACATAAATTCTATTAATTTTTATTAAATTATATGATAAAACGTAAGTTTAAAAATTCGGAAAAGACAGGCTTCTGCAAACACTGACAGACGATTTCTAGTTTTGAATTACATGTTCGTTCATCATGATACGTTTCTCTCAGTTATTACCTGCATATGTTGACGTCAGTGTAGTATATGGTCGTTTACGTTGATACACACATATATATATATATATGTATATATATATATATTTATATATATGCATACATATAAATATATATATATATATATATATATATATATATATATATATATATATATATATATATATATATATATATATATACCGATAGATATATAGTTACATAGAATGATCAAAAAGTACCCTCCGTGAAATTAAATAACGCGTATTGCTTTAAGTTCAGGAATTGTCTGCTATTAAGTACTGACAAATACAGTATCCTACAAGCAATTAACAATTTTCCATAATCTGTATGAACACAAAACTGAGGTCTTTAAAAAATTGCCACACAAAAGAAAATGTTTTATTGGCTAAATGGACTAATAACAAAAACAAATAACTCATCTATATTATCTTCCATACATAATTCTTATGAACACTACATCTTATGTAAAATATACGGCATATTTCCCCGCACGACCTCCAGGCTTTTCCAAATATAAACAAATGAATTTCTTTATATAACACTCTCCTCTCTAATATACTATATTATGCTAATTACATCCACATATCATCTACCCACAACAATACAACCTACATTTGGACCATCGTAAATCCTACCTATCACAAATAACATAAACTATTAGATACCTCATCATATCCCAAACATAATTTTAGACATTTTAATATATTGAATATTTTAAGTCTGACAAGTTAATTACCGAGGAATATATTCATTGAATACACTTAAATTAAACGAATACAATCTATATGACCAATATCAAAATATTATCGATTACCATATGTCCCCCGCTAGACTCATACACGTTATTAGATATGAGCTAACGGAGTTAATTAAACATAAGTATAAAACACGAACAAATGCAGACACACCACATAATGATAGCAAGATTGTATTAACCCATTTAATCATTTAAATATCCCTTAGACAACATTTCTGGCTAATAAAGTGGCCCGCTTCAGTAGCAACACGCCCCGACTAAATAATAAACTAGAAGTAGAACAACAGTGTTGCACTCAAATATAGGCAATATCCCAACATTATCAAATGTAAATAACCATTACACTAAAACGCTTTAATAACAATGGTACAATCTAACCAAACATCTAACCAACTCATTTACACATAAACTACAACACACACACCCACCCCTACATCTGAATGCATCATTAAAGCAGATACACATACAATATCCATTATCAGCAATTACTTTATCTTAAATAATACTTAGTTACCATTAAGGCAAATATAAACATAGAGTCAGCCCCTATTGACTCGGTATTTTATCCTTAAGGGACGCTTGATATACTTCAGCGGAAGACGTTACGGTGTTTTTTGAACCGATTCTTCGAGATGTGCTTCTTACGTGAGTCGCTTATGAATTGAATTGGGATGTAAACACCTTTTTAACAAAAATAAAAAGTCAACATATCTGAAGTAAACCATGGTGCATTTCTGAAGTATGTAAGGTATAGTTTGTATATATATATATATATATATATATATATATATATATATATATATATATATATTGAAAATGATATAAACATTAGATTCTTGGTGAGTTTAGCTAATCACGGTTTTTATTTATATTTTACAAAAAACATATAATTTCTATTTAATTGTCGGTGTTTATCTATTTTAACATGTTTAACATCAAATTATGAGGGTGGAGTTTTTCAACTAGTACAATGCGGAGACGCGCACACAGTTTTACAAGAATCTTTGCAAGTGGCTCCCTGTCGACCTCAGACGATCAGGTTTTATCTATTGAAGAATACTGTCATCAGATTCAACAAATGCTTATTCGATGGATCGTGTCTATCTTCACTTTGATGTCGTTAGTATTTACCGAGTTGTTTTCTTAAACTAGAAGCAAAGATTGCATTTTTCCAAGACATATTTTTGAAGCCATGTGCTTATATTCTCTCTCGTGTATAGTAATTAATTAGTTCTTTTTTATGGTTAAAGAGTAGTTATATGTATTTTATCATATACGCTTCTCACTTATTCCTTTCATTAAGTATTTTTTTATGAATCTACATGTTACCACCTTTTCTTAGGCTAGAGTATTTAATTAGCTTTAAATTGAACGATTCGTTCGAGGAACAGGTTCATTTACGGAGTAACCACGTTAAGTTTGTTAAGTTTCGACAGTCTGCTTTGTTAACACCCACTATAATGTCACCTCCGATTACGTTTCGTAAGCTACATTTTTTATGATTTAGTTTAATTAATATTTAATCTTTTTTTTTTAGGTGTTATTTTTATTTTTGGTTTTTGCTACTTTATTATTATTATTATTATTATTATTATTATTATTATTATTATTATTATTATTATTATTATTATTATTATTTAATAATAGTTTATAACTTTTGGATGTTTTAGATGGAGTTTTCTTTTTTTGAACATCAAGTTTCGGCAGTTGTTGCTCACCGACGACAACCAGTGGTGGTCCCTGGTGTCTTAGTAACAAGAAGCATCCCCAGAGATCCAGTATCCTGGATATCATTTCGATCACCACTGCAAATGGCATTGCGGTATCGCAACAACCGCCACCCATTGACCACTCGCTGGTAATGGCGATTGGTCACCCCTGGGGTTTTGGTGGCAACGTCCCAGCACCTTCCGCAGTCTTTCCAGTCGAAGGTCTGGCTAGTGCTCTCACTCCTCGGTCTTCCCATTCGCTTTGACCCTCTACGACAATTTTATGTGGTGTCAGCCGAGGCCGGTGACATTTTCTCGGGGAGAGGGAAATAAGCTTATGATGTTCTTACAGTTTAGTTCGTTGGTGCAGTGGTGGTCTTCCTGTGATTTTGTTTTCTTCCTGTTGTAACTTCTATGTTACTTGTTACCATTCGTAGCTAACGCGGGTTAGTTTCCGCATTCGAAACTTTCCCTTAAAATTCCAGCTGTTTGGATCATGTGATTTCTTACAGATCAATTTGGTTCCAATTTCTCCCAGTCTTTTTTCCCATATTTATGGGGGTTGGCCCTAGTGCTCCTACGATTTTAATTTTAATTTTTATTATTATTTGTACTCACTAGGACTTCTCAGTCAAGTCACATTCAGTGAGTGCTACCGACAATAACTGGTGGTATTCCTTGGAGTGTGAGTGACAACAAGTCTCCCCATATTTCCAATATTCTCCACCTCTTTTCGATAGCAACCGCAAATAACATTGCAGTATCGCAACGGCAGTTTATCATTGATTTATCGCTGACAAGTACAATTAATTGTCTCTATGGTTTGGGTTGCAATAAGCCTCCCAAAAGTCGCAGCACTTTCTGCACTTCCAGTGGAGGTCTGGTTTGTGTTGTCCCTCTTCTGCCTTTCCATGCTCTTTGACTAAATGCAAATATTTTTCTAGTGTCAGCCTCGGCTGGCACAATTTTTTATTTTATTTTTTGAGGTGAGAGGGAAAGAGGGAAGAAAGCGGATGAGGAGAGCAGGGGATGGGAGCGGGCAAAAAGGCTTATGGTGTTTCCTGTAATTTTTGTTCATTTGTACATTTTTGTGTGGTGTCAGCTGAGGCTGGTTTAATTTATTGGTGAGGGGAGATCATGAAGTTATGTTTCTTGCATTTTCTGTTCCTTGGTTAGTCACGTGGTGTTCTTTCTGTTGTTTTGTTTTCTTCCTTATTGTAACCCTTCGTAGCTTATGCGGATGGATTTTGACATTCGAAGATTTTTCTCAAGATTGCAGCTGTTTTAGTTATTGCTGTCTGTTATATAGTTCCATTGATCCCTTTTATTCAAATTTATCCCACTCTTTTTTCCAGTTTTTTTAGATTGTCCATTGTGCTCCTACGACTATTGGGGTTATACTGACTTTCTTCATGTTCTATATAGTTTTCAGTTCTCTGGCTAGTACCGTGTATTTATGTTTTTCCCGTTTATTTGATATTCACTTAATGGACAGCTGGAACGGCGACGTCTACGATTTTCCAAGATGTTTCCTTCTTCGTAGAATTTGATGTATTCGGACTACTGTTCTTATTTGGGTGCTTTCATCACAACGTTTCGGCCGATGTAACATCCGACCATCTTCAGGTGTACTTTGGGGAGGTCGGCGGTTATATCGGCCGACACATTTTGATAAAAAACACCCAAGATGAGAACAGTAGTCCGAATATTCCAAATTCTACGAATTATCAACACTAATCTAAAAATGTTTCATTCTTGTTGATTATTATAAGATCTGGTCCCCTTGCTAGTATTAGTTTGTCTGTGTGTATATCCATATCCCAGATGAGTTTGTGTTTTTCGTTTTCCAGCACTGTTTATGGTTAACGGTTGTACTATTTGCCTGTGTATTCGAAAGTTAATTGTTTGCACAATGGTGTACTTCTTTCCGCAAACAGCCATGATGTTCTCGTATTATTTGTTTGCTAGTTTGCTACATTCACCTTTTATATGTTTTACTGTTCGTCTCTTTGTCCACACAGTCTGCATTTACTGTTTTCCTGGGGTTTATCTATTATAGCTTTTGATTAGGTTTTCCCAATAGCATTGGCATGTGCAGCCACCAGTAAAGATACCCTTTCTCTGTTCAAGTGTATTTTCCTTAGCCATACCCAGCTATTTTGGTTTGTTTCTTCTCTTGCCAGTTTTCTGAAGCGTCTATGTAGTTGTATTTTCAACATTTTTCCTGTTTCGTTTCTGGTTTTAGCGCTTTCCGAGATGCTTGTTGGAACGGTGTATCTTGCTGCGGTCATTTGCCTTTCCATGTTCTGCTTCATGTGTTCATCCAGCTTTTTTTACTCTTCCACATAATATTCTATACTTACCAGACCATTCCCCCTTCGTCTCTATTCCTATAGAGTATGTCTGTATTGTCTTTTAGGTGAAGTACGTTGTGCATAGTCATTAAGTTTCTAGTCCTCTGGTCAAGGTGCCTGGATATGTCTATAGTCCAGCCTATGAATGGTCTAGAGTATCTTATTAGTGCGACTGCACTGGTGTGTGTTTCCTTTAGTAGATTCCTGATCTATAATTTCGTTTCTAGGAGTTGTCTTGTTCTTAGTAAAAACAAAATTTCAATTTTCTATTTCCTTGCTGTTGATATGTTGGTGTCTGCTTCAAGAACTCTCAGATATGTGTAGCTATCCTGTTCGGCTAGCGCCCTCATGTCGTTATGGTTAGGGAGTTCCATGCACTCTGTTGTCTCCAATGTTTCTCTTTTAATTTCAAGTAGTGCACTCTTCTCCATTCCGAATTCCATTTGGACTAAATATTATGGTCGTATTTATCAATTTGTTCAGGGTTTTTTCTTTGCTTTTTGCAAATAGTTACAGGTCGTCCATGTACATAAGGTGGTTTACTCTTAGTTCTGTGTCTGTAAACTTGTATCCAGCATCACGTTTTCTGAGTATGTAGTTGAGTTGCATCATAACTATCATTAATAGTAGTAGTTATAGGGTGTCTCCTTGAAAAATGTCTCTCTATAGTTTTATCTCAGTCAGGTATGGTTCTAAGCCAGTCAGTTCCTGTCTCCATGTGCCATTCATTTCTTAATAATATTAATACTTCTAACGGGTATTTGTATATTTTCAAAATTAAATTATCTATGCTTAAAAGATTCTGTCGTAAGCTTTTTTGTAGTCCATCCATAGATATGTCCCTTTTTTCTGTTGTTTACATCTTTCATAATTTTATTATCGATTTATAGCAGATCATGTGCCCATTTTTCTTCTTTTACGGCATCCTTGTTGTTCTTCAGGGAGTAGTCAACGTTTGCTTAGGGATTTGCAGAGGTGGTATCTCAGTTGTACCGTCAACATTTTCCACATTTTTAGTAAACAGGTTATTGGTATGTATTTGTTTGAGGGCGTTCACTTTTTGGCATCTCTTTGTATCAGCGTTGTCCTTCCTTAGCTCATACACTTCAGTACGTCTCTTTTGTTTGTTGTGCCGTTCATGTAGGGTCGTGAATGTTTTTACCCCAATATGCATTGTTATATATGTTATTTCTATTTTTGGTTTTTGCTACTTTATTATTATATATCATCATTATTATCATCAACATTATTATTATTATTATTATTATTATTATTATTATTATTATTATTATTATTATTATTATTATTATTATTATTATTATCATGATTATTATTTAAAAATATCCATTGTATTTTTATGAACAAAATAAAACAAATCTTAGATCAGCATGCAAAAATATGTGGGATCGCACAGTCTCTACATACAGCAAGTATCATAAGATTTACAATGCATCTTCGAAGACTTGCCAAATGTTATGGTGTGCGAGAGACAGGATGATCTGTGCCACTACCAGGACTAGATTATAATGAAATGCAATCCGTTTTGATGTGCTAAACAAATCAGACAATTTGCCAATTTTAAATAACATCGGGTTTCTGTGTGTAAGCCCTTTTTTTTAAATCAAGCTACATGCATTTATATGGCCGCGCACTTAAATCGAACATATATACATTCCGGAAATTATAGACATACATGGACATCGAACAGAAACCGTCATTTATATCACGATGACGATTAGCTTATCACGTTTGCACTGATAACAAGTTGTTTCACATATGAGATAACATGTAATAAATGTTGATTCTTCCATGCTGATTGGAAATGCCTCTAACGAAATTCTAATTAGTTTGGCAATATCAAACTCAATAAGCGAATTGGAACATTTTTATACTTCCAGGCAATATATACACACTTTCGCTGTTTAGTACTGATAACATTAAAGTTAATGATCCAAGAAGAAAGGTGTAACATAGCCCTTTTACCTCCGTACGTACAGTTGAAACTAGAATAACTGCTATGGCGCAATTAGATCGTCTGCGCCGTACGTTATGTCTACTCTGTTTTTGTTTTGTATAGTTCTCTGAATAATTTCAATTGATTCTGAACAAATAGTTATTTTTTATTTGTTGTAAGTTCAGCCAAAATAAAATAAAAATATCTACAAGTATTTTATTCGTTTTAATTGTTAGAATGTGTTTATTATGACTCGATAAACACGATAATAACAATATCTGATTTCATTACTCCGTTGCTGTAGAAATTAGACTAATACTTAATACTCTACAAATGGGTGTATGTGTATATGTATGAGTACCTGGCTGACTAAATTACTTAGTGTATCGGTCTACGACCCTGTATATCAGTGTTTATCTGTATTTTGTCTTTTATCTTCTGTTACTTTAACTATTCGAATTCACCTACTTACATAACGATTGACGCCAACAAGTATTCTTCTCATTTACTTTTGTTTCTAACACAAAAGATAATTCGGATGCTTTTTCGTCGGTCTTACCTTGAGAGTCCGTTTGGTTACCAAATTCAATGAGCTATTATGCCATTTGTCCGTGGACTAAATTCATCAAAAAATATCACCAAATTGCTTTTCACGTATCCTTTAACACATGAGTTGGCTTTTTTCAATGAACGTTTCAAGTGTTTTTGTCAGTAAACGTCATAGCAATCGTTTCGATGCATTTAGTTGAATCGATTCAACATATTTTTCAAAAAATGAAATGATCCAGCTCGGGTAATGACGTTTACACTAGTCTTCGATTATGATATACTCGAAATATTTCTAATACATAATCTATGTCACTTTACATTTATCATCAACACTAGTGCATAAGTTTTTCTGTTTGAACATTTTATTCTTTGGAATATGTACAAAAAGACTAAAAATACTATAACCTAATTTGTATCATTCGGACTACTGTTCTAATCTGTGGTATTATTCTCATAACGTTTCAGCTGATGTAACTGTAGTTTAAAATGCAAAACGTACATATAATATGTACTTTCTAGATCTGGGCACGTGGTGACGTGATATGAAATGATATTTGATGATAATGGGTAGTTTAAATATTAAGGATTATTACATATTGCTTACTATAACAATATAGAGATATATGATGGGTTACCAGCTTCAGTGGACTGTTTCGTATAGTAAGCACTCGTCATTCCGAATACAAAATAACTTGTTTCTTGTTAGATTTCTTCATTAAAAAGTATGAATAGGAAAGACAAGCAGTTGAATGTGTTATAGTAAAGAGAACATTAGAGCTTCGATTTGTTGTGTGCTGCGGTGTGATTTAAGATGACAGTATATTAATTTCAGTTCAATATTACCTTTTTTAATTGCTTTTCATGTAACAAGGGGATCTGTATGTCGAACTGGAAAAACTACACATAATTTCGAACGAACACATTTATTTCATTCACGGGGGTTGCTTGCTTTCTTTCCGGCAGCCATGATATGCTAGAAGTGTAAAGTAATTCATAAGTGCATTCAAAGATTCGCCCGTCCTCAGAATTAGACCTTCAACTTTCAAGAGACCCTAACTTAAAACTTATCATACTTAACACTTATATCCGTTGTACAACCGATTTGACAAGACGTACATGATAAATGTCAGAGGATACATTAGCTTACACGTTGTGAAAATAACATGTAAGATTAAAAAGTAGTCCGGAAAATCTAAATAATACAACTTATTAATCCTTATCTCCAAATTCCAAAAGATACCCCATAATTGACTGAGTAATGTAATGATGGTATGAAGACAATATTCCATAGGCAGTTGCGGAACTTTCAGTATCTAATTGTATTGATATGCATTACGTGGCATTTATGATGCTGGGTTAAATTCACATGTGGAGTAAAGTAAATGCATTGCATATTCGGTCACCCCATAACTTCTGTCCAGATTTTCTTTCTCTGACATTTGATAGTAAGTGTGAAGTGTATCATTAGTAAGTTGCATTAAAATACAAATTCTTACTAAGTTTCAGAGTACAAAGTCAAATAGAAGTGATATCGACTAATTAAACACAATGGACCACTTATATTAACTTTTCTTGACAGTGTGATCTTTTGTAGAAATAGCGCGTTTGTCGATAATTCATAGTACTTTGTAAAGTTCTCAGATATCTGTGGGGGGGGGGCTTACTAATCTGGCAATTGATGTATTAATGCGATGTATAGATATCTGAACTATTATTTAAAATTATGTTTAACTATATAATGCTTTATTTGGCATTGTTTTTTTTAGTTGTGCTGGAATCCAAGACTAGAATTCCTCTTATATCGGTGGAGTATTTAACTTAATGTTTTACTAGGAAAAGGTGCATTATATTTCGTATAATCCAGTGTGTGTGCATTTTAAGACCTTATTTGAGCTTCAAATACTGTGCCATTTTAGATATTTTACAAGCGTATATTGCAGGACGAATTATCTGTATGTTACGCGGTTTTAGCAACGCACTGTACAGATAAACTGAAGACATTCAACGATAGTGTTTAGTAGAGCGTCTAACCTTGTCCGTAGGCATTCAAACACTCTCCAGATATGCATATATATATACTACTTTAACATCATTTATAAATATAATTTACAAAAACTGTTATTCATATTATAGGTTTTGTTTGGTAGTTTTGTTTTACGGCATATCAACCCTTTTTGGGTTATTTAATGCCGAATCTGGTCATTATAGTAAAAGATTTATGCTTCAAGTTCTAAAAATAAAATAAAAAAGGGGAGGGAGAAAGGGAGAGGGGCTGTTGTTTTTGTTTTTGGTTTTGTAGAACATAATTAAGTTTTACAAAAAAAAAACAAACAAAAAAACGTCAAGGTAGTTGAATTTCGTCTCAGGGAGCCACAGGGCAGCCTGATCTGGTATCACCAGTCATATTATAGGACCGGTTCGAATTATGTTAACAAAACAGCGATTACGTATAAGTATAAAATACATATGTATGTTAATACCTACTAATGAAGAAATATAGCTTGCAATCATGAAGTTTTATAGACACAAAATAGTAAAAGTACGATAACAAAGTTGTCGCTGTGCAGAAGTCGAAATAACTGAAACGACGAAAAAATCGGTATTTTATTGTAATAATTTCGTTGCTGGTTATTCCTCTAAATGAATTAAGATAAAAGCTGATTCATATAATGGATAGTAGTATTATCTTTTTCTTGTTGTATCACGAAGTAAAGCGACACAGAGCATGGCCACTACTAAGTGGATGCCAAATTGGGGGTATTAAGCTTTGTATGGTTTACCCTAACAGAAGTCTTCGGAATAAGTTGTCATACACCACAAGGGGGAATACCTCATCAGCTATATATTATTTCTATTAATTGGCGATCATAACGAAAGGAAATGTAATTGAAGAACTGTAGGAGTAATCATATTTTGTCCTTAGACGAGTAAAATAAATCAGTGAACAACGATAAAGTGGATGAAAGACGAGGAGTGTATTCTAAGTAGAGCAAAAACTAATTATTTTTCTGATATGTTTCGTCCGTGTCAAGTTGAATGAAAGGTATTGGAGATTCGTCATTGATAACCTATGATCTTACACATCGTGTCGAAAAAGCTGAATCGCTTAGGCGATAAGTGTCATAGTTCAAAGGATATGCTATTTTCTCTTATATTTTATTAAAAGATGTAAATGTGTTTGATTTAAATACACATCTTGTACATCCGCTAACATATTGAATCTCTAATTATGTCGTCCAAAACACACACACACACATATGTATATATATATATATATATATATATATATATATATATATATATATATATATATATATATATATATATATAGTTGTGTGTGATACTGGCCTCGGGGTGTATAAGCAGCCATCACATGCCATTCAGTGACCACTCAGATAATTGGATATATAATGAAAATGTAGATAGTATGGCAGATATGCACATTTCTTTTTGTTTTAATTTTGCATAATGTTTTTTTTCTACTGAGTTGTCGTCCGCAAGCATTGATCCAAACCTTGCCAGCTGATGATCAGATTTCAAATACAAGGTTAAGTAAACATTTTAGTATGAACATATTTGTTATTATAGAGTCAGCAATTAGCAAGGCCTAGCTCTGCGTGTTGTGCATTTTTCCAATGTGGAACATTTTCTAAAAGTATCCCTGCATATTAAAATGGAACGGCGCGTCATGCGTTTAATAGAAGTTCTAAACTAACCATTGTGTGTCGACAATTTTGAATAACACTTGCTAACATTCGCTCATTTCTTAACAAATAATCTGATATGAAAAGAGGTATACATTCCTCTACAACACTGCTGCTGAGTACGAACTGAAATCACAAAATATTTTAATTTATCTTATATATAAAGTAAAGACGTTTATCCCCTCCACCTTTGCGTCAAATAGGAAAATAAAGTCGATGTCAATAGGTTACTACACTGACTACAACATCAAGCTCATTCTTAGCAAACTCTACACACTTAATTCCAACTCTAGCAAATTATTAATTTCGTTCCTCCATCAATCACTCTCCTAAAAACAGACACCATACAGCTAGTCGCAAGAACATTACTCTCTAACATTCACTACTCCCACTACACCAGTCTACACCGGGTACAACTAAGCAACGGATACTTTACACATTTTACACCTTATTATTTATGTTACGTCCGCCTTCACATTACAACACAGTAGCATAATTTGCACAGAAAATATAACAGACGCTCCTTTTAATACAAGTGACAACGTCACTTCCGTTAAATACGATTACGCCATCTCATACTCTCACCCTCGAACAGCGTATACATCCACTACGCTTAAACAGTTATACCGATTTCTCTTACCGATCTACGACTACTTCAGGTAATACACCGTTCCTGTTCTGCTATTTACATTATACATCTAACATAAACAACATTACGTTTTACTTACTTCAACAAAAAATTACTTCTACAGAATTTGAACCAACGGAATACGTTTAGAAAAAAAACGGTTACAGATTAGCTGAATGATATTTCCTAATTCTTCCTGCATACGGATTTTCCCCATTCTTTTAATGGCTATTCATTTAAATTATACCATCACATTTAAAAAATAACTGTTCACTATTTTGAGAAATTTTAATTCGTACAATAAAAAAAAACAATTATTACTTTTATAAATTATTACTGAATAAAATATAATAATAATTGCTTCCTTGGGAAAACTTCCCTCACCGTAAAATACTTAGAGAAAATAAACAAAACATAAACAAACCGATTAGATACATTTCTTCTTTACGTTTTTTACATTATTTTACATAAACGACACCAATTACATAATAACACATATATTACATTTCATCTCTAAAAAATAATATACAAAAATTACGTTTTCCTTACTAAAACAAAACAAAACAAATAAATTTGTTTCTACAGAATGTGATCCACCGTAATACGTTACGAAAAAAAAAAACGGTTACGATTGGATACATTTTTCCTTTACGTATTTCTCATTATTACACTTAAAGGACACCGATTACATAATAACACACATTAAAAATTTCAACTATAAAAAATAAGATAAAAACTTACGTTTTTACTTACTATAAATAAAACAACTTTACTTCTACAGAATTTCACCCAACGTAATACGTTCAGAAAAAAAAAACGGTTATACATTAGCCGAATGACATTCCCTACTTCTTTCCTCGCACGTATTTTTCCCATTCTTTTAATGGCTATTCATTTAAATGATATATTTTTATTTTAAAAAAAAACTGTTCACTATTTTGATACAGTTTATTTCATACAATAAAAACAAAAAATATTATTTTTATGAATTATTAATTAAAATAAATTACACTAACAAGTGCTTCCTTGTGAAAAGTTACCTCAACGTAAAATACTTTGAGAAAATTACCAAAACATACACACACCGAATAGATACATTTTTGTTAATCCAATGTTAGGGGGGGGAATGATATCTCAGCGATTAATTAAAGAGGCCTACAGAGCCTCATTAAAATCACCGCAACCCCCCATTATCTCTGTGTAGAAATTCCATTTACTTTGGCTGAAAAGACAAATGGAAAATGAGCACCACTGAAACACACACATAATTAATGTAACCTGCAAAGCATTACAAATTGTATTCGGATGGTCGGGGGGGGGGAATAAAATGACGATTATATGATTATTTTCAATAAGGAAGACTATTCGCTATTTTTTTTAATTGACTGCGATTTAGTGACATGAGTCAAATGTCTAGCAGCGGGGTGTGGCTGGAGTGATAGATTAATGTGGTGGATCTGTTTTGAAAAGTAACAAACTATAAATAAACCGAAAAGAAAAATATTGAATTCGAGGCGGGGGAATAAAACACCGAATTGTACAATATATTTAAACTGACAGAAGACTCAGGAATGTGCGGAAAATCCATCAACGTGAATTAGACTATTTCAGAAAGTAAAAAAAAAAATCAAAACTAAACCGAAATAAAAAACATGTATTGGGAGGGGGGATTGCCCATTATATGATAATTTATAATAATAAAGACTATTCTCTATTTTTAAATGACTGCGATTGAGTCATGTGAGCCAAATACCTGGTGGCGGCCGATGGTGGCCGTGAAAAGTGCTGCCCGTTTTATGTTACGATTCACCTTCTGGCGAGCAAATGTATGGGGCGATTAGATATAACTCTTTCTCAACCACTAAATTAGATATTGTTCTTGCATTGCAAAGCATGCTTCACAGAGAAAATGTATATATCCAACAATTTCAGATGGCGATGGAGCATAATGGAGGTGCAACAAAAATTGAGATCCTCTGACATAGATTCAGTTATAAGTGCGGAAATTCCGGATCCAGTGGCAGATCCGGTTTTACATGATATCATTAGGCACCATATGATTCATGGACCATGTGGAAACATAAACAGATGTTTACTCTGTCTCAAAGATGGACACTGCAGTAATAGATATCCAGACACTTCTTGAGTGAAACTCAATCGGATACAAATGGCTACCCACAATATCGACGACTATCTCCTTTAGCTGGAGGTTTTGAGACGACAGTTACCCTACCTGGCAACATAACAGTTCATGTAGACAACCGATGTGTTTTACCACCTAATAAACTGCTTTGTAAGATTTTTGATGCACATATCAATGTTGAATACTGCAACAGCGTGAAATCAATAAAATACATTTGTAAATATGTAAATAAAGGTAGTGATCAAGCTACCTTCACAATTGAAATTAATGCTCATGATGAAGTTAAGAGATACGAAACAGGACGTTACATATAAACCAATGAAACCATTTGGAGAATACTTAACTTTCACATACATGTATATCATCCCCTTGTTATTCACCTATCAGTTCATCTAGAAAATGGACAGCGGATATACTTTACTGAAAGTACTGCGGCAGATAGAGTTGCAAATCCACCTTCAACCACTCTAACAAATTGTGTCAAACAGATGTTTTTGCCCACTACACTTTTGTACTCAGACGTTCCACTTAACTATACCTGGGACACAAAAAACTAAGGTCTTCAAGCAACGATTACAGGGTAAGCCAGTTCCAGGCTATCCGTGCGTTAAAAAAACAGAAGTTTTGGGCAGGGTATACACCGTGCATCCAAATCAATTTCACAGCTTCTGTTTGAAACTGCTTCTACACAATGTTAAGGGTACACAGAGCTTTAATGACCTAAAAACGATCAATGGTCAAGTTATGACTACATTCAGGGATGCATGTAGTGCACATGGGCTACTTGAAGATGATAACCACTGGGATGCTACACTACAGGAAGCATCTATATCTGATTCTGCAAACAATTTGAGACATTGCTTTGCTATCATGTGCAGTGTCTCATCAAAAACGACTTTGGGATGCACACAAATAAGCTTTTAGTGAAGATGTCCTTCTTAGGAAACGCAGTCAACAGTCTGAAGTAGATATACCACTTTCAAACGACATCTTCAATATGGCTTTAGTGCATATTGAAGATATGACTTATAGGATGAATGGTAAAACACTGACAAAATTGGGTATTACCTCACCTAATCGACCTAATACACATCCGGTCATTACTGCATTAACGCGTGAAATTAGTTATCAAACTCATGAGCAAGCATCAATTGTTCGAGATGGAATCGCACAACTAAATAATGAGCAAATTCATATTTTTCGTACTGTAGTTAATACTGTAGAAGATCAGCAAAGGTTGCCTGATATTCCTTGATGCACCCGGAGGTGCAGGAAAGACATTTGTTACCAAGTTAATTCTTGCTAAAGGTAGGGCAGAAGGCAAAATAGCTTTGGCAGTGGCATCATCGGGCATTGCAGCCACTCTTCTTCCTGGTGGTAGGACAGCTCACTCCACATTTAAGTTTCCATTATCCTCAACAAAAGATGATGATCGAATTTGTCAAATAGAAAGAGGATCAGATTCAGCTAAAGTTTTACAGAATTGCTCCTTGATCGTATGGGATGAATGTACAATGGCACATAAACAAGCGTTCGAGGCTCTAGATAAAACATTGCGTGATCTCAAGAAACGTGATGTTGTTATTGGTGGCATAACACTTTTATTATCAGGTGACTTCCGACAAACGCTTCCTATTGTTCCACGTGGAAGTCCCGCTGACGTGCTTGATGCTTGCATTAAATTGTCATATTTGTCGAAGTACATTAAGACTGTAACGTTATTTACAAACATACGTGTGCATCTCAATAGTGACCCAATGGCTGGTAAGTTTGCCTCCCTACTTCTAAGAATATGGGATGGCAAGCTTGTAACAACCAACAATGGCACGATTGTTATTACTCCAGGTATTGGCTCAATTGTTTCATCTCTCACAGAACTTAGTAGGAAAGTTTATCCAAATATAGCCGAAATTATATGCACCCTGAATGGCTAAGGGAGAGAGTAATTCTAGCTACTAAAAATGACATGGTGCATGTCATCAATCAACAACTGCTTCATGAAATTCCAGGTGATGAACAAACTTTCACTTCTGTGGATTATACTCTCGATGACGACCAGGCTGTAAAATACTCTACATAACTCTTTAATTCATTAGAAGTGCCTGGTATGACAACACACAAATTAAAGCTGAAAGCTGGATGGCCAATTATGTAACTCCGGAATCTTGATGCTCCAAAGCTATGTAATGGAACGAGACTGTGTGTCAAACGCATGAAACCTCATGTGATAAAAGCTGTAATACTAACTGGTGTGGCAAGGAGCAAACTGACATTCCTTCCCAGAATACCCATTATTCCGTCGGATTCTGCAATAGCATTTAAAAAGCTTCAGTTCCCAGTTAAAGTGTGTATTTCCATGACAATTACAAGTCCCAAGGACAATCATTAGCAGTGGTTGGTCTACACTTGACTTCACCTTGCTTTAGCCATGGGCAGTTTGATGTAGGATGTTCAAGGGTAGGCTCTCCACAATGTCTATACATATTGGCACCAGAAGGTAAAACATCAATCCTATTTTAATTATCTAAATTACTTCCAGCGAAATTATTTATTTTCTGAATCTATTTATTTAACTTAAAAATTAAAATCAGGCTGTTATATTTCCCCGGGCAACGCCGGACACGGGTTCTGTTAGTATAACATAAAACGCATTGAATGATTTTCGTCCAATATTCAACGTATGCAATTTTAGTTGAGTTTACCTTTTCATTTTTAAAATCAATGTACAATACGTAACCATGCACACAAAATAAAATACCCAAACTAAAAAAATGTGTTAAGGTTATGCAAAGCATCTAAACAAGTAAAAACCGGGCATATCCCTATAATAAAGTTCTCTGTTTTGAATGGAAAGATAAATAAAAGGTACTTTTATGTTATCGCTTCATAGCTCTACGCTAAGCTTTAAGTAATCAGTAAGCCAGTAAAATGAAAAACGCACTTCCGATTGTGTTAGATATTTTTATTTATTTATTTAAAGTTGATTGAACATATTCTGAACTAAGAAGATGTTTGAAATTACAAAGTGAGCAACTTAGCGAAATAGTTATGGTTAAGAGTTATTTACGTCCGTAATTCACTGAGCCATGGTGGGGAAAGCAATATGATAATTTAAAAGCAGTGTTATAAATAAGAACACTGTATTAAAGTGATAAGTGAGAAAATAATACATACAGTCGAAAACATTCTTAAGGAAAATAGAGAGATCGATTGGCTGATTGAAAGTGAGTGTTGAATCAGTGTTTAGGAATTTTTTATTGAATTAAATGAAGCTGTAACCGTTATGATTGCATATCATTTTATAACCTACGAGTAACATAGATTATATATATTCTTATTTATATTTAAAATAACGTCAAGGACACAAATTAACACAAACCCAGACACAAAGCTACACACACACGTCCACATGCGCACACACACACTCATATATATATATATATATATATATATATATATATATATATATATATATATATATATATAAAAAGATAGAACCTCTTTTAGAAAACATAATTTAAAGTTATTAGAATTAAGAAAACCAAGTCATGTAATTTTTCTGATATGTTTTTTTTTTTTTAAATATATATCTGAGATATTCGGTGTAAAACACAATTTTTCAAAAAGTTCTTCCTTGTTTTGATTTTCTGGAATTAACCGCACGGGTTGCCCCCATCGTGGATATAGTAAAGTTCACATACGTTTTTAGAATAGTAAGTATCCGATGTATTCATACGTGTTTAAACTAATGTTAATATAAGTGGTAGTCGATCTTTTAGATACCATTTTTAACATTTGAACAAATTTACAAAACCAAATTATGTTATTTTTTCTTAGATATTAATTAAATGAATACAACCATTTTTTAATACATATCTGAGACTTTCTTTTTTTTCGTTTGCCGCCTCGTACAGATAGGACATGTTAACTTTTTAAAAAAGGACAACAAGACCGGACGTACAACTGTTGTTTGGTTGTTTTGTTTTACGGCATATCAACACTATTCAAGTTATTTAATATCGAATCCGGTCATTTTGTTAAATGTTTTCTGCTTTAAATAATTTATATGTTCAAGTATTATTAATAGTGTTGTGTTTGATCGTTTTGTTTTAAGGTATATACACGTTTTTCTGAAACATTTTTTATAAAATAAACTATTTCACAGTTAATCAAAATTTTAAGATACAGAGAATAATTTTACGAAATTGTGCGAACAGTATATGACACAATTTTGATATATTGTAAAATCCCTCATGTAATAGATATGTACATTTCTGAATAAAATGTTTGGAATGTAGCTTTTTGATATCATAATCTTTTAGATTGTAGTATTGGTAATTTTAAGTGGGTGAAGTTAAAACTCTATTCTTAAAAAACAAGTTTCTTTTAAAAAATTTAAAAGTAGTCTGATTTTTTTATCTGGAGTGTATATATATATATATATATATATATATATATATATATATATATATATATATATATATATATATATAAACATTTATATACATATATATAAATATATAGTCATATATATATATATATATATATATATATATATATACATATATATATATATATATACATTTACACATGTATATATAAATATATAGTCATACATGTTTGTCTGAAGATCCCCCCGGGGATGAAACGCGGAGGCCTCTGTGTAGCTTAATCGTCATAAATATATTTTCGTAGCTCACTACATAGCTCTTCTTACGTATCGAGAACTGTTGAAGTAATTACTAGAAATTGATACATAAAAAATAATATCTCCATTTAAAAGTTTATGTGCATACATGAAATAGTAACACATATATATATATATATATATATATATATATATATATATATATATATATATATATATATATACACACACATATAATATTTATGAATAAATATTAAATGATTTATACCTATATATATATATTAATATATATATATATATATATGTATACATATATTCATATATATATATATATATATATGAATATATATATATATACATATTCATATATATATATATATATATATATATATATATATATATATGAATATATATATATATTCAAATATAATAATAATAATAATAATAATAATAATAATAATAATAATAATAATAATAATAATAATAATAATAATAATAATAATAATCCAAGTAAAGCATTTACAGGATAGTACTCTCAATAATTTCAACCGGCTTTACATAAAGTGCTCAATATAAAATATAGCGTTTATGTATTCTCATTTAACTGCGTAGTAATGTACACAATTTGCGATACTGGCGTGTCGATGTTATCGATAAGCAGCTGTTATAAACTGATATCTCATCAGACATAGTTAAAATCCGATCTTAAACTTAGATCATATTTGTAAAGAATTAAATGAAGTAAATAGAAAATAAATTTGACATTTAAATTTGGAAAGTCACGTTATTGATACCGTTAAGAATCTAAATCAAAAAAAATAAAACATAATGATGTCAGAAATAATAACAAAATATTAACAAAACGTAGAGGTATTTCATGTATGAGTTTCTAACACAACATCAATGTTGGTTGGTGCTATCAAAAGCAATACAACTCACTTTATACTGTGGGGGAGAATGTACACATAAATAAGCAATATTCCATATATATATATATATATATATATCATATTTCTTTGCGCACCACAAGACTGGGATAGCTAGGGAAGATAACTGTCCAAGCGTGTATCTGGGAAGGAAAACAGACTATGGGCATACATGCATGCGTTTCTACCCGATCACGCGGAAGCAAGTATCTTTAGTGAAAGAAACCTTGGAGCCAGTCAAACAGACTTGCTAGTCTTGATACGAAGAGTGAGTGTATGTATATATATATATATATATATATATATATATATATATATATATTATTGTTTTACACCTTTTTATTGTCCATAGAGGATACATTTTGTAGAATATATTAGTAAAGGAAAAACAGGAAGAAATAAACATTTAAGCGTGCTTTTAATTTGAAGTGTTTTATTTTTATATTGGTTTGGCATCTGCAGTACTGATTACCTATGTAGTGGGTGTCTTGATGCCGCATCATACTAATACCTACTCACACTTGCCAACTGTTTTTTTTGTAAAAACATGTATTTACGTTTTTAAGAAATGCCGCTCGAAACCAGCCAGTTACAATTTCTGTTATTACTTTTCTATTTTATTTTAATTTCTCTCAACATACACTAATTATAGTCACCCACAGACAAGTGTTTCTTGCTTTCACGCCTCATCAATATTGTGAGCAACCTTACCAAACCCGATATTGAAATCCTGGGTGCAAGCTTACTTGAAGTCGTATTAGTGGTGTCTGAAGTTTTACCATCTGAGCTTACAAACTACTTAATATGACTGTAGAAAATTATATCGGTTAAATGATTGTTTTACAAATTACTTATACAAGTAAACTGAATAAGTCATATATTCCTCATATATAAAAGAAAGTGAGTTGTATGTTATTTCCGTACCTGGTTTAGTGTGATAAATACAACCTATGTTCTGAGAATTATTTGGTCAATAATGTTTGATCGGAGTTAAAATGTGTCAGAAAAAAAAGGTTTGTTTCATTCATTTTGGTCAATCTTGAAATTCATTCCGCTGTAAGGCTTCTCTATTTTACCTTGAAGTGTTTTATTTTTATATTGGTTTGACATCTGCAGTACTGATTACCTATGTAGTGGGTGTCTTGATGCCGCATCATACTAATACCTACTCACACTTGCCAACTGTTTTTTTTGTAAAAACATGTATTTACGTTTTAAATGACAAGTTAGTTACTTTAATGTTGCCGCTCTCATAATAATCTATGAGACATTCTCTTTACTTAACCTTGTGTCCTAGTATAAATGACTTCGCTAATGTCATACACGTCAATTCACATAAACGCCATACAAAAGTGCGTTTGCCGTCGACATCACTATCAAAATAAATGACTTCCTCTTTATTTGCTTTTGAGATGATTGGCCTTTCTTGTTGTAAGTAATACTTTAGTTTATTACGTATTAAACTGACCCATTTACTTACTATGTATGTTAGGTATTAAACTAAACCCTTAACTTCAGTGTACATAATAGCGCTCTATTAACATGTTTATTTAACTATCATGTTTATTTAGATGCTTTACCAGCATTCGATTCAACACTTATTCGAACAACAAACGATTGCTCGTAAACTATTGTTATTGCTTTTCTTACACACAGAGCATATATATATATATATATATATATATATATATATATATATATATATTTAGAGAGAGAGAGAGAGAGAGAGAGAGAGAGAGACATTCACAGATATGAACTTTTCTGTATTACATCTCTTCAGTGCGGCAAAACTAGCACACTTCATGATTTAGGGATCGAACCTTCAAAGATTTAGTTGACAGTCAGCAAGTCTTACAACAACACTACGAGAAAACGCTCGTAAAAATATTTATGCAATATATATTTAGATACTCATTTACCGCCGCTTCTTCATGCTGTATTGTTTACTTACAAATAGCTTAGTATTAATTTAAAAGCAACAGAAGACATAACCAAGCGGCAGTGTTCCACTTGAGTATAAATTCAATGTATACTTTGAAAGACATCTTAAAGTGAATATATTTTGTGGGAATATAATATTTGCACGCGCGATCAGACGCCTACTACTGCTACTACTACTACTACTACTACTACTACTTCTACTACTACTACAACTACTGCTCAAATATGGGCATCAACCACTATCCATATAACAGAAGGGAAGCTGGATACACCTCCGCTTTCACCGTTGTGAATCGACAATGAGGAGAGGAAATAGAACAATGTCTGATTATTTTCTTTTGAAAAAGATATGTATTGATCGAAAATGTCTATGTACGTTTCTCCTCAAGTGGAACACTGTCGTTTGGTTATGCCTTATATGCATATATATAGATAAATAAATAAATAAATATATATATATATATATATATATATATATATACATATATATACATGCATATATACATATATAATATGTATACATATATATATATATATATATATATATATATATATATATATATATATTTATATATCTCTTCTTTGTAATATAGTAGGAAACATCCCAGCAGAGTACTCGATTAATTAATAATGAAAGTCAAAAATTAAAAATTAAGAGCGTAATATTTATTTATTTTGGTACATACAAATTATTATAACATTCATAGCGTCGGTTTCAAGCACGGACGGACTTAGACATCCGGCTTTCTTCAGCTTTTGTTGTCATCTGTGTCGGAAATGTGAAGTCACGTGTCACTCTCGTTGGGACGCGTTATTTGCTTAGAGTGTTTAAATTTAGTGGAATCAAGGTTTAATAAGGTTTGAAAAAAGGGGGCAGTTAGCCAAGACGGATACATATAAGACGATTAATGATGAAACAACTGAGATAGCTACTAGACTAGGTGTCGAATACAGAACTAACTACCTAGAAAAGAGGAAGGCCTCGGTTACTTTAAAAGACCACAAAGATAACTTTATAAATAAACCCTTTTTCAGACTAATCAACCCAGTTAAAAGCGAACTAGGACTAGCAAGTAAATCAATTGTTCAAAATATAGTTAATAACATTAAGGAAAAAACTAGAAAGGGGCACAATACTACAAGCAAGAACACCCCTACTTTTCTTCGAGAGAATGACCTGGGTTAAAAAATCAAACTAAGAGGACTCATTTTATGTTGCAATGGGGGGTCTATGGCAAGGCAAACATCTGCGACTAAGTCGGCTTGCTCATATTGGATACGCTCCAAAATAAATTCCCAGACAATTTATTTGGTCTTTACAAAGATGGAAGTCTCTGACTGTCACGCAACCACAACGTGAACACACTAGATTGATTTCGAAAAGATTTAACAAACACCTTTCAAAAGCTAAGTTTTAAAATTACCATTGAAACAAATTTAGAACAAGACACCACACTGAACCTTACAAAGAATTAACGCAGACCTTTCCACAAACCCAATGAAACACTCCAATACATACACAAGGGATCCTGTTACACCCCACTGTTTTGAAAAGAAAATTAGTCAATAATATTAGCCAAATAATTTCAAACCTCTAATCCAGTCCTGAAATGTTAAACCAGGCAGCACCCTATTACGACAGCGGGTTCAGAGAAGTAATCGCAGAAACCCCCACCCGAGACCAACCACGGGGGGAACTGCTATTAGAGGAGGTCGGTGATCTAGTTTTCCCCACTCTATTCCACCACTACCAAAACAAACACTTCCCCCACACACAACTTGCACACACCTGTTAACGGAAATTCTATTACGGTTAGCTACTCTACTGTCCCATCTATAAGAACAATCATCTCTGCGGAGCCCAAAGCCATTGCAAACGCTCAAGCCAGGACAAAAACAACTGCCCCCTAGAGGTGAATTGCAAAATCGATTTACTCGTATACAAAGCCACCGTCACATAGCAGACTACCGGTAGCACAGAAAAATACATTGGCATGAAGCAGGGAAGCTTCAAGCAAAGATTATACGCCCACATAAACAACTTCGGATACAAAAGCAAGGCAAATACGGTAGTCGCGACCCGGATATCACAACTTAAAGATGAAAATACACCTTTTACCATCAAATGGAAGGTAATTGAGAGAACACCATCCTTCTCTCCAGCCATAAATAGACGCCCTCTGTGTGACGCTGAAAAATACCATATATTAAGGACCCAAATACAGTCTGTTTTAATATTGGAGCTGAACTCTTTAAGAAATGCATCAATAGGAGACAAGCACTTCTCATAAACTAGACTTACCGATACGCATAAAGGCCTAGCTACAACCCCCGTCTGCCAAATAAATAACCCAGTAATTGCCCCGTTAAGTACTTCCACCCCAGAAAATTTTCCTGACTACAACCCCTCATAAATATACATAAAATTAAAAGATACGAACAAATATATTAATCCACCCATATCCACACTAATTTTCAAGAGCAATAATTTCAACTTTCCAAAAAATTGTTCTCCATTCGCAACATTATCATTACTTCCATAAGTCCCACCATTTCTCGGTCATAATCCTAATCTCCCATATCTCCCAAACATATCCAATCTTGCCGACTTAATCCTTACCCTTGTCTCGAAACCTGTTTTAATGAACATACCAATTTTATCACCTCCCGATAAACGGTTTTAAACCATTTAAAAACCTTACAGCGTTACTGCCCTTAGGCGGCTCGGATGCTATCATTATTTAAATTCCTATTATTATGATGATTGTTATTGTTATTATTATTTTTGTATATTATTTACTCACTATAAGCTTCAACATAACTCTTTTCATCAGTGATTGACTAATGATTAATCGTAGGATTTGAGTACCAACAATTCTCTCTAGAGTTCAAGCGCACTCAGCCACTTTCAATACCAGTTGCACATCATTTTGTTTTTCGGATCAGCCGTGTACTAGTGATTTCTCGCAGGTAACGATCGTTGGCGTTCTCTCGAATTAAAGTGGCAATAAGCCCTTCTTAAGCTCTTATACATCCCGTACAATTCCAGTTGGCATATGGTTGGTGTTCACTCTACTCGTAGTTTCCATCTTCTTTGATATTGCAAGGACAATTTGCGTGGTGTAAACTCTAGACTATTGCCACCGCATGTGTATGCCTTTTTGAAAGAGGGGTTTATGGGAGTTATAGTAGGTTCACTTCCCTTAGTTTCTGTGATGCACTTTGTTTTATTTCTATTTAAATTCACCTCAGCTAGTTTGGTGTCAATTGCCAATGTCTGCTGGGGGTTGTATGCAAGGGCTTTCCAGAATTTAGCTTATTTCATTATTGTTGTGTTGTGTTGTTTACATCTTCCCAACTGAAATCAATCTACACATAACAAAATATAACAACTCTTCTCCTGTAGTTCCGAGCCATTTATTTTCATTTTCGTTGAAACAGAGAGAGAGAGAGAAGCTTACGCTAGTTAATTCTACTTACCTAATCACTTGCAAGGGAAATAAGAGGGGGGCATCGTCGGGCTCTCATTTTTGGGGATCTGAATTCCCCTATCTTATTTAATCGCTACATGGCTAATGCGGCTTGACTCGTCGGCTTCTCGTACAGAGCTCTCCAAATCACTGCAGTTTTCCCACCGAGAAAAATGTGACGTCACGAAATCTCGTGATACACGCACAGGTGCGACCCAACCTCTGACCCGAGGTCTCCTCAACAGTCACCGCGAATCGTGAGAAAAACATCGCACCAAAATAGCACGAGAGGATCCGTTACAAATCGCGCAGGTTAAGTGATCTCTCTGTACGTCCATTATCACATGCGTCCTATTATATAACAAACAGCAGGCTACGTGTCTTGGTTGTGATTCACTTGCATAGTAAGCGGGTGTAGTAAATTGTATGAGCACCGAACTTCTTTCATCTGAACAACTAAAAAGGACAGTTTGGCTTTTGGATAGCTGCTTTCTTCCACAATGAGTGATGCGATATGACGGTGTTTCAAGTGTGTACATATATACACTCAAATACATATTAAAGCCGAAAGAGATATTGAAAGTTTATTTGTATTTTCTGGTGTTTCTCTTTTTTGATAACGCTTGCAAGACCTGTTAAGAAGATGATAGCCGCGTATAAAAGAGGAGATAGAAGTGTTACCTGTTACATCACCGTCTAAACTCGATCAGTGAAATCCGTAAACAAAAGCCTACGTACCGTAGGGATCGAGGTGAACGTTCTGCTGGGATCCAATAGCAGCCAATCGTATTAAATATGTGTATTACTTGATCTGCTAAAACAGGGTAATTAACGATTTGGCAAGTGTGTTTCATTCTTATTGATTTTTTTTACAAGTTATCCTTTCGTATTTCCTTGTCCCAGATAATGGAATGATTTTCATTTTCGAGTACAGGTTGCGGTGTGTTTCTGTACCACTTGTCAGCTTGTTTAAAGTTTAAACGTTTGCATTGCTCCCATTGGAATTCCTAGCGAATGAAGTCGTGCCTAGAGTTCGTATTTATTTTTCTTAGTTTTCCGTATTCACTGATTATCTATAGCGTCTACATTTTATGTATTCCTAGGCTCTATAGTATATACATTCTAGGAATGCTTGTGCAAAACATTATCATTGTGTGTTTACTGAGAATAGCAGGTAGGGTTACCCGGAGTCTAATTGACAATAGGTCTCCTCATATATCTGCAATATCCGTCTCTTTTGATAACTATTGCAAAAAATCCTTGCATTTTCGCAACAACTGTTTATCATTACTACGTTTTTGACAGCGTTGTTTTTTCATATAACCTCCCAAATGTTTCAAACATATCCACGGACTTCCGTTTTAAGTCCACAGGTACTCTTTCCCCTCTCTCTCTTTGCATTGTTCTTGATATTTTAGGGCCACTTTTTACGTTTCCGACCGAAGCTGATGCCACGATTATTATTATTATCATGCTCAAGAATCTGTGGCATTGCTATTAGTAGTATTATTATTCGGAACCATCAGGAAAATTACGAATCAAATGCATGTATTTAAGCTGATAACTTTGCCGTAATTGAATAATTAGTGTAGTATGTTTCATTTATATACTTTTGCATTTAACTTATCGGTTTTATTATTTGCTTTTTTTATATGTTAGTTCTATTATTATTGGCGAATGTATATCTTTAGATATTTATATATCACTATTAGGGCTACTCGTCAATGTCCGTCAATGCCCGATAATGACGGGCTTCAGAATCAAATAGGACTGTTTGTATACTCAATTGATTGGCAGATCACTTTGATCACTATTTTCACATCACTTGCTTTCACACTCTTAAACACTCTTATCACCTAATGTTTGCAATAGTGGAGCTAGTGCAGACAAGTAAAAGTAGATTGCGATCTCATAGCTCATAGCTCAATAGTAAGATTAAGATAGCTTGTTCTATGTACAGATGGGGGCATTTTTATGCATGGTTTCTCAAGACGAATGTAACAACGTTCAGTAAATAACTTATTTAGCTATTTTTCTTTAAATACAAACCACAAAATCGATAATTGTCGATTTTATAATTTCATTTCTTATAACATGATTTGGTACATATGTACTGTTTCAGAGGATGATCCATATAATTTTTGTATGTTAGTGCCTATTTTAAAACATGCTTCCAGTTTATAAAACGAAATTATACAATGCGTAAGTATTGTTTGTTTCGGTATAAACAGTATACAATCTTAGTTTATTCTCCTTCTCCATTTCAACTCGTAAATCATGCTCGTTTATGTAGCGTCTCCATTATATAAAATCATGTTCATCTATGTAGCGCCTCTGTCATATAAAATACCTAATAAAGCCTGTCCATTCATGTACCAGATATATAAAAAACTCAGAACAGTTATAGCGGAAAGTGGCGGGCATTGGCGGACAGTGGCGGACACTAGCAGGTCGTGGTTGGCATCGCCTACTAAAATGTAAAATGATAAAAATACAGGTTAATTTCCTGTTTTTATTATGATTCGGCGATTTATTTACATGGCGGAAACTGGCGGGTTATAGCGGGTAGTAGCAGGCAGTGTCTACTGAAATGTAAAATCTAAAAAATGCTGACTCATTTCCTGTTTTGAATTATGAGTTGTCTATTTTTCTTACGGCTTACCATGGCAGTGCCCACTAAAATGTGAGATCTAAAAAATGCTGAATCGTTTCCTGTTTTAATCATATTTTGGCTAAGTAAAGCTAGGGTAAGTAACCCCCCTCCTTCTTCGTAGAACTATCGTATTAAACTTTTGAAGTCCCCGCTCTTTACACCCCTAATATTCTCTATGGTGCCATGTAGGGGTGGAATTTGAGAAAATGACTTGTAGTTTTTTTTGGGAATTGCTTAATTGTTTTGTTTATAAATTAATACATAAATGAATTAAAATTAAGCTGATTATAGATAAAATAATCGACCCCCCTACCAGACAAAATATCCTCTATAGTCCCCTTAAGAATGAATTTAGAGATTCGGTAATACGCCTATTACCTTGTTCTGTGCATTTTACATTAGACTACACTTTTAGAATTTATATAGATCCGCTAACTTGTTTTCTATAGTGCACACAAACCACATACATACAAACGTTGCGTTATATATATATATATATATATATATATATATATATATATATATATATATATATATATATATATATATATATATATACATTTAGAAAGGATGCCCGAACATGTCTGAAAGGTCCTTTCGACTATCATCTCGTAAGGAGAAAATCAGGAGTGTTTTAAATCAATAACATCGTCGAAGGAAAGAGAAAACGGGCAATTGAATGTGCCAAAATAAAAGATGGAGCGATTAAAAAAAGTGAATTTAATGATTTCGTTAAACAAAACGATTAAAAGGCACTACGTGAGGGAGAAAAAAAAACTATCGATTTTCTCCGGACGAGATGATAGTCGAAAGGGCCTTTGAGAGATTTCCGCGCATCATTTATAAATGCACTTAAAATGTTGTACCTCAAAACATTTATTCATATATATATATATATATATATATATATATATATATATATATATATATATATATATATATATGTATACATATATATATATATATACATATCTGTATATATATATAAATGTATATATATATATATGTATATATATGTATATATATATATGTATATATATATATGTATATATATATGTATATATATATATGTATATATATGTATGTATATATATATACATATATATATATATATATATATACATATATATATATATATATATATATATATATATATATATATAAATAGAAGGATATCCAAACATCATAAACATATGTAATAATAGAATAAACATTAATGCAACTTTAATCAATAAATCAGCAGCAAATTCATGTCATTTAAGTCAGTAGGGTCACGTGGAGAAGTAAATTATAGATTTAAAAAATATGGAAATATGGGCGGGCTAAACAAGGTATGCTTTTTGTCTCAACCCCTTCTTTATTATTTTTTCCTATTTGTGCCTATAAAACATCACAAAATACAAGTTCAAAAAGTGATTGGGCAACTCATACTGTGCATGTATGAATAAATATTCCCGCCCATACGCTGTTGCGTAACATCTAATATGGATATAAGTTAAATATAAACACCTTTTTTCATTCTTTTCAATGTTGGTAACTGTATAGTGTTCGTTTAGAAGGAAACACGAATACAACGTAAATGTATGTATTAAAGAAAAAACAACATGCACACACACTTTAGATCGCAAAAATATATACAAATACTCACACTCATCACACACACACACTGCTCTAATTTGTGTCGCAATCCATATATATTAATATATTTTTTAGTTATCTCTCTCTCTATATATATATATATATATATATATCTTTCTCTCTCTCTCTGTCTATCTCTCTCTCATATATATATATATATATATATATATATATATATATATATATATCTTTGTCCAGCTAGTTATGAAGCAAAATTTTCGCCTACTTAAGTATATAATATGATCGTGTATGCTAAAGTATTGTGTGTATACAATTGTTTGTAGAAACATAATCCGAAATATGTAGATAGACACCTATATGGAAAAGACAATTTCTCAAAAAGATCACACACTAATAGTTCCTCTATTTGATACAATTTTTAAATCCACCGGATTAAATATATGACAACCGATTTCCTATCCACATTTATTTATCTAACTATAAACGATGGTTTACACTGGACCGATTACAAGCAGTAGCGAATTCTAGTGTAATTATAAAAAACAAATAACAGGTCCACATTTCAACTTGGGTTTGTCTGATAAACACGTAGATATTCAGAATATAAATTACTGTTGTGTTTGATGTGCAATTATTACCAGTAGCTGAGAACACAGTTTTCATTTGGAATAAGTTTGGAGTAACATGTTTGGTTTGACGGCTCTCTTAATTTAGGTGGTTATTAATGTGTGAAATACTTTTGTAATTCTACCGAACTATAAGGCTATTTTAAGGAATATGGAATGTTAATATAGCTAAACATGAATAGGTTTCCTTTATTTTTAACATAGGTCACCCTAAACTGAGCAGGCCGCTACTTTCGACATAAGGGCTACTGAGAAATAGGGGTGGGTTTTGTAGGGCATTCTAAGTTAGGAGCTGTGCAGCGAGATGCATGTTTACATTAAGTTTATATTTCTGCATGTCAGTACAGGGAGCAGGAAAGGAAGTTCGACAGTTCGGCAGCACGAGGAAACAAACTACTGGAGTAGAAGTCATCAAGAGACTTCCTTAATGAGTGGAAAAGATGTGACTTATTGTTGGGTTTGTCTAGTGAATTTAAGTCGAGGGGGCACTAATGCAGAAAGTTCATCAGAGCACACTCCATTCAAGTACCTGTAAAATAGGCACAACGATGCAGCATTACGGCTATAAGACAGGTGACGGATGTCGATGGATAGTGAATGATCTATTAAACTTGCGACTATTTTTTGGACCCTGTCTATGAGGGAGTAACTAGTTGATAATGCCCCAGTTCAAATGCGGAAACAATACTTCATGCATGTGCGGATGGTGGTGTCTTAGAAATATAAGATAATGTCAGGTGTGAGAAGTTTTCTAGCACGGTAGAGGGAGCCCACCTCGTTTGCAGCAGCCTTGGCAATGTCTTCAATGTAATTATTCTAAGTAATGTTAGCTGTGAAAATAGGCGAAAGAGATGTAATGTTGAACTCTAAGGTCGGGCGTTATTTGCCATGTTGAAGAGGGTTCTTGTAGTTATTGAAAGAAACGAGCTTTGCCTTTGCGGCATTACAAGTTACCATCCGTTTATGACCCCAATCCACTACACAGGTGAGGTCATTTTCTAAAGAGTCAGCCATTGTCCTGGATATGTGCGCGCCCATTTTGCCAACATGACGACAGTACAGTGTGGTTTCGTCAGCAAATATACTTACCTCAGTCTCAATGACATAATAGAGGTCGTTTATAAAAATCAGGAACAGCAGAGGCTATAGGGGAGATCCTTGGAATACACCAGCATTTATGCTATGTTGCTTAGATGAACAGCCATCTTGTGAAAAGCCTGGTATATACTAAGCGCTCCTGCTATATCTTCACCTGCCCTGTCCAGTCTATGATATATACGTGTCGGGATAACCGTTAGGATGTCCGCAGTAGATCGATAAGTCAGGGTTGCTGGTCTGCACCATCAGGCAGGCGGGTTGAGAAAGGAAGCGTCTGTGCGAGGAAGTTAGCTAAGGAAAGTTACAAGCTGCATCAGTAAAGCTGGAGAAGTCCAGCCAGTGGTGTGCATTAAAACCCCCAAATACATGTATTCGGGTATTCGTGTCGAGTGAGACTGGTTTGATTATGCTTTCAGAGACAGCGTTAAGCAGGGTACAGGCATGGGTCGAAGGGGAACTGTATAAGGAATACGAGTAATTAATGCTGTAATATAAGGTCATACCGTATGTTCTCTAGTCAAGGAGAGGCGGTGCCGAACATGAACTCTTAGGCCGTGAGTTTTTATCGGAGGTTTTACGATAAAGGGAGAAGTAATAAGTTATATACAGATTGTAAGAGGAGATTGAGAATCGAATGGTTGTTTCACTTAGTGCTAGGATATCCGAGAAGTTTGTCAGAAGAATGGTTTCGAGGTCGTTAATGTTGGTTCTAAGTCCCCGGATATTTGTGAATGCGAGCCTCAAGGGGCGAGACGAAGAGGTTGATCGCTGCTTTATTCACATGCTTTTAAGCTCAACCTATCATTCAGCAAAGAAATATTGATTAAACTTACATAAATGTAGAAGATAAATCACGATGCTTCTCTGTAAGAACAATAACTGCAGCGGTGGTGACTACATCTGAATTTATTTAATCTTAAACAACAGTTTTTCTTCGGAATAATTTTGGAATAAGATATATTTGATTTGACAACTCTCTGCAGATGTATAATTTAATTGTGTTCATCCCACTAAACTGTAAGGCTATTTTAGATAGTATTATAATGCTCCAAAACATGTCAAAGTTACCCATATTGATCTGTTTCATTCATATATTCTTATGTTAAGCATGTCATTCAACATAAGACAATGATAAATCTTAAATAATTTTTAGAAATAAAATTACTATTTTACGTTGCGTAGGATATTAAAACGGTTCTTAAAATAAGAAAACACTATGTTCCTATAACACATTTTTCAGTAGTTTTTCATTATTATGAACATTATTAAATATCGATCTCTCTTAATATGGTAATTCTAATGAAAAACGGTGTAACATGTTTAACTGGTTCCTATTATCAGGGTAGAAAGTAACGCATTTTAAGTTAACTGCCTATTTGTTGTATTTTTATTGGTAATAGATGGTTTCACATGGAAACTATTCATTTGCCTGATTTGGTACATACTTTATGCAAAACAGTTAAATAATAAACATTCCATTGTTGTAAACACGAAACCCACTATATGCCAGTTATCCATATTGATAGATAAATATTGACTTTTTTAATATTTTAATACGAATGTATTTATCTGTTTAATATGACCTACAGAAAAGAACATACAGAGAAAATCAATCTGTCTGGGCGATTGTGAGTGTGTGTCGGTTCATCTCTTTATAATTTATAATTCAACAATATTTGCACAAATATCCCTGTAAAGCTGGCCTTAATCCGGACCAATCATGTGATCGTGTCAAGTGGAGACACACATCCATTGTAGCAGGCCCTATCGTAGCTCGGGATAAACATACGGATAAAGAAGATTCGGTAGCGCTAGAATTTCGGAGCGGAATATCCACATGACTAAAAACTGGTGCATCTTCCTCGTGTAAATAAAAAGAAAATAAGTTCAAGAAAGATTTCAGAATGTGATTCATTATTTCAATTCGTTATTTTCAACTACAAATAAACTTTAATGAACTCCATGCGTTCATAAATAAATGTATGTAGATGTTATTAAAATATGTGCAGAATTCAGAACGACCCACCCATGTGGGGAAACCCTCTATAACGAACGACCAGTTACTTGTATCAGAAACTTTACAGTAACTTCCAAACTTCATAATATATATCCCATCAAATGAACAACGGTTTTGCCAGCACGTTCTATGTTATCTGAGTGTTCGATTTGATTATCAGCGTTAATACATTTTCAGCTATTAATACACCCAGGAAAAAACAGGGAAGTGATCAGCTAAGCGGTATATAATTATAAAAGAATTCAACATAATTTTACAATTAGTATGTTGCATATAAAATAGTTCGACTCGAACGGTAAGAGAGCACGAAAACGATGAAAAAATCAACAGAAACTCATAAATACTAATTGAAAATTATAGTGTTTATTGATTTTCGGATTTAAACGAGAGGGAAATTGATTTAGTAGTTTTTTTTTATTTCGATAGTAACGATAAAAGAAATCTGGAAGCATGGCGGTGGTGGCGATCGCTGATAATTGATGATCCGAATTACCCTACGCGCCAAATAAATAACTGATAATTTTACTATGAATAAATCAATCACCATGAAAAATTTAGAACGGGGTACATGAATTAAATAATGGGATTATAGTTTATATACGATATTAAGAACACTTTTCACGTTTTTACAGGGGATTTCTCACCGGAAAGAAATTATTGAATCTTTCAACAAATTGTAATTATAATTGAAAATCAGCTTCAGCTTAGTATATTTCGTATAAATGAACCAATTGAACATATCATGTTTGTTTTCGTTGGTAATCACTCACAGTTAAAACCTAATGAGTAAATAAACCCATTTCTACTTTGTAACAAGATGATAAGGGTTTAGATGATTAATTCTAGTCACTTTTAAACGTTGTTACCAATATTGAATAACACAAACGATGCCGTGTTGTACCCTACCAGTAATTGTTGGACATATTAAAAAGAAAGAAAAACACTTCAGAAACGTGCGCGGCGCGCAGTGTGCGTAACACAACAATTACATTACAAGTATTAGCCTAAGGAAAATCAGTTTCGCCCGGTAATTTCCAGGTCAGTACCATTAGCACGCTTTTACGAATACGAACATTTTGAACCACAGAAAAGAAAATGTCTATTCTCAAAAAAGAGGTGGTAATACGTAAGGCAGTGACATTACGTAACAAGGGATTGTTGAAATCAGTATAGTTCTAAAATATCCTGCTCTTACTATTGTGCATTCCATCAATGGATGAAAGCGATCTAGGCGATTTTACATGTCAATATGTAGCTTAAAATAGCAGCAATCGTAGTATCGATAGAAACCAGACTATGTACTGCTGGCTTGCGCTATCCACGCTTAAAAAGGAAGACACGGGCTCTGAAGAATTACGACATTTGAGAATGTATTCCACGGAATCGAGAATGTAGAAGACTGTTGTTTTGTTTAATGTTTCCAATATGTTTGAGGATGGATGTTTACAAAACTATGATAAACAAAATTAGCAGTTTGAAATCAATTATTTGCAATAAGCAATCAAAACGGCAAAAATAGAAAGTGTAAGAGCCTGTATGGACAATGTTCTTGAAAGCGGCGCATCTAATTAAGAAAACCTCCAGCTAATGTAAATGCTTTGTGTGCGGTATGACCAGGATCCTTTCTATTGAGGCCTATTCCTGAAATAGAGGTAATCGATGCACAGTTCGTAATATGTGCAAAGCTCCAGAAGTCGTTGGCAGCTCTTGTTCATAGGGCCCATTACAAACTGCGCAAGGCAAAATAATCATGAGTACTTTATATGCGCCCACCCTGACATTAACGTCACGCGAAAAAACATGCTGTTCATTTGATGGTGGATGCGAAGATCAGATAGAACTAGTTCCTTGCGTCTGTTGTAGATGATAGTTTTGAGGCATATTCACTGACAAGGCTAACTGAGTATTTAGTGAGGTGCATGGGAATAGTGAGACATCGTTCTGTAATTTGCTTCCTGGTGTCATTATACGCAGCAAGTTTTTCCTCATTACTTAATACACTCTATACCCCTTTGGATCGTAAGACCTCTTCTCCTGCCAATAGGTGTTGTAGGCCTTTTCATTCAGCGTGCTAGAGTAAGCGACGCGCGTTTAAAGAGCAGCACTGTCCACATTCAATCTCCTAAGCTCATCCTTTATGACAGTTGTCTTCCAACAGTCGCTAATGTCCTGAAGGTTTTCAGAGAGACTACTCTTTATCGTCCGGACGTTCCCTGAAATATTTTTTTTTATTTTCAGCTAAATGTGTCGTCTTTCTTTATCTATTAAAGAGTATAGCAATTTGAATACCATAAAATTACTGTCAGCTAAATATTCTACTCACTAAAAAGAAGGTAAGTTTTTTTAAAGTACTTATTTCAATTACACTGTTTTAGTCAACGGAACGACTTCATTTTATCTTAGATCATTTATTTTAAAATATGGGTAGTTGGGCATGTTTACCATAGCGACTTCGGATTAAGCATCGTTTGTTATATAGTATGACAGATAATATACGAACATGGCATTTTGGCATTGTATTATTATATAGACATTTTCACTTATCCAACAAAATACGCTGTTGAGTGTATGGAAACATATAAAGGCTGATGTTGGTTATCACCATACAGACTGAGACTGACAATAAATGCAACGTACATGAATATTGAAGAGGTTTATCGTTACTTAGCTTCTCGGACAAGCTATTGACTATAATAATCGGTAAATCATTGCTTACATCGCACAATTGAGTTAACGTAATGATGGACTAACAGAATAGAGAATATTCTTTTCACCCAAACTCCACGTGACCCCACCGGTAATCATCGGCAACACGTAAATGGTAACATGTGGTGTTGGAATTGAAAATTCAATGATGGCAATATAACACCTTCGCTAACCTTTTACGTGTGTAGAAAAAAAAGAAACTGTGTTACTAGTGGTTATTGCGTACATGCGTGTCTGAAGTCGATCCTATATTAACTTCTTTTAATTGTAATATTGTAATTCTTTTTATTGCTTTGTTAAGTTACATATTTCAGTGTAATATACTAGTTTTAAATGCCAAATTCAGGTAGATGGTTGTGCAATATTTATTGTTGTTATGAGAGTACTCACCAAGGTATACCGTCTCTCTTTGGGGGGGGGGGTATTATAGTGACTTTTTTGTTATGATGAGATCACCCTTCCAGGACTAACCTTCTCCCATACAGGGGTAGTGTAGTTGCTTTCTGTTGACATGAGTCCATCCTTGCATGTATTAACTGCTCTTTTTGAGGTCGCAGACTGTAGATATGTTCATCTGCTATGATACAGTCATCCCATGCATGACCAACTTTTTATCGGGGGGGGGGTGTAGTATTTATTCGCAAGTAATGGGGTAACAACTTCCCCAGGGAGTAGTTTATTTATTTTGAGGTGCGGACGGTAATATCTGCGCTGTTTTTATGATACAATCATCTCAAGCATGACCTCCTCCTTTGGGGTAGTAGGAGTTAGTTAAATATTTTTTTATTTGTGAAGAAAACCATCTCCCATGTATTACCTCCTCGTCTTGGAGTAGTGTAGTATATGTGATGATACGATGATCACAGGGAGTATTATCTACGTTTTGGAGAGAGTGTAAATCATCTTTGTGGTCCGGATATCTCGCTTCTGAAACTACCTTTTAAATTTTGAATGATAGCATACTACTGACACTCTCGTCGTTAAATACCCCACCACATCAGAGAGTTAAAATACCATTTATCTTTTTTTAGGGGATTAGAGTAGTGTAGTTTCTGATCTGATCTCGTGATACCATTCTCACACGACTTACTTATTTATTTTTATAGTCGGGATAGTGTAGAATGTCTTATGCTGTTATGCACCAATCCTCCCAGGCATTACATCTCTCCTTGTGACGAAATTTAGTATATTTCCGTTGTTATGATACCCTGTTTCAAGGCATTACTCATCTTTATAAGGGAAGTTACGTACCTCAACAAGACATTGTATCAAATAGTTGTTCATTATGAAATTCAACACGAAACCAGAAATGAATTTATCCGACTTTTGGAGATGATGAAAATGTAGTATCTCTTGTTGCACTTCATGTTTTCTGTTGTTGGCTAGTGGAGAAAAAATACTTCTATACTGATGCAGTTGTATTTTTTGTTTAAATCTATGCCGCTTTTTTAGCTGGATTTAATCAACATATAAAACCGGCTGTGTGTCTCAGGCTACTCCCGTGGGGAGTCCAGTAGATTAGACCACTTACATCATATATACTAGCAAAAATATTCGACCTGAAAGAGCAGATTATTGCTAGGTATGATAACTATTACCAAGCCTGTTTACATATCTATATCGGTATTCTTGCGAAATTATGTAGATGTTCTTGCCTGTGTCTTGCGTTTTCAGTGATATACCTGCGCAGTTGATGGCGTCATAAAAGATTATGTGAACGGAAAATTGAAAACAAAAATACATTGTTTACAATAGAACACGTGACAAAACACGCCTCAAGTTAATATACAAGGATTGACATTATAATTCGTGAAACGATGCGAATAACAAGGGTGAAAATGGGATGGATACATAAAAAGAAGATATATAAAAGAGAAAACAGGTAACTTGAAGAGATATAGTGATAAATAGATAGATTGATAGATAGATAGATAGATAGATAGATAGATAGATAGATAGATAGATAGAGAGAGAGAAATCGAGAAAGAGAGAAAGAGAGAGAGAAATAGAATCGGTAATAATTTAAATGTTGATCTTACGGGTAAGCGATGGTCTTAAAATCTTGCTAGATAGATCGTCAATGTGCGACACAAATGGCGAAAAACGTAAACAAAAGTTGAATGATAAAATCAGTGCGTGGAAAAGAATGCAGTAAATAATTGAAAGGTAGAAAGAAGATAAGTATGTTTAAGAGGTGAAATGAAAATACAGAGAAAGTAACGAAAGAGAAAGATTGGTATAGGGTATAGTAGATAAAACACAAAAGAAATATATTTATTATTAAAAATCATTAATTGTCAACATATTATATATATACATATATATTTATATATATATATATATATATATATATACATATTTATATATATGCATATATATATATATATATATATATGTACATATATATACCGTATATATTTTGACATTCAAATATATTTATATATAGATATATATTTATATATATATATATATTTATATATATATATATATATAGTTACTTGTATATTATATATATATATATGTATACAAATAAATATACATTTATATTTATATATATATATATATATGTATATTTATATTTATATTTATATATGTGTATATACATATATACATATATATATACATATATATATATATATATATATATATATATATATATATATATATATATATATATACAATAACACATATGTGTTATTGTTTATTATCTATGTACGTATACGTTTCGCCCTTAATAATCGGGACTCATCAGCATAGAGATATGACTATTCACTACTGGTAATGCGATTCGAAATCCCGGATTACCAGTATTTTACAACTCAAATCTGACTCCTAAACTACTCGGTCAATTTTTAACAGCGAATTAACTGTGAAAATGTTAATACTTTATAGGGGGCTTAACGTCTTACAGCGTTCTACTTTTTTTTAATGAAAGGAACGATGCATTAAAAGCTAGTGACGTTATGTTGTGTGAATACTACACTTACAGTGCTCTACTTTTTCTAGTGGCGATAAATAATAATAAATATGTGCTAAAGTAAAAAAGGATATGTGGTTTGTCCATCATGGTAATTGTCCGTTGAAGGAGTGTCCGTTGAGGAGATTTTTGAGAAGACGAAAAAAAAGAAAATTTTCCGTAGAAGCAGTATGGAGTATGTGTTCAAATAGAAAGAAATCCAAAAGTGAAATGTTAAAATATAAAACGTAGATTTTTACACGACGTTTTTCCATCCCATTTTTAATTATATTTTAATCTTTTTCCAATATTTGAACTTTGGCTTTTTCCACATCCAACTTATCTATCTGCATTTCTCCTCTGATGATAAGATTTCGATCTTTGAAAAGCCTTGGCTTAAGGAAAGAACAATAAACACTGGGTTATTACATAATACACCTTGCATTGAACAATCGAAATTGAAATAAAGTTGGACATTCGAACATGTTTATAACGCTTATTTCTTCTATCTTTACATATTTATGTATATATATATATATATATATATATATATGTATATATATATATATATGTGTGTGTGTATATATTTATATATACCTTTATAAATGTATATATATATATGTATATATATATATTTATATCTATATATACATATATATATATTAACATGTAAATATATGCATATATATATTTATATATGTGTTTATATATATTATACATCTACATATATATATGTATATATATATATATGTATATTTATATATATATTTATATATTAATATATATATATATATTTATATATTAATATATTTATCTGCATAAATATATATATATATCGATATTTATATATATATATTTATCTATATCTATATATGTGTATATATATATGCGTATATAGTTATTAATATATATATATATATATATGTATATATGTATAATTATTTATATATATAGCTATTTACATATATATATAGATATATGTGTACTTATATATATATATATATTTAAATATATATATACATATATTTATATATAAATTCATACATATATATATATATTTGTATATATATGTATAGATATTGATATATATATATATATGTATATAAATATTATATATATGTATAGATATTTATATATATATAAATATTTATATATATATATATGTATAAACAGGTATATATATATAAATATTTGCATATCTCTCTCTATATATATACATATCTAAATATATATAAATATTTATATATATAAATATTTATAGATACATTAATATTTATATATATATACATATTTGTATATATATAAATATTTTAATGTATATATATATATATATACATATGTTTATATATATATAATTTCATATATATATAAATTCATATATATATATATATATATATTTATATATTTAAATATACATATATATGTATATATATTTATATATGTGTATATATTTATATATGTGTATATATAAATGTATATATATATTTATATATATATGTATATACATTTATATATATATATATATATTTATATATATATATACATTTCTATTTACATATATGTTTATATATATATATTAATGTATATATATATTTATATATGTTTATATGTATTGATATATATTTATATATATATATATATATATATATATATATATATATACACACATTTATATATAGAGAGAGACATGTATATATATATACACATATACAGTAAGAGTGAGAGAGAGGGAGAGAGAAAGAGAGGAAGAGAGAAAGACTAGCAAAACTAACTAGCCCATTAAGGCAGCGATTAATTGAGAGGGGGCGTTCATTAAAAAGAAAGTTGTCTTGTAGATTTTCATCTTCAGCGTAGCTGAGCTATGAGATTCGTTTTTTAGCGTCTACAGTATTAGTTAATTTTAAATGTGTTTGTACAATAACCTTGAGTTTGACTTCACTACCCTAAAACTACCCCAATAATTGAATGTATATACGAAAAATGTATGTTTCATTTTCTTTTTTTCTGCTCGCCTCTGCTTCGTTCACAAGCTAAATCAAACTCCCTCTGCCTCCCACTTCTTCTTGATGGCATTTAATTAGTTCGTAAGTTTTTTGTAATTACTGTTAATATAGACGGAACTATTGCTGATGATGAACGTCTTCTTGAAGTGCTTGGATTTTCTTTTGAAATTTATTTTTGTTATTGCCTTGTCACCGAATTTGATGTTGTGCCCGTGTGTGTGTAGTGTGTGTGTTGGTGTGTGTGTGCGTGCAGTTAATTCTGAATCTTGCACATAGTTAACCGACATATATACACAGCCACACACACACACATGTACACATATACACATATGTACGTACACACACAGGCGTATGGTTAGATAGATGGATAGATAAATATAGAGAAACGTTTAAAGAAGTGCTGTCCGTATGGTGTTTAGTTTGAGTAACGATCTGTTCACTGCTGCATTGAATTTAAATATACATCTTGTTTCTTGTGTTAGTAAGTATGTGTTATCTTGGCTTTAGAAAATTTGCATTATTTTAAAGTTTTCTCTGCTGCATGTGTGCACCTGTTGGGAGACGAACGATTTACGGTTTTCTTTGATGTTAATGTTTCTTTCATGTACGAATATTCTATCAGTAAAGTTTTGGTGACACCTATGTAAGATTTGTTGCATGTTGTACATTGTAGTTAATAGACAATGTTCTTGGAGGTGCAGTTACATCTTTTTTATTGTGAAGGTTTATGTTGGATGTTTAAATGTGTATAAGTTCCCTTCTATTAGTATATCACATACCTTACATATTTCTTTTTGCAGTTTGTGGCCCCTTATATTGTGTGTTGGTTTTGTTTTAGTGAGGTTAACATTTGTTTGAGGATTTTTGGTCGGCGTTTGCTTTTTATTATGTTCGCTGTTTTTAATGTGTTGTTTAGTTTTTTAGTTTTGGGTGTAGTAGGGTTAGGTATCTTGTTATTTATGTGAATAAGTCTGGATTGTTTTTGTTGTGTGCTGAGATTTATGCTAATATCTGTTTTTTGTTTCATTTTTTGGGGATTCGTAATTGTTCTAATAGCATGTTTTCTGCTGGTTCTATACATTTATGTACTTTTTTTAGGGGTTATCTACTTCTTGTTAACGCTCTCCGGACAATCCGGAGGTCTGTTTCACTGACTATAGAACAGGTCATGCGTGCTAGGGAGTAAGGTATAGATTTTAGGCAGTTTTTGGGGTGATGGTTTCTAAAATGGAGTATTGTTGGGTGTCTGTGGGTTTGTTTGGGGGACAATTTCAGATCCGAATTTCACTTGTTGTCACAGTCGTTCATGCAGAGAAACGCGTATTAATTTGCGCCACCATTCATATAAATGTTTGTTTAATATACTCTAGAGAATGGTAGTTTGCTTGAAGCATTGCTGTGAATCATAGTAGTATGTTGAAGACGGATGAGTGCAATACAGAGTGCCAAGTAGGTTGTAAGCTGGAAGGAAAAAAAATAATAAATAGAAGTGGGACTTACTATTTATTTTTTTCTAAAAATCTTACATGACGGCAGGTGTGGTGTTGGCTGTTTTTGTGTTGTCCGTATGATTATTTAAAATTATTTATTTAACATTCTGGGAAATATTCCCTTTGTCAAACAATAATTAACACCAGAGGAAAAATCCGTCTGTGGTGAGAGTTCACCCAAATTATATACTGTGTATTCGGAATCTTGGAAATTGGGTGTATTGTTCGTTTACTTTTTTTGGTTTTCGCGAGTACTTTCGTTTAGATAAATCAAATCATCATCTGGCGGCGTTAGATTGTGTGTGGTTACAACATATCTTTACTGTAACGTTTTCTAAACGGTTCGTAATTCATGACTTTAAAGTACCGTTTTTAGTGATAATATGTTACATGCGAGCGTGATTACCTGCACAATTAGATGTTGCATTCGACCGTGATTTCGTGCAAAATTCAAAAGTATGTGTTTAACTACTAAAAATGTGTTGACGTTTATTACTACGCATACCACTTTGAAAATGTGTGACTACTTTCGTAATTACTATTATTAATGGTGGAATGCTTAGTTTTAATGTAAATGTCTTTAAGAAGTAGACACTTATTGATCCTGGGATCGTGGTGAGGTTTGTACTATAGTTTATTTGTTTATAAACTATAGTAGAAATTATTTAATTATAAACTAACGTTATATTACGTTAATTAAATCTTTTTTTTCGCAGACTTAAACAATGCAATTAAAGAAACACCACAATAGATTTTTAAAAACAACTCCGTACATTAATTTTCTCATGAACAAAACGTAAAAAACAAAATTCAGTGTCAGATGCACTCTTTGACTCTAACATTTATGCAGCCATTATGTAGCTTCATAACAGTCTGCCAGTATGAACTAATGCGTCCTAAACTACAAAAAACGAATGATCGCATCGATATGAAACAGAAATAAAAATAAATAAACGCAAAACACTAAAAACACAATAAGCAATTTCTGGTTGAAAACAAATTTCTTAATTTTATCTTAGATAGACAAATAAATGTAATGATTACACATCTAAACAATACTAATAATAAGCCAGTTAATCGTCACTATATGAATTACTTCATTTGTAATAAAATGCTGCCGGACCTTAAATTGGATGCAGCAGCTCTCAAGATATAATGCATCAGTATATATCTCCATCAACTGTAATGATAAAATAAGATGTGTTATTATTATAATAACTATAACACTTTAAACATCATAGTTTACAATAAATATGTGTGGGCACAAACCACATTAGAAGAAAACAACAATGCAATGCAACAGTTTCATGTCCGATAATTTTCCAACATCGAATAAAAACATGACTGCCTTCTCAATATAAACACATTGTTGTTAATAATAAGATAACATCACGCCACGTTACCAACATACAAAATTACAAGTTATTGAAGCCTAATAATAGTATTAATAAAGAAACAAGTCACAGAATTGTAATGTGTCTAGTGTAGATTTATCGTAAACATTCGTTTATCCGTAAAACCTATCATTTTGAGGTATGCATGCGCTTTGGCCGTTTTCGCATGCGCTCCCCCATCATTATGAACGCTCCTTGTAAGGCGTACACTACTAGCTGTTAAAAAACTCAAAGATAAACACAGGTTACAAACACAGCAAGACTAACCCTAATTTAACCGAAATGCTAAATAGACAATACAAAAAGTGAAAAAATAAAAACAATGTCATAAAAAACACCTGTGTTATGTAATTAGATTTGCCTAAATATCTATTTATGGCTGTCTCTTTTTCTATCTCTCTCTCTCTCTCTCTCTCTCTCTATATATATATATATATATATATATATATATATATATATATATATATACATGCACACACACACACACACACACACATATATATATATATATATATATATATATATATATATATATATATATATATATATATATACAGAGAGAGTAAAATGTAGGCAAATGTTATTAAATATCAAGAATTTTTTTGGTTTGATTACATTGTTTTTTTTTTCTAAATGTCCATAGGCTACTATGATACGTTCTCTTCGTAAGAATACGATTATATTCTCGGGATATCCTGTGACTTCTGGATATATCCACACCCACATACTCATAGACTTCTGTATTCATATTATTTTAGTTCCTATTAAGCTAAAATATACTATAATTTTCATATAAACAATACAAACATATTTATGCTAATTTTATTTATTTTTCTATATAATTTCCCAATGTTACTCTTTTGCATACTTTATCTAATATCCAATTTATTTCATATTTTTCTATGTTATACTATCCAAACATTGTTGTAATTACACACATCTTCTGCTTCGATCCTAATAATGTTTACTGTTACTATTGCTTACATCTCTATTTTATATTCTCTCATTAATGTATTTTTAACTCACGTGTTTACACTCCTGTTGAAGTTAGATAGTGAAATCTGATGTGTTTTTATATAGAGACTTCTCTATGTAATATCATAAAAAGTGCTGACTAATATATAATAATCCTAAATAATTTACACTATAATAGTTCCATTTGTTTTGAGTTGCAAAATGTGCATATATATATATATATATATATATATATATATATATATATATATAATAAATATCAATTATTTTAATACCTACATACATCGATGTTTCATGCTTACGCACTCTTCAGTGTAGAAACTAGTTCTAAACGGTCGATCACAAATCGCCACTGATTCGTAGTTGAGGATCTTATCCATCGGCCATAGCCAATTAGTCAGTAAATTTAGAGGAATTTTAAATGTAAATAGCGAATCGGCGGCTAGATACCAAGCAGTATAGAGTGGTCTACGAAATGGCGTTCGGATCGTCCATATATATATATATATATATATATATATATATATATATATATATATATATATATATATATATATATATATATAGTACATGTATTGTATTAGTTTCTGTAAATGTAAATCCGTAGAAACCTAAGTGTTTATAAAAAAGTGCTCAATAACATGTAGAGCTGTTTATAAATATACATTTTTATTTATACAAACATTATTGGTTACATATGTGCATACCTGTTTCGGTGGCACTTTTTCCAGAAAGTCAACCTCATCAGACCAAGAATTTCAGAGAAATGGATGGATTTTAAGAATTTTCTCTCCTAAATAAATCTGTTTGGGGTTTAGTCATTTTCTATTTCTTATGAATTAGTATCAGATTACCTATTCTACTTGCTGACTTTTTTTGTTAGCGGTTGTTCTTTTTTATAACTTTTTATTACGTCTCTTTCACCTTTTCCTTTCCTTATTTTATTGCCCACTTCTTTCTGTGTTTCTTTAAACTCTTTAACCTACCAAGTTTTACAAACTCACTTCAGTATAAATATCTTATCAATATATCAAGTATCACACATATATAAACAAACTCTAATAGATAAGCAAGTACAAATAAATAGACATTGATATACATATACATCTAAACATGGACACACACAAAGATCCACTATCAATCAAGCATATATTTTAAATACATACGTGCTTATAAATATATTCTAGATGTATAAAAAAAATTCAATACAAACATTCATACGTCTACACAAACACACATATATACAACTATATGCACCTACACACGCATATATGTATATATGTATAGGTGTGAACTACCGGCGCCTGTGTATATGTGTGGGTATGCGTGTATATGTATATATATATATATATATATATATATATATATATGTATATATGTATGTATATATATATGTATTTTAGGAACTATTTATACTAAAAGTGTATGTGTGTGTATGCGTGTATATCTATGTTACGAATATGCGCATGTATGATTTATATATGTATAGGTATGTGTATATGTATATATATATATATATATATGTATATATGGGTGTATGTATATACGTGCATATATGTGTATGCATATGTGTGTATATATATATGTATATATATATATATGTATATATGTGTGTGTATAGATATACGTGTGTAGGTGCATATAGTTGTATATATGTGTGTTTGTCTAGACGTATGAATTGTTGTATTGAATTTTGTTTTTATACATCTAGAATATATTTATAAGCACCTATGTATTTTGAATATATGCTTGATTATGTAACCAATAATGTTTGTATAAATAAAAATGTATACATATATATATATGTATGTATATATATATATGCATATATATATGTATATGTATGTATATATGTATATATATATGTATATATATGTATATATATGTATATACATATATATATATATGTATATATATATATATGTATATCCACATATATATATATGTATATATATATATATATGTATATATATATGTATATATATATGTATATATATACTTATTTATATATATATATGTGTATATATATATTTATATATATATATATATGTATGTATATGTATATATATATGTGTATATATATGTATATATATATATGTATATATATATGTATGTATATATATGTGTATATATATATATGTATATATATATGTATATATATATATATATGTATATATATATATGTATATATATATGTATATATATATATATATATATATGTATATATATATATATAAATATATATATATATATATGTATATATATATATATATGTATATATATATATATATATATATATATATGTATATATATATATATAAAGCAGATACTGACACAATAGTATCGGGGTGATATAGTTTTACTTACGAATGGGTGTAACACCTTCAGAAGACAGGTTAATCTTTTTTGTCTGTGTCAGGCTACTGTGTGTCATTATCTTAATTACGTTAAAAGGTATCGAATATTCGGCGAAGTAATTCCAGCAAAACCTAAATGGAAACGAGAAAAATATAAGAACATGCCACAATAGAAAAAGATAAAATGAAAACCACTAAAACGGAAATGCGCGCGTAACTTTCACGCTTTAATTAGTAATCTGGGAAAGCTTTCGTCTCTTCCTGGGGAGACATGAACAGTGGGTGGGCCAGCAAATTGGCAAACGCCGTTTAAAGATAGTTGTAGATTGTAGAGCAGTTCGTAAAGTGGTTTGCAATCGTGTGGGCAGTAAGCTTTTACGATTCTCGAAAGCGCGGTACGATGCATGAACAATTCACCTCAAAAGATAATGCTGATAAGCTTGAAATATACAACATCACCTTTGGTGAAATGCAATGGATCAACATTGGGACAATCATCCACTCATCAACAAGAATGATAGTGGACGTGAAAAAAGATTGATTGTGAAGAGAGTGAAATAGTAATCTCAATGGCGTATAGACACCAACTAAATCAACAACATAAACAGATACAAACCTGAAATAGAAAGAAAATAATTCACTGTAGAATAAAATAAATGTACTCTAAAAATGAAGATCCTAGGCAGGCGAGGAAAGCCGTCTCTTTTCTCACGTAATGCATACCAGTAGAAGACAATCAATCTGACGGAGACTGGGTTAATGTGACGGCGATTGTCTATTTTCTGTCTATCTGTTGTGTATGTTTTACTCAGCTCAGGGATGTCTAACGTTCAATGTTTTGTCTTCTCGCTTTGGAAAATGTTTGTTTATAATTAACTTCATGAGGCGGCTTTACTGGGTTATGTTTTCTGGACTGAGACTATTAAAAGTTGGCAGATGCCACTACCGGGGAATGCCGACGGGGCTGCCCAGGCAATTTTTAATGGCCAGAGTGCTCACTTTCTCGGGCGCTGGCTTTTCAAACCCCACTTACTCGACCCAAGCTGTGGTCACATCTTACTTGTGGGAGTAAGATAAAACTGGCCTTGTGCCTAACTCCTGCAGAGGAGTAAATAAATATTCAACCATACTTTCACTAAACATGCATTGAGTATGCCCAATGACAAAAAAAATCAAGGCCGAGTGAGAAGCAACGGTTGTATGAGTAGATAACAACTGATGTTAGTTAGATGCTTATCCTCCATTACGAGTTTCAATGAAAAGCGTTGGTTATATAGTCTAGCGTCCTATTTAAATGTAAGGTATAGAACCACGCACTATTCTTAACAGAATTAGAGAAACTAAATCAATGTCCCAACAAAACTCAAACGCGCTGAGCTGAGCCCACAGTTCGGCGATGTAACTGCTACATCAGGACACTTCCTAAACATACAATAACACATACACAGACATAATAGACACACACCCTCCCTTACACACACACACACACACACACACACACACACACATATATATATATATATATATATTTGGAAATATTTTATTTTGTTATGTAGTTCTGATAATTTCAAACCGTCATGTCATCAGCACCCGTTTCAACCGTACATACAGAACCCATTTGGAAAACATCAGATGTCAGGACTATTTCAAAAGTACATATATATTCAGACAATATCCGAGAAATAACCTCTCATTATGAAATCATATATTATTGCGTTAGTCATTTGAAAAAAGATGATGGCAATGAAGGTACTAAAGAAACAGCAAATTACGTATATCAAATATTCAAAATATATGATTAATTATGAAGAATAAAACATACATCCATAAATAAATAAAAACAATTAATTGATTGCGAAGAAAATAAGGAAAACCATAATAATAATAAGAAAAAAATAATGATAATGATTATAAAGTTAGAATACATAAAATTCAAAAAATATATGATGAGGCAATGTAAATGAGAAAATTAAAAGAATATATAAACATGAAAATAAAACGCAATAATAATTAAGAATATAATAAAATAAAATAATAAAACATAATAAAGTATAACAAAAATCTAAATAAAAATAAGTATATGAGAATAAACTTAAGAATGAATTAATAAATAAATGAATAAATAAAATAAAAATGTATTTTATTATAAAATTAAAACATTATAGAGTAGAGTCTTACATTATTATGAATTGAAATTATTAAATTGTAAAAAAAACTCTATAATATAGTGTATAAAAAATATACCGAGAAATATAATTACCCGAGAAAATTGAGCTTAATAAATGAAAAAATAAATAATAATGGTGGTCAGTAGAGCGATAGACGTTTATATAAATAACCCAGAGAAGAACCAAAAATTGAAGTAAAAGTAATTACAAAGTAACAAAATATATAAGTAAAATTAACAGAAATAAAAAAAAATTAAATAACAAAAAATAATAATTCGAAAAATTAATTTATTAAAAAGTCGTAAAAAAAAATAATAATTAAAAAATATATCTTAATACACGTGCACACATACATACATGGTTTATATACAAGTCAATCTAAAGGAACTTTATATAGAAGACAAATAATGTATTATATAACAGAATGTACCAGAATGCGCGATTACCGTGGTAAGAGCCTAGTATTCATATTAAAATGATACTTTTTCATAGTGGATGATTCAATCCCCATGGTTTCATGTTATTAAAGCGTCAATTATAATTGACGTAATATATTTGATTTCAGAAGTGTGCTTATTTCGAAAAACGGTGTTGAAAAAAACGATGAGTGGTCTCGTTATTCATTTGATTGGAAACGTTTTCTGGTCCCAGTTTAATAGATTACTATAAATATGTAAATTTGACATAGGTTAGTTTACATCTTAGTGGGTGAGTATATTTATTATAACCCAGGGCTAGTTTGGAAGCTATGGGTGTTTTTCTTTTAATTAGCTAAAAAAAACTTTAAAAACACAAATTCAAAAAGAATAACAGAAAAACAACTGGATCATATATATATATGTATATATATTTTGAATTTTAATTATTAGAAAGCGTATTTACACTAAATGCAACCCTAGTATTAACACAGTTAGTTTCAAACAACCACTTACCAAAGGAACACAAATGCTGTATCGAATTAACTACTATATTCCATTGCTTAAAACACGGCTAGTGTATTTTCACAATCCAAAAACTAACGAGCCTAATCAATTGTTAGAACACCTGTCTGCGAAAAAGAAAAATTCGAAGACGAATGTAGTGTCTTAAGGGTAATTGTTAATTCATTTGCATAGAATGGACCGTATGACATGTACACATATGTAAATATCTTATTTAATATAATAAGGCGATCAGTGAGGGCAGACGCGGGGGTTTTCATAGGCAACATTTAGAAGGCGAATTTAGTGAAGCTTTGATAGTTGCTAATTCATTGGTGATACGCCGTTGTCGTCCAATACAAATTTTAAAAATATAAAAATATCTTTTTAATATATCTGTGGATTCTAGATTCTTCCAGAAACCTAGTTTTATAATAATAATAATAAACATGTGGTATGTAAAGCATTTAACAGCATCCTTGTTTCTAAAAAGCTTTATATTATTATAGTTAAATATTTAAAACTCTGTGCGTGTTTTGTCAGGAATTAAATAATGATTGAAAATCATGTAAGTTGCTGTAGATGTTCATCCGTCGAAACTCAAGTAGAGCATTTCTTTAGTATATTTTCAATTCATGAAAATAGTATCGGTTACATATGTGCATACATTTTTCGGTTCTTCTATTAATAGAGAGTCAACCTCTTATGTGAAGAATTGAAATGAGATCAAATTTTTGTATTTAGTTTATTTTCTAGGATGGCATGTGTTAATAAGTCAACGGTCAAGCTAAGTATCAAATTACATTTTACTCGTTGAGACTTTGAATTTATTTCTATTTTTTATGTTTTTATTGTTGTATTATTTTATTGTTTTGGTCTGTATTTACTTGTTCTTTTTCTTTAGTTGCTTCATCACCAGTTTGTAATAAGATTTTATCGACTAAAGAAATCTTGGCGGCTAGCTTATTCCGTACATATAATATAAAAACACCAATCCCAACCTACAACATACATGTTACTGCATCATTATTTCACCATACACCCCCCATATATATATATATATATATATATATATATATATATATATATATATATATATATATATATATATATATATATGTATATATATACATTTCATTGAACAGGAGTGCTAACTTCTGTATATTTATTTTCTGATCAATTTTTCCAGTTGTCGAATGACCTATTTGGTGTTGTTATCCATGATGTGTAAGACATCCCCATCTTTTTGACAAACGTTTTCACCGTCATCGGTCATCTTCAGGCAGACGATTGGGTAAGCAAGATAGAACTGGTTAACTTACTAAGAGGACGTTGTTTTAAACATTTCAGCAACATTTTAACATACCTTCGCCCCGCCCCCCCCCTCATCACGGAAATGGTTTATGCTAGGTGTATTTATGCGGATGAACAACGCTTCCATTATAGGGAGACGAATACTACACTGTGAAACTGCTAGAATTGACGTGTTCCTAGTTAACATACTCGTAAACTCGTTGTTGGGGATGTTATGGTTCACGAGGTGTTAGTGAATGGTGCTCCGAGGGGAGGTAAGGTGGCCCGTTAGTCGGCGTGATATACAAGTCCTAGTCATGCCAATATACGTATTGTTTGCAGAGACACATTTTTTGATAGGGCACTTAAACACATATATAACATCACTAGTTATAAGTATGGCATTGTCAGCAGGTTTTTTTAAGAGGGGGGGGGGCGAATGTATGTTTAAATGACAATTATTCCACTACTATCAGCTGTATATTTACTATCATAAGAGTGCCCTTCATTGAACCTAAGTTCTTGCTCACCGCTATCACCGAGATCACTGTAAACACCTTAATCTCCACCATTGCCTCTGAAATTACCGAAACCAGATGATGAATAATTGGCCTTTGTAAAGGAACTAGGTAATACAATTGAAGAACCCCAGAAAATGAAGCTGGAGGATAGATCTTAACTGCAAAAAATCCAAGACTCAATAGCTACCAAGACAGTGATACAAAACATAAACATCGCTTTCTAAAGATTTGTTCCATCCAACATATCCCTCACGGTGCTTAATTAAGTAGCATATGCTCCAAAAAAACATTTCCTAAAATCCAAAAGCAATTGTATTCTAAAGAACAATACACAACACCACAATTAAAACTAAAGTGCCAGAAACAACTAAACATTTGCAGAAAGTTATAAAACAATCCCTTGCCGCCCTTACAGTAAGTAAATGAGAGGGCTGACAAATATGTAGATTCAGTTGTAAGTACAAAAAATGTAGACGGAATTGTTAACGTTGCGATGGAAGTTGAAGGCAGAATTCTAGCACTTGCCAAAATAATCAAAAAAGGATAGCAAGCTCAGGGCAAAAGTTGAGAATAGAAAGTTTTAAAAAAACTACACAATACAATTCCAGCAAAATATTGTGGGGAAAAAATTAAGGTGGGAAAAAGAAGCTAAGAGACGACTGGATGCCCCAGTTTTAGAATGATGGAAAATGTAATCAACAGGCCAAGTGGGTCTTAGATCGAGATCGAAGTAATTAAAGCAAGCCGGAAATGCCAGAGGCAGGGATAACGTCTGGAATGATGAAACGAAATTTAGATTAATTTCATAATTACAAAATAACAACGGCATAGAACATATATCCACTTACTGACTGAGGAAACTTACATCACTTTATAACTTAATAGTCACTGCTTAAATGTGAGAAGGTCAAACAAGCATTGCCAGTAAAATGTGATACGACCCTCATACCCAAAATAGGTGCGACACAAACTCATACTTAATACAGACCGATCTGCTGCCTCACAACAACCTACATACTCTTTACTGGTCTAGTTACATACATCATCTACGTACATTTCTCATCTGGAGATAATAAGACGATCCTGAAGGCAGTAAAACTGAAGCATAGCGTTGGTCAATTACCAAAAGGCATAAGATAGTGTGCTCAACACATTGCTTCTGCGCTGTCTTGAACTATATCAACTCTATCCAGGCATTAATGAAATGATAATAATAATGATAATAATAATAATATTATTATTATTCATTTATATAGCGTAGGGACAGAAACATGCATATACGAGGTTTGTCTAATCCCAAACGCTGGTTGAAGTGTTCGAATTATTGTTTTTTTTATTTGCTATGATAAAGTAAACTGTTGTTTTGGATATGGATTGAAGTACCATTTTTATTAATCATAGATTTAATTTGTACATTGATTTTATAATTATAATATAGCTGTTGTCAGTATAATTATACTACAACTAACTTCCGCCCGAACAATTACTAAACATTGAAAATGCATGTGTTTATTTAATACCCATAACTTGAAGTAATATGTGCAAAGGAAAAAACATACTAACGTGCACAACAAAACGGAAACTGCATACACAAGTATGAGACGGAAACTCGGCAAGAAATCAGACATCTAGAAAAGATCAAAGAAATAATATGCAGACACAAACCATCAAAAATATAAAACGAACCCGATTGTAGAGGACGAAACGTATACGTACATAGATTATAAACAAAACTAATATTTATCATTTGTAGCTCCTAGAAAACCCGTCTAGAATGGCATTGAAATTGTTGTATTAACACAGCATGGCGTCGCTATCTATATGTGCATGGTACCTTTCATTAAGTAGAATTCTCTGATGACGTCAATCCGCCGGATAAAGTGTAAAAATTATGACTGTTTATTCGCTATTCAGTATGGCCGAGTGATTGTGGGCGTCGGGATTTAACTTGCAAAATACTCGGAATCCAGAGTTTGTAATCGCATGACCGGTAGTGAATAGTCATATCTCTATTATAAAGGACCAAACGTATACATAGATAATAAACAAAACCAATATTATATATATATATATATATATATATATATATATATATATATATATATATATATATATATATATATATATATATATATATATATAGTATTGTATTTTTATAAGGAACATACGGTTACAAATTAATACCAAGAAGCCAAAATGTAGAAATACAAGCTCAATGAAGATGTATTAACACATTCAGAGTATATATATGAATTTCATTTCAATATTAATTTTATTCCAAATTCCATGTAAAAATCAATCTAAAGACATAATTTTCATCATTTCCTTAAATTCATTAGTTCCGCACTTTTGTGGAAAATCATCATTTACATTTTCGTCTTGCATACACAACATCAGTTGTTCTATATTAATCTATTTGTAGACCTACACGTGTGTCTCGGCGGATGAAAAAAAATTACAGTTCATCAGTCATCAATAGAAATATATGATGGATCTATAGAAACAACTAACACAGTCCACTGGCAACCAAAAAAACACAGTAGAAAAAAACAATAAAATAACTTGAAAAAACCCTGAGGAGATTCAAAAGACGAGATCTGACACCATTTGGATAATTCAAGAATGTACTGAATATACTCACGGGAAGAAAAAGGCAGCAAAAACAAATGCCCCTTCCCCCCCCCCGAAAAATAACATTTGACGGTGATATCAGTTAAAAAAAGGATTGTTTTGTATGTAAGACAAGAAATGTAAATTATAATTCTCCATTGAAGTTCTAAAATAATACATTGCAGGAGATGATGTAAATTACGTATTTGGCTTGCTTTTTACATTGATTTTGGAATTGAATTAATATAATATGATATGTAGTTTATATATATACATACATATACATATACATATACATATACATATATATATATATATATATATATATATATATATATATATATATTGATAATGGAGTGTATGCATCTGTCTGTCTATCTGTCTGTCTGGCTGCTTGTCTGTCTGAAGCCGAAACCCCAGCAGAGTAATATTACTATTTAATTAGTCCGCCAGCTTTCTTATATACTACTACAAACACTACCGTAAACATTATGCGCATTTCGCAATTAACATAATTAATTGCTTTTAAAGTTCTAATAAATTAGTATTTGCAAATATACACTCATGATTGTTTTATTCAGATTTCAACATGTATTTACGCTATGTTGCTCGGTAATAATCTTACTTATAAATAATAATTATTTTATTTATTATTTATATATATATATATATAAAATGAGTTACGTAGTTATTCCATCTTCTTCCAACTGATTGAACAGCGAACGTTAATCAACCAAATGTTTACCTCCCTCTGTCAAATCAGTATGGACGCAAGACGAGCGCGTAATTTAAAATGTAAACAAAACGCTGGCATTTACCGTGTTACTTTAACTTACACTGTAAAGCTTTTATTCACAAACTGTTCATTATTGCATGTTTTATTTATTAAAATAAAAGATGTCATTTTTTTCGTTCTTTTCTGTCAACAAAAAAAATATAATTGATTTTAGAATCAAATTGTTTAATTAAAAAATGTCATTAAACAAACACACACACATTCTAACGAATTTAATTAAGATAAACTGTGTGTTCACTGTATTTGATTTGTTGGTGCTTTTACACTATAAGACCCGCGCTAACTTTAACTCATTCGTTAGGGTTAGGGTCAGGTCAAAGTGGGGGTTAGGGTTAGGGGCATGGTCAAAGTACGCACAGGTCCTACAGTAAAAGAGTACGGCTTTTTTATTGTTTTTATTTCATGTACACCTTTCTTCTGATTCGAAATATACTGTTCGGTGTATTTATTTTTTTTAAATTGTTGATTTTAACAATTTTATTGAATCAAATTTTTAAATTAAAATAAAAATGCATTTAAAAATTACTACTTAAAAACACACACATACGTTGTAATGACTTTAATTTACGTCAACTTCATCTCGAGAGCATTTAACTAACTAATAGTTTGATGTTTTTTTACTATTTTTGTTTTTGTGTTTTCCTTTTACATTAATAATATTTATATGTATGGGGGAGGAAAAAAGGGGGCGGTAAATAAATGTGTTTTTTTCATAACTAAAAATATTCCTATGTATGGGGAAGGGTAAATAAATAAAATTTGAGTGGGTATCTAAAAATGTTGTTTTCTTTATTTTTTAAACTAAACATATTTCTAGTTATGGGGAAGGGTAATACCAAAATCGGGGTGGGGTCGACATTTTTTTTCTTTATTTTCATCTAAAAATATTGTTGGTCATAAATAAAGAATATCAACGTCCAACCACCCAATAAATATGATAGATGCTCCATCAGTTTACAAGTCAGCGTTCATTTCTGACGCGGTAGCCTTGCAAAATATGCGACCGGAGGGAGCTTATATTTGCTAGTATATATAATGTATATTCCAAATGGACTAGTAGCAAAATATGTATTACTTTCATTTCCTATATATGCTGATGAAAATCATAAATTAATTTATTTAAAACACCTATGTACACTATAACTTTCTTGATTTCGAATATTTATGACTAGCAGACTAAATGATAATTATGATATGACTGTGTGTCTTTCTCTGTGTATAAGCTACACACACACACACACACACACAAACATATATATATATATATATATATATATATATAGTCTAAAGAAGCTTTGAGTCATTAAAAAATAAATAAATAAATAAATTAAAAAAATAAAATAAAATAAAAATGTAAAATACAGTTTAAATTCCCAGACAAACTAACTAAATCCAAGATATTGCAGACTTAACATTCGTTGGAAAATTAATAAATGAAAAAATATAAGTAAAATAAAAGAAGAAAAAAAGGGTGTTAATTATCTAAGAGTGAAACAAAAGCAGGAGACCTTAAGCGTCTAATATAAACACGGGGATCATCAGCTGTTTACTATGTAACTGTTTCGGAGATTTAAAAACAGAAGAGTTATAATATTCATGGCTCTCCAATGGTACTGATTATACGACCATTTCCCCAATAATCAAGTGTCGAAATAATTCAGCTTAAAATATCACTAATATATACATAAATAAATAATAATAATGATAAAATAATAATAATAATAATATATTACCCTTAAGACTACCGTATGATATAGGAATTTGCATATCAAATAACATTAATTATAACAATAAAAAATAAAAATAATAATAATACCATCTAAACACTACATCCAAGAACCATTCTGCAATATGGTAGCTAGCAATAAAATTATATAGGAATTAAAGTTGCATTATATATATATATATATATATATATATATATATATATATATATATATATATATATACATATATGTGTGTGAGTGTATGGTTGTATACATATGGATCTATACATATATAGTTAGCTGGTGTTATTCCTTTTTGGTGATATCATCCATATTACGGGCATGACTTCGTAAGTTACCTCCATAACACTAGGTCGCCCCCTATATTTAAGAGATGCAACCATTGCATGTAATGTTCGACCCCCCCCCAAAAAAAAACAAAACAAAAAAACAATAAAAAATAGATAAAAAATTGGAAGCGTTAAAAATGTGTTGTATATCAAGCATACCTGGAAAGCTCACAATTACAGTCCGTGCTGCCGTTGTTTCGAATCTCACGATAGTTAGCTATGACGAGCCATAGTAACGATAAAATCGGTGCCCGTGAATGTCTATATTTAATTTCTAGAATTAATTCAGAGGCTAGCTACTACAACAAGAAAATGCTGACAATGTATAAGGTAATGTACATAAAACAGTCTTTAACAATGATGTATCTGCCTAGTCTCTCAGAAATTAACCATCAACATTGAGCAGGTAGTGTGAGCACTACCCAACATCTAATAACACCCCTCACTTTATGATGGTACATACACATCGAGAAACTAGAGCCAATAAAACAACTTCCATATCAAAATAGACCAAACATATTTTGTCAAGGCTACCTCACAAATGAAACAGACACACCAAAAAAACTGCCACAAAAATAGACAAAACCACCGCCAGAAATACACCAATACATGTTATAGCATAAAATCAGTAGAATCGACCAGCCAACAGCGTGCGAAATATTTTCTGAGAGAACTATCAGAAGCATGTATATATAGATAAGGAAGGCTACGTAGACTGTTCCACTATTACAAGAATGGAATGGTAACGGCAGCCCAATATCAAGGTTTCATTACC
>OY744535.1:87687948-87695448 GCA_963556195.1 Sepiola atlantica
ACACTAACCAGACCTCCACTGGAATAGTGCCGACATTGTTTCAACCTTATGTAGACTTATTGTCACCACCGTTCCAGAGAAAACCTATGATCTTTACCCGCAAGAACTCAATACTAAACAGCTATTGCGATATCAAAAAAAAGTGAAGAGAATTGGAAATCTAAGAAGACTTGTCACTAAGACTTTATGAAACATGACCGGTTATTATCAGTGAACAATCACTTAGGATGACTTATGTTAGAACTTCTAGCGAGTAAATAATAATAATAATAATAATAATAATAATAATAATAATAGCAACAATGGTGATAATAACATAAACAGCAACAATAATAATTATCATAATAATAATAATAATCGTTAATATATAGAACCGTATGCACACACCCACATATAGAAATTCATTTACACGCTTCGATAATCAGGAGCGTATCGGAAGAATGTATTTTACGCTCTTGTAGAAATGGTCAATAATCTCTTGCTAGTGTGAATGAAACGAAGCAGCAGCAAAACTATTATTATTATTATTATTATTATTATTATTATTATTATTATTATTATTATTATTATCTTATTATTATTATTATTATTATTATTATTATTATTATTATTATTATTATGAATAGCGTACAACGATTGCACAATATGTGGAGATAAAGAACAGGAAATCAAGCATATAATAAGCGTAGACTGTAAATTATCTTAGAATGCGTCCAAGGGAATATAGATGACTGGACGCGGAATATGATCCATTGGGCATTGCACGAGCGACTGCATTTTGACCATTCAGATCAATAGCATAGACCACACTCTGTCCAAGAGAATTAAAACCATAAATCCTCAGGGACTTGGTGATTTGAGCTGTACACTGAATTCAGAGCAGATGATTGACTGCACTTGTTGTGAACAAGAAACAAAGAATGTTTCGGGGAGTGATATTCCCTTTTCCAACTTTTAAGGTAGGACGGAAATAAAGTTATAAAGTATTTTGTAAAAATCAGACGAATATAGTGAATGATAAAATAGTTCAAAACGGACTCTTGCAATAATTTGGTTCAATTGGATGAGTTAACCATATATATACCTTGAAATATTTTGGTTTCATCATTCCAGTTGATCTGAGATTGATATAAACAACCTGCCAAATTCCTTCATACTTATATATGCAATATTACACATTTATATGAACATAATGTTTTCTAACATTTTATTTATCCTTGTCATGAGGTTGCCAACATTCCCATTACCCAACTCATGACACTTCCAACATTTCCATTCCCTCATTATTCTTTTCCTAACATTCACATTGTCTTAATAATGATGATGTCAATGAAATGTTGCAACGACAGAATCATGGCGTTTCACACATAGAATTTCATTAATTTTGACGTTTACAGCAATATCACTGAACATGTAATTTCCAACAATCCCATTTGAAACATCATCTTTCTAACCTTCGGATTTCCTTTGATAATGCCTTCCCAAGATTCAAATATTCCTAGTTATGATATTTCCATCATTATGCCATTTGAAAAGTGCACAGTAATAAATGTCATGCCGTTTCCAAAATTTAAAATTCAACATATTATAAGTAGTCTTCCATAGCAACTCCTTCATGCAAGGCATATATAGTTCATTTGTTCCTTTCAATGATGGCAGGTAAAAAATGGCATGCTTTGGCAATGTTTATTGCTGATAATTTTTCTTTAACTTTTAATTTTACATTTAACAAAGTCAAAGGATACATTAATTTCTGATCGATAAGTTTAATCAGTAACGACTCGGCCGAAAATTCGAAGAAATGGTGGGTTCGATACATTAGTCGACAGACAGACAGCGAATGATTTCAAATTATCACTGTGTTTTCTATACATCGGCATCAGGTGACAGCACAAGATATTGTAACTCACCGTGACAAGATCAGAGTCAGACCGGTATTGAGAGACAATTCTGTGCCGTTTGTTTTTACTGCGAGGATCAGCGTCGGATCAACGATAAGTATCAACTCAAGAATGAATAACTTTTACCAATAATATATATATATATATATATATATATATATATATATATATACATGTATACACATATGTATATATATATATATATTCATATATACATATATATATGCATATATATATATATATATTCATATATACATATATATATACATATATATACATATAGTTATACATATATATATACATATATGCATTTGAATATATACATATATATATATATATATATATATATATATATATATGAACAAATTTGTCTCTCTGATATTGAAATTAAAACAACACCTCATAGAAAAAAATAAATGAGAACTGCGTCCTTATATATTTAAGTTGGTCTGTGTAATCGATGTCTTTTAGATTGACTAATAATTGGCAAAGTGCATTCACGTATAACTTTAATTCATTATTAATTTCTATTGCTTCCTTATTTGTATTATTTTTCGTTAGTTACGCAGAAGTTTATTTACGGATATTTCTATATCGTTAATAATTTCGTAGCATTTTTGGCAGACATAGTTCTCAATTTTAGTTTAAAACACAAATTCCCTCACCCTTCCAGAAATGCACACACACCACAGTAAAAAAAAAGTCAGTGAGAATTATAACATACCTAAATAGAGCTTTTACAAAAACACAATTTAAAAAAAAAAATGATCAATTAAATTGTACTACGAGTATACCTTTCTCTAAAACTATGTATATATTTATGTATTTTTAAATATTTTCTACAAAAAAATACCTTGCTTACCTTAACACAAATACAATCTAATATAAATTATTTAAGAAATGGCATTCTAAAGTTGACTTATTAAATGTGTATATTTATTAAGCCGAGTCATTATCTCAAGTATATATATATATATATATATATATATATATATATACTTTTATAATGGGTGTATAATCTAAAGCGTATAATGCATCAAATCAGTATATATATATATATATATATATATATATATATATATATATATATATATATATTGTTGTGGTTGCAAGGTTGAACAATAATTAGTGAGGAATACAATGAAGACGCAAACAACAAGGAGAATGCAATAATAAGTGTATTAAAGAAAATGTATAGTTACAGTATGTACAAACGAAGGTGTCGAGTCAGAGAGTCTTGGTGGGAGGACATGTACGCTCTTCGGCGTCACTTCCGGTGGCATTTAGGTAACACACACTAAGGCAAACCTAGGCTTGCCATTTATAGTGTAACGTTATTCGTATATGCAAATGAGTGGTTGCCACCACAACACCCCCCTCACAAGATTTGAAGTCACACAGATTTCAATATCTTTTTCTTTTTGGGTTTACCATCAATGGTTCATTAAATTTTCTTTTCCTACCTGATCTTCGGGGTTCAGGTGTATATTGAGGCGGTTCCAAATTAAAGGATTCGTATATGATATCTATGGTTTCCTCCTCTTCGACTGTTGTCGTATAATCATCATCTTGGATATGACGTTTTTTTATCTGATTTAGGTGCCTTTTATGTATACTCTGTGGACCTTTAATCATATATGTACACTCACCAATGCGTTTATCCACTACTCCACATTCCCAGTAAGATGTGCTATTCTTGTAGCACTTAAAATATACTCGATCTTATATTTCTTTCTTCTCGTGTGTGTAGTGTTTCGGATAATTGCCTGTCTTGGCAACAGTTTATCAAACGCTGATTTTACCTTTCTGGCAAACATTAGATCAGCTGGTGATATGTTTGATGGTGTACTAGGATGTGGTGTGATCCTATAAACTTGCAAGAATTGTTTGCAAATCTTTTTCTGTTGGTGTTCCAATGGATTTCTTTAACGCTCGTTTTAGCGTGTCCACGAACCTTTCCGCAAGGCCGTTCGACCTTGGATGATACGGCGGAGTCGTGATGTGCTTCACTCGGAACGTGTCGCAAAATTCCTTAAACTCTGCGGATGTGAACTGCGTTCCGTTGTCAGTGACCAGTGTGTCTGGTACACCGAATCTTACAAACAACTCGTGTAGGAACCCTATTGAGTTGTTCGTTGTTGGATTCCTGCAACGCATTACCTCCGGCCATTTTGTGTAACTATCCACTACAATTAAATAATAGTTTTCTCCTACTGGACCAGCGAAGTCCATGTGGATTCTCGACCATGGTTGGTCGGTTTTCGGCCAAGGTTTGTGTACTATAGGTGGGGATTTTGCTGCTAACTAGCATCCTTTACATTTATTTATTGTTGCTGCTATGTCAGTGTCCATGTTACGCCAGTACACGTAGCTTCTCATTAACGACTTCATTCGATTTATCCCCCGAATGTCCCGTATGGAAATCTCTTAACATCCTATTCTGCAATGTTTTGGGTATTACCACTCTCTCACTGTACAGTAACACATCGTTACATATGGAGAAAACTTCCTGCACCTTTGTGTCCGTTATAATTTTTTCTTTTATGTCCTTTATGTATTCGTCCTTCTCGGCTTCCCTTTTAATGTCCGACAAAGTTACGGGTAGTTCCTTAATGATGTTTGCTACCATATTTTTTACTTCAACATTTGTCCGAATTGCTGCAATGACTGATTCTTCCAGATTGTGTTTCTGTGGTATCAGTCTTGACAGTCCATCCGCATGGCAAATCTTTTTTGATGCTAGATGTTGTAGCTGGAAATCGTAATTACGTAAGATTGTACCCCAGCGCAGCAATCTATTTGCGGTGTATACCGGCAATCCTTTTTTTGATCCATAGATCGTGACTAACGGTTTATGGTCGGTTTCAAGTAAGAAGTGTCTACCATATAAATATCGGTGAAATTTAGTCACGGAAAAGATTATGCTCAATGCTTCTTTTTCGATTTGTGAATATGCACTCTCGGCTGGTATCAGCGTTCTCGAAGCGTGCGCTATTGGTTTTCTAGACCCATCAGGCATAATATGTTGAATGCATGCTCCTAAGCCGTAGGAACTAGCGTCACTAGCGACGACTATTTTTAATTTTGTGTCAAAGTGCGTTAAGAATAATTCGGATGTTAGTGCGCTCTTTATTTTGTCAAAAGCGGTTTGACATTCTTGCGTCCAGTTCCAAGGTGTATCCTTTTTAAGCAGATTATTTAAGGGGGCTCGCAAGTTATGCATTCCTTCAATAAAAGATTGATAATAATCTGCGAGTCCTAAGAAACTCTGCAAGGTTGTTACGTTATCAGGTGCTGGCATATTTTTTATTGCCGCAGATCTCTCTGGGTCTGGACGTCGTCCATGTTTGTTTATTATGTGTCCAAGATACTTAATCTCGCTCATACAAAAGTCATATTTACTTCCTTTTACTTTAAAGCCGAATTCTTGTATTCGAGTAAATACTGGTTTCAAATGTTCCTTATGTTCTTGTAAGGATTTGCTCCTGACAACAATGTCGTCTAGGTATGCAGATGCGCACTCAATACCACTTAGCATGGTGTCCATCGCTTGCTGAAAAATGGCAGGCGCTACTTTGATGCCAAAGGGCAATCGGTTGTATTTGAATAATCCCTTATGCGTATTGATGCATAGTATTTTTGAGCAATTTTCCTCGACCGGTATTTGCAAATATGCGTCGCTCAAGTCTATCTTAGAGAATATATTACCACCATTTAACTTCGTGAATATTTCCTCTGGGCTTGGTAGAGGGTAATGGTGATCTTTTAATAGGGAGTTGACCCCGGTCGAAAAATCTGCGCACACTCTAACTTCGTCATTCTTTTTCTTTACGTATACGGTGAGGGCTGCGCACTCGCTGTGTTCTATTTTTGATAGAATTCCTGTCTGTTCCAATCTATCTAATTCTTTATTAATCTTTTCCAACCCAGCGAACGGAACGTTTCGCTTTTTTCTAAAAATTGGGCTGGCGTTTTCTTTAAGTTCAAACGAGGCCTTGAATTTATTACAGCGACCTAAGTTAGTCGTGAATGTATCAGGAAATAATTCTTTTAAATCGTTTTTTATATTTACTGTTGTTGGAGAAGAACATTCTATTTTTTTACAGAATGTATTGATTGGCTTATCCCATAGTCCAACTTTCTCAATTAAATCTATTCCAAACAGATTTTCACTATTTTTCAGTACGAATATTTTCAATTTCTTCGTAATCCCTTTTAATTTTATCGGAAGGACAACTTCTCCTCCACATTTTGATACCACCACCAGTTACCGTCCGGGCTGATTTACTCGTTTTCATCATGGTTGGTTTTTTACCCAACTTTTTCCATGTATTCAGGTTTATAATAGAAATATCGGAGCCGGAGTCGAGTTGTAACTTTATTGGTGTTTTAAATATTTCCACTTTTACGTATTTTCGCCGATCTTTGTCTAATTTTGTATTTGATTTTGTTTGCTGTACTTTCTTTCTGGTGTAATCTTTATATCTGCAGCAATCGCTTTTGTGTCCTACATTCTTACAAATGTAGCATTTTTTCTTTTTATAAGGACAATCTGATTCCCTATGCTTTACTGCACATCTCTTACAGTTATATCTAGGAAGAGGCTTGTTATATTCTGTCCTATATTTATGGTTATTAGGATTGTAATATCCCGTTCCATTTCGATTGCTTTTCTTTGTAAAGTTCTTGGTTGGTGTGTATGGTTTTCTAACTTTTCTTACATATGCCACTCCGGATTCTTCTATATTTTTTAAATCCTTTTTTAGTGTAATGGCCCTTTCACAGTCCTCTGCTAGTTTCTGGAAGGTTAAATCTTGCTCAGATTCCAGCTTAGACAATACTCGTCTGCGTATTTCTGCATTTTTCGTGGAAACTAACCCTTGTGCGAAGATTAGACATTTAAAATCTTCTACCGTTAGTTCCCCAAGCTTAAAATTATCGCAGTTTTTATTGACAACTGATGCGTATGTCAAATAATCTTGGATGTCTATCTTTCTTAGATTCATGCACAGCCATCTTTTATGAAAAAGAGATATATTTGGATTAAATAATTCTTTTAGTAATTTCACAGCTTCCATGAACTCTAATTCCGCAGTTTTTTTAGGTAATATGTAATCTATGAATTTGCTGTGTTTTGATGTACCCAATTTCCTGAGTAAGAGGCTCACTTTCTGGCTATTTGGCCAATTTTAGCAGTCCAGTTTAAAGACATCCTCGTATCTTGTATAGTATGCTTCAAAAGTCTTTCCTTCCTCCGGCACATAATTAAATGTGTCCATACTATTAAAGATAGTTGTATGGGAGAAATTAACACTGTCGACATTTTCTCGATTACTCTTTAGTAGTTCCAGTGTTTTAGCAAAACGTTCATTTTGTCTTTCCTCGCGGTCAGCTTGTGCCTGATTTTGTCTTTCCTCGCGGTCAGCTTGTGCCTGTAAAAATTGCATGAACATTTTTGATAAGTCTTCCATATTTATTTTTTTTTCGAGTCACAATTGAAAAAAATGTATGCAGTACATTTAGTTCTTTGAAGTTTTTTTTTCTAGTATTTTAGTAATTAAAATACTCTTAAATTTTTTTTTTTTCGTGACGTTTTACT
>OY744535.1:87700448-87702948 GCA_963556195.1 Sepiola atlantica
GCATCTACTTTTGCTGTAAATTCCCGAAAACGAATTTATAGTATCGGTGATTTCATCCATTGGTTTAGTTTGTATATATGTTAATTGTCAGATTTATGCTCTCTAATTTTTTAAAATTAATTTTTCACACTTCTAGTAGTGTGCGGTTCATCAGTCAGTTGATGTTTTCGTGTGAAAATGTATGCTTCGTTTTCTTTTAGTGTTCGTACTTCTTCGCCAATTAGTAACATGTCGGTATTTTTTTTCACTTTCTGTATTGATGATTTCTACTAATTTAGTATCGTTTGCCTTCCAATAGTTGTCGGTTAGGTATGTGTTTATTTGGCTTCGGTTTTCACGTTTCTTGACTATATAGGTATTACTTGCTTTATCTGTTTTTACTAGGATGTTTATATCTTTGACTGTACCGTCCAGTTTCTACTAAAATTATGTTTGCGTGTTCGTGGAATGTGATATTATTCGCTAGGTATTATATTCCACTCCCAAACTGTTATAGTTGCTAAATTCGTGGAGCCGGTTTCATACTTTGGAGACGATAGTGTTCTTTTACTGTCGGAATGTTAATTATTTTGCAAAAAAATGGTGCTTTCCATCTCATTCGTCTCGTTAGTTCCTCTGTGTTCACTATACGCCTCAGAAGATAGCCATTGTTGTTTTGAGGAGACGTTTCGAAGTAAAATGTGTTCATGTTTATGTTCACTAATATAAGTTGTAGAGTGCTCAACAGTTATGAAGCTTTAGTATGGAGCATGTATTATATTAGTTTATGTAGACGTTTATCCGTTGAAACTCCAGTGTTTATAAAAAAGTGCTCAATAACAAGTAAAGCTGTTCTTTAGTACACATTTGTTACATATGTCCATACATGTTTCGATTGTACTCGTCAGAGTGGTTGTATGACTTTCTTATTATGTATATTTTAGAAAGGGAGTGGGGCGTGTTAATAATTTCACCGGTCAAGTGTATAGTATGGAATTACATTCATTACTCGTTAACACTTTCAATTCGTTTCTATCTTTTTTTTAATTATTTTTATGATATTTATAAATCATAAAAATATAAATATCTAAAAAAAGTCCAAAAATATATATAAATATACATGTATATATAAAACATATAAATAAATATATAACACGCATAGAAAAAGAGTACTACCGAATTATGTATTTACATATATCACTCACAATGTATATATATATATATATATATATATATATATATATATATATATATATATATATATATATATATATATATATATACGTACGTACAAGCATAAATAGTTGCGGTTTATTAGTATAGGTATTGTGTGTTTAGTGAATTATTAGTTTGGGAGGTACGATTTAGAGGTAATTGCATGCTGAATTCTATCCAAATAATAAATTCAAATGTGTGTGGCTCTTTAAAAGTTGTTCTCTCTTTGCGAGCAACACAGTAAACCCAACGTATAAAATATGCATGAACAAATAATTAAATACTATATAAACAAAAACCAAATATATTCATCGTTTATTTTAACTTTTTTCTTCAAACTATATTATGTTGTGTCTGTTACTTGTAACCGTTTAGTATAAATACTCTATCATTTTCATTTCCTGCTTAATACTGAGAAAGGTGTATAGCGATGTTCTAGCTGGCTCCCAATTCGAATTGAACGTCTGCGAATTTGTAGCAAAAATATATATATACCAAAGATATATATTGTAGGGATAGCTTTACAGAAGAAAAGCCATCCCTACACATGTTGCAATGTCGGATTGTGGTTTCGCATATTGTTTAGCAGGCCCAATGTATGTTTAAAGTCTTAATAGACATGGGTTTAGTAGGGGTATTTTTACATGTAGATAGGCATGCTCTGCTTTTGTACGAAACGCAGAAAAGGTTCTCTTCTACAAAGCCTGGTTTCAGAGAGACAATTGAGAGTGTATGTTTGATATCGGAGTTTCCGTTTCCTAGATGGATGATCTAACAAAATCTGCAGGGCCATGTCGTCGAGTTGGATAGCATTGCGCTTGCGAACTAAACATGGTATCTATACGCATCCGTTGATAATATGCATATATATATATATAAATATATATATATATATATATGTGTGTGTGTGTGTATGTGTGTGGGTGTATGCGTGGGTGAGTGTTTGTGTGTATGATTTTTTTCAAATAATCAGGATTCCACTACTTCGATAATTTAATACTGTAATACTTAGTTACTGAAAGTTTTCCACAATTAATACGGTTTAAACAAACGCGTATCCAATACAAAATAAATTTGTTTATTTTGATTTGGATTCGCTTTTTTACAATTTGTAATCCGAGTTCCCATCGAATCCATACTCATCTGAAAACCGTATATATATATAGAGAGAGAGAGTGCATAATATTTATTTATTTTGGTACAGAAAAAATTATACAACATTTGTACCGTCGGTTTCAAACACGGAAAGGCTTTTGCTATCCGAAGCTGGAGACAGCCGGATGGCTAAGACTTTCCGTGCTTGAAA
>OY744535.1:87712948-87810448 GCA_963556195.1 Sepiola atlantica
TATCTCTCACTCTCTCTCTCTTTCTCTCTTTCTCTCTCTCTCTCTCTCTCTCTCTCTCTATATATATATATATATATATATATATATATATATTCATTTGTGTGTACGTATTGGGGTAGTTGTGTGTGATAAGTTGTATATTAACGGTTTATATCAGATCCACAAAACTTATTTTAATATTGTGTATTACCTTTTATTCATATATATTATTAAAAAAAGGTATAGGTGTATGTGTGTGTGTCCATCAGTTTATAGAACGAGTGACTAGAGTGTGTTGTTGAAATATCAAAGTGTACAAACATGTAAGATTTTCCTTGAGACACAATGGAATCATTTCTTATTACATAGTTGTGTTTTAGCCACATTTTGGGCTTGAAATATAAGTATTTATTTCTGACTGTTATTTTAAAAGACTACTTAAAATATATCAGAACTTCTCAATTGAAAATTAGTAGAATCAAAACATAAATTTTGCGATTTAGATGTTGACCTCTGATTGCTTTATTTAAATAAAATTAAATGAACAAAAATTATATATTTAATCTTTATTTTTATATATAAAAAAATGTCCACAAATATGTATTGTATATTTCGTACATAACAATTTTCTATCTGCATGCTTCTGATCTATGTCTTACTTCCGCTGTCTCTTTATCTCTCTCTTTGGATTGATATACTTATGAATATATATATATATATATATATATATATATATATATATATATATACATATATATATATATATATATATATATATATATACATATATATATATATATATATATATATATATATATATATATATAATTAAATAGAATGCATATGTGCGCTCGTTTATAGAAATACAGACTAGACAGTTTAGCTAAAATATAAAAGTGTATACACATGTAGTAGTGTAGCCGCTATGTCTGTTTGTCTACCTCCTTTTTTATTCTGGCAATTTTTTCATCTTTCTATATATACATATATATTTTTCTGTATATCTTCCTGTCTACCTGCTTTCTCTCTCTCGTACTAATGACTATTCTCCAACATGTTACGCTTTGAATTTATCTTTTTCATAAGCGTTTAATTCAGACAAGTGCATTTGTCATAATAGTTAGTTGCTCCGTTTGTAGGCTGAAATACCTCAATTCAATCCTCGGTCGAGTCATTTCACAAACTAAAACAATGGTACTTGCTGCCCTTTTGCTGAACACGTATAATTATAAGGTGTATACTCAAGGGCGTGTGATGTAATCTATGGAAAAAGTTCCGCGTTACCCTTAACATAGGTGTAGTAGCTAAGACAAATAGAGTCGTCAGGTCGTCCTCGACTATGGTCGACCACTTTACTTTGATTTTAGTTAGTTTAAGAATATTAACAAATATTTGAATAGTTCACTGGATAAGATTGCAGGCTTCCAACATGAAAGCTGCTGTTGAAGTAAACAATTTTTTTTACTATAATGTTATGTATGATGCTATCCCGCACTCCGCCACGGAAAGCCATCCTTAAAGTATATGTATTGTATCTGCAATAGCTGAATCAGTAGAAATGCAAAGTGTATAAATGAGTGGAATCCGATTATTTTCAACAAAAAATAAAATATGTTTACAAACAATCACACATTTGAAATTTCAATATTAGGTTGGCGTAAGAAGATTACTTAACTGATATTTCACGCTCTGGTTTTGCTAATATCTATACTTAATCTTTGTTTATATCAGTTATCCTGAGAAAGCTTACGCAAGTCATGCTGTAGATATATATCTCCGCCTGACAACGTAAAAATGAGCCAAATTTGTATGTGGGTGTTATTCTTGATATTGTGTGATATATTCCAGAGGTGTTGCCATGGAGACGTTTATAAATCAAACACTATTAACCTGAGCAGTGTGACATTTTGCATGATGGTTACTGTTACGTAACAGCTAATGATTGATAGATTATTTTTGAATGATCTGAAAATTAAATTCCGTTACAATTCAGACCTTTACACTTCAGGCTTATGTTCAAAGCTAAGTGTAAAGGTTAAATAACGAGTACCTATTATATAAGATATCATATTTCATTGGCTTCATCGGCCAGGTGGAAAATCTCTACAATGCATAACACAAGTGTTATTTACAAAAGCGTTACCTTCACATTTCTTGTGAAATTGACATTTACCTTTGAGCTATATATCATAAAAGTACATACATTGTGAGTTAGAGCAGATCAGTATTTTGCTCAAAAACGAACTCTACGGAAAACATAATCTACACTTTGGCAGAAGGAATACAGAATAATAAGAGTGCTTTACATCTACACCTAACTGCACTGTCTAATTTACCCAATGATTGGAAGTGTGTAAATACATTTCTACTGTATTGATGCATTTAAATGCGAAATCCAACGACATATGCGAAACCGTCAACACAAACATAGGCATACACACACATATCTCTATTTAAATAAATGTAGGTATGTATGTATGGCTATCTATTTATCTCTCTATCCACCTCTCTCTCTCTCGCTCTCTCTCTATATATATAAATATATATGTATATATATATATATATATATATATATATATATATATATATATATATATATATAAAGGTTTATTACTAAAAGATAAGTTTTAGAGAATTCGACCTATTGTGAGATGAGAAAAGCTCAATATACTGGATAGAGCAAAAATAATGTGAGTCAATGAAAAATAATTAGACCTGCAAATAGAAACAGATCAATGTCTTCAGTTGTTCAGAACAAGGAGCATTTAGTAAATAAAAATATTTATTCCTCTTCTCTTTCAATTTTATTCCTGAAGCCAGGCTTTTCAAAGATTAAAATCTTATCATCAGAGGAAGTTTTGATTAATAAGTGTTTTAGACCTGTGCTAGGGGTCACAAAGATAACAACCACAAATTGTGACACGTTAAAATATACAATGTATTTATTCATAGCAATACAGTAACGCCACTAAATGTGGTAGAGGATGACCGGATTCCTACCATGCGGTAAAACATGAATAGGAATGCCCTCTGTTTGAGTCTTTGCAACCATGGTATTTATTATAGATGGTTGCTTCCATTACACCCCCTCCCGAGCTTTTCATTCCCCTGGAATGATCGTATAGCTCTTTTTCCTGGGATTGATCTCTATGGGATCGATCCTTTTTCTTTCTCTTGAAGATCGGCGTTGTCCGGCTGCTTGTGGTGTTACCAGGTCGAACGTGTCATATATATGGTCCATTACTTCTTCTTGTTCAACAGGAGGTGGTCTGTCGTCATCAGTAACACGTTTCCGAATTTGGTTCAAATGCTTCTTGTGAGTGAATTTTGGACCTTCGATTATGTAAACCATCCGCCCGATCCTCTTCTGTAATTTTCCTAGTTTCCACATCCATACTATTATTTTTATGTACCTGGAAAAATACCTTTTCCCCAGGTAAATACCTCTTTTTTTGAATATTGGTTTTGCTTCATCCAGCAATTCGGATCTCGCTTTTATTTTCGTGCAGCATCCAAGCTTTTCAGAAAAACACTTGGAAAAAAAATGTTTAGATCTTTTTTTAGTTTGACGGGTTCGGCCGTTAAATTTTCGACTTTTTGGCAAAACTCACTCATTGGCGAGTCCCATAATTCAAATTCTTGGATCCAGTCAGATCCAAATAAATTTGATGTGTTCCTAAGAACGAATACTTTTAACTTTTTTGTCTTTCTTTTTAGTGAAACATTAATAATTAATTCACCCTCAAAATGTATCTTTTCACCAGTTACCGATCTTGCGATTTTATTCGTCTTCATCATCGTGGGCTTACCTAATTTCTTCCACGTGTGAACATTTATAATCGATATATCCGACCCTGAATCGAGTTGCATATTTACATCTCTATTTCCGATTTTCACCGTAACATATTTCCTTATGTTCTCTGTTGGTGAAGGGTTTCTTTTTGCAGTTTTTATGTAGTTCTTTTTTCCTACTTTTACTCTGCAATATGAGGCCTTGTGCCCTGCTCGTTTGCATAGGTCACACGTTATTTTCTTTTGGTACCAACATGCATTGTACCCATGAGGTCCTCCACATTTACTACAAGGGGTCCTAGGCTGTTGTTGAAGTTTTATAATTTCCAAAATCTGTTTTGAAAAATCCTCCATTTTTTTATGACAAAAAAAACGTTTTCAGAAAGAAACTAATTCTTTTTCTATAGTACCAACCCTACAAAAAAACTTTTACAATTTTTGTATCTGGTTATATTGACGAGTATTTCCTTAATTAATGTTTTCCTTGTGTGGCAATTTTCCACTAGAAAATAATTCAGCGTTTGTGTTTATACAGAAAAAAGTTTGACCCCTTTTTTTTTCAATTTTCTTTTCGTAACGTGTAAGTATTTAGTTCAAATCCTTGAACGTACACTTTTTTTTTCTTTTACAAAGTATTAGTTGTTTTTTTTTGTGAAAAAAAAAGAGTTCATAGCATTTATTTAAATATTGGCCATAATTTCCGCTTTAAGTGCGTAACAGAATATCATATTTTCTCATTAACACAAAGTGTTATGCCGTACCTGCTTGTCGAAAGTGTTTTTTATTTCAGCGTGCCAGTCAGTCAGAGAAAAATTTATTTTAATCGGAAAAATCTGACGTAACTTTTTTAATTTTGTTTTTCAATGCTAATGCCTTTTTAAGACTATCTTTTTAGAACGAACAAATTCTTTTTTTTTTGTACTTACTGAAACTTTGAGTCGTTTTTTTTTTCAGTTGTCGTAAATGCACGCCATTTATGAGTTCCGTTTTAACTCGTAGTTTAGGCTTCTTGTGGGTTTTTTTTTTCAACAGCAAGATGAGACTTTTTTGACGACGTCTTTTGTTGTTTGACGTTTTTTGTCGAATGATTCGGTAACTTTCTTGAGTAATCTTGGTAGCCAGTTTGTCGTGACTGGTATAAAATCAAAATCCTCACGTATGTTCTTTACTTAATTTCTCGTCGCCAGTGTTGTAGACCCGTGCTAGGGGTCACAAAGATAACAACCACAAATTGTGACAGGTTAAAATATACAATGTATTTATTCATAGCAATACAGCAACGCCACTAAATGTGGTAGGAGATGACCGGATTCCTACCATGCGGTAAAACATGAATAGGAATGTATTTTATTTAACACCTACCCACTATAGGAGTATGTGACACAAGGTCGGAAAATGGGATTTGAAAAGCCAGCGCCCGAGAAGGTGAGCCCTTTAGCCATTAAAAATTGCCTGGACAGCCCCGTCGGCATTCCCCGGTAGGGGCGCCTCAGGCAGTACGCTATAAACTTACTCCTCCCCAAAGAGGAAAGGCAAAGCCTGGGAGGGTGGACCTCCTAGAACTGCACAGGACAGACCCATAGACCGGCGGAATCATGCCCCGAAGGCCAAGAAAACACCGGTCTATAGGGTGTAGTATCCATCGGAACAGATACCACACGTGGTACGAGGACTCCCACATAATAGGAATGTCTTCGATATTTAACACCTACCCACTATAGGAGTATGTGACACAAGGTCGGAAAGTGGGATTTGAAAAGCCAGCGCCCGAGAACGTGAGCGCTTTAGCCATTAAAAATTGCCTGGACAGCCCCGTCGGCATTCCCCGGTAGGGGCGCCTCAGGCAGTAAGCTATCACCTTACTCCTCCCCAAAGAGGAGAGGCAAAGCCTGGGAGGGTGGACCTCCTAGAACTGCACAGGACAGACCCATAGACCGGCGGAATCATGCCCTGAAGGCCAAGTCAACACCGGTCTATAGGGTGTAGTATCCATCGGAACAGATACCACACGTGGACTCTCACATAATAGGAATGTCTTCGATATTTAACACCTACCCACTATAGGAGTATGTGACACAAGGTCGGAAAGTGGGATTTGAAAAGCCAGCGCCCGAGAACGTGAGCGCTTTAGCCATTAAAAATTGCCTGGACAGCCCCGTCGGCATTCCCCGGTAGGGGCGCCTCAGGCAGTAAGCTATCAACTTACTCCTCCCCAAAGAGGAGAGGCAAAGCCTGGGAGGGTGGACCTCCTAGAACTGCACAGGACAGACCCATAGACCGGCGGAATCATGCCCCGAAGGCCAAGACAACACCGGTCTATAGGGTGTAGTATCCATCGGAACAGATACCACACGTGGACACTCACAAAATAGGAATGTCTTCAATATTTAACACCTACCCACTATAGGAGTATGTGACACAAGGTCGGAAAGTGGGATTTGAAAAGCCAGCGCCCGAGAACGTGAGCGCTTTAGCCATTAAAAATTGCCTGGATAGCCCCGTCGGCATTCCCCGGTAGGGGCGCCTCAGGCAGTAAGCTATCAACTTACTCCTCCCCAAAGAGGAGAGGCAAAGCCTGGGAGGGTGGACCTCCTAGAACTGCACAGGACAGACCCATAGACCGGCGGAATCATGCCCCGAAGGCCAAGACAACACCGGTCTATAGGGTGTAGTATCCATCGGAACAGATACCACACGTGGACACTCACATGATAGGAGTGTCTTCTGTTTGAGTCTTTGCAACCATGGTATTTAATATAGATGGTTGCTTCCATTAGTTCTTCAATAGGGGTGATTTGTATCCCACAACAATAAGTTGACAGATAAATACTATCAATATTCAAACTTTGAAAAAAGTTTGTTTTTTTAAAGTTATTTTTAAAAGCTTTTAAAAGTTCAAACGGGTGTGTTTCAATGTAAATGAAAGTCACCAAACACGGAGATCCAAGTTGTGTGGGGTCCAAATGTAATTGGTAAATCTCCGTGTTTGGGGACTTTCATTTACATTGAAACACACCCGTTTGAACTTTTAAAACCTTTTGTAAAATAACTTTTTTTTAAATAACTTTTTTCAAATTTTGAATATTGACTGTTCTCATCTGTCAACTTATCAATCACTACTTCCTCTAATTATAAGATTTTTATCTTTGAAAAGCCTGGCTTAAGGAATAAAATTGAAAGAGAAAATAAATAAATATTTTTATTTACTAAATGCTCCTTGTTCTGAACAACTGAAGATATTGATCTTTGCTGGTCTAATTATGTTTCATTGACCCACCTTATATATATATATATATATATATATATATATATATATATATATATATATATATATATATATATATATATATATTAAACTAATTAATATATAATGATAAATTATAAAATACATCTACTGTCGGTACGGGTAAGTTATATCGGTTACATTTATTTTCATTTATTTTTATGCAAAAGGGGCAAATTGGGGGTAGAAACACTTCGTGATAATTCAGATACCTCCAATGTTTGTGAAAGTTTAACAACACCTCATTTGTCATCAATTAACCAACATTCTCTACATTTCCGTTCATTTCGAGTACTTTCAAGAGGTGTTCAGAGGCATTATATAGCAATAATACGTCCATTCATATATCTGCGAGTTTCATCAAGTTTGATACGTAGTCATTAGACACCAATTAAGCAAGAGCCCCTGAATTTTTTTTTCTCAAGACAACTTTTAGATTCTAAATAATATAATGGATGTAATCAAAATTAGAATTTACAAAACAGAAGATTAGTATGTGTATATGTAATATGTATTTATATATGAAGGATTTACTAGTAAACTAATGCACCGACTGGTATTCTTTTGGAACACAACTGCTAGTATAATGGGCCCAAATTTTGCTTTATTTAATGTTATGCAAAAGGAAGTTTAAGTAATTCCTGGAAATTAAGATACCTCCGATGTTCATGAAATGTTAACAATACATATAAAACATTAATTCATAAATATTACACAAATTCAACATAGTCTAATGTTATTTATTAGAAAAAACACACAAAAAGAGTAATTCATATGGTCTTGAAGCGATTCAAAATTGAATGAATCATATTTTGTTTCAGCATAAAAAAGTCAAAATGAATTTCTTATTAAAAACTGGTTGTATAATGAAATAAAGAAGGGTAAGCGTGAGATGTCGATTAATCAAATAAAACAATTTCATATTTCTGAGTAATTTGAAATTGTTACTTTTCGATTTTCGCCTTTGATTATTAAAGAGAAACACATGCATAATACAAAAAAGGAATCCATTTTTTATAAGTTAATAAGATTAGAAGAGGTATTATTACTTTCGTTTTCATGAAAAATGTTTAAGGCATCTTCATCATCATTATCAGGTTTCCCAGTGTATTCACACATATCTTAATTGGAGAGGCTGAATCTACAAATATATTTTATTTACGCTTTAAAATATGATAATTAATTTGCTAATTTTAAAGAAGTTTTAAATTTAATTTCTACCAGAAAGGTAAACATAACTAAACAAATCAATTGCTTCAAATTGCAATTTCAAAAAGGGGATGTATAGTTATAAAAATATAAGGTGAAATAGATAAAATATGGGTAAATTTGTAGATTAGCAGCTTCCGAAACCCACACAAAAACAAGTAAATAATATTATCTTTCTAAAATGATTAGTGTGAAAAGTGAACACTGCGGAAAACAGACAGATGAAACAAAACAATTATTTTAGAATTTAGAGGTGATGATTAGTTTCATATATATTTAATGCAAAACGATCCCTTATCTCCGGACTAGTCTAACATTTTAGGGACATTAATCAGATTTTTGTTTACCACATCATATCTGAGTGTCAATGTCAAAAAACCACACGTAATTTAGACCTTTTTCCACCCTAACAAAAAACGAAACGAATTTAGCTACCATAGTAAAATATAAAAAAAAAGTTAACATCTCTAAAACACTAGAACAGTCCGGTAATTAGGGCGTTATTTTACATTAAATTCATATACAAAACTTATTTCCGCTCTAAATTATAAAATAAGCTTAGTTTTTAGGCTGTACATGTGTAATCGGCTAAACGAGAAGAATACATTTGTTGTTGTGGGTGTGGTGATTGGACAGATGATGTTAATATACCAGCATACTATTATTCCTCTATTCGTGTTCCTAATTTGGACAGAATAGTCAAAGTATGAGGTTGCCAACAACACAGTATACAATAACTTTGTTGTTATTAATTATTAACGGAAAATGTAAAAACTACGAAACTTAAATGCTGAAATAAATTTAAAAAACACTTTAAAGTTTGTAGTTATGAAAGTCTGTTTGAAATTCTATATCAGCTCTTTTGAGAAAAACTATTTTTTAAAAAGCATTCCATTATGTCGGACATCATATCAGATAAGAATAAGTAAAATATGAATTTAGAAAAGGGTCGTTCAAATTACGGTGTAGAATGACACAAACTTTGGCCAATTATTCTCTTCCCAGGGAATGAATCATAATAAACGAGGGTCAAATCACAAAGTACAAAGTCGAGTTTTGTAAAGCAAATAGAGATATTCGTGGAGATGACGAGTGACTTCACTTTTCTGTCGTTGCGAAGAAATACAGTTATTTAACCTTGGCGGACGTAAATAATATGTTGTAAGACATTGAACACTCAAACTAGCCGTAAGGCAAAATGTGCTCGCCTATAACGTCGGTTCGTCGCCTTCATAAATACACCCCCTAATAAGATAAGTAATATAAGAAAACTTCCTTGTATGAATTAGCCAGTTCACAAAAATAATTGTAGTCTCTCTCTCATATCAGTTAATGTTTCTTTCTAGAAAATGTTAAACCCGGAAATTCTGAAGAAGAGTCACAGGCTCTTTTCTGGGCGAAATAAAGTCATATGGCAACACTGAAGTCTCTAGACAAATCATCATCACGTACATGCAAAAAAAGTAAGCGATTAGGGGGAATAAGACAAACGTCAGCATGACAAAGGTAGATGATACACTATTATTAAAATTGTCGTCTGTCGATTGAAAAAAGAGGAACATATAATAATTGATGGAAGCACACATATACACATGCGTAAAAGGTATCATTGTGTTATAATGAGTACGCATAAAGTGGCGTCAAATGATTAATGATTGTACACGCGCGCACATGTAATGAATGAACACGCACTCCCATGCAAAATGTAAAATACGCGAAAATGGCGTAAGGAAGCGTTGAAAATAGGTTTGAGCATTTTAACCGAATGTTATTAAACATTCACAACATAACAAAATAACGAATATTAAAATAATTAGCAAAGTTAAAAAAAACTTATTTTGCTTGTCGATTGTCGTTGCAGTGGCGGAAAGGAAATGCAAAAACAAATTGTCAAATAAATCATTCTCCTTGTTGAAATATATAGAACATGGTTTCGAATGTTTTCATTATGTGTCATTATTATTTTAATCGATTACTGATCATATCGACACAATGCTTTTATATATATATATATACAGATATATATATATATATATATATATATATATATATATATATATATATATATATATATATATAGCCAAATAGAACAGCCAATATATAATCGAACAACAGAAACAATTATTTTGTTATGGTATTGTTGTTTTATTAGTGATAATTGATTCGTAAGGAGTAACACTTGGCGGAATGAATATATGTTTACAAAATTGTGATTCACTGATGCGATTCTATATCTCTGATGTGTAACAGTTTCGTTTGTTATAGTGTGAGGCTGCTGATTACTTATAAGGTACGTATTTGTAATCTCGAGTCATTTAGTTAGAATAATCTTTTTTTCTGTGTACGCACATTTTAAAACCTCTAATTTGAGCTGGATTCAGTTTGTAGATGATATGTTGATAGATTGAAGTATCCTTGGTTTTTCTCTGGTCCATAGAAGGATATCGTTGGCATGGTTTTGTTGTTCAATGATTGTTTATTTTGGTGGGTATAGTGTGTTTGTGTTATATTATGAGGCGCCCTGTATGCCTAAAACGTGTAGGTACACTAGTTTTGATGGTGAGAGGGGTGAACTTTGTCCGAGTTAAGTGTAGGGCGAAATGACATCCATTTTGGGACGAATAGATTTGATCTCAGAATGAGTAATCCAAAGAAGTCATAACAAGTGGTAAAACTTGGCCGAATTCAAAAGTTGAGGTTCAATAAAGGTCAGGCCAGCTCTGGTTATGATTTGTATTACAGGACAAAGGACTGTGACGTCACTCCTTTTTCGTGAGAAACTAAGGTTTTTGAAACAGAAGGGCTTTAGAAGTGAGAGCGTCAAGTCGCCGATTTAGTCGCTGGTGCTATGTTCTTGATCTCTTCGGGATCCAGCAGAAATTCCCGTGCATAGTCGCATCCTACAGCGAGAAGGATGAAGAAGAATCGAGCGAACGAATAGGTGAAACCCTTTCACAACGAAGTCCAGAATAAAAGACTGGAATCTCTCTCTGAGGAAAAATTGTCTCCGCGTTTGACTTCTGCCTGCCTATAAAGTTGCATCCACATATCAAACATCACCACCATCGATCACGGCCAGAGATACGCAATATAAACCGACGGTACCAACGGCGATCACAACCAGACGACAAAAAATGTAAAGTAACTTTTATGTGTTGCACATATTTGGGGTCCTAATCAGTTAAACTTCGAAAGACTCAAAAGAGAAAGAAAAAGTGCACCATGCTAAATTTGATATGTTGAAAAGAACTATGTTTTAACGAAATTTTTTTTAATAAGTGGTGTGCAACAGGGCTGACAGTTTTAAAGGCTAAAAGTGTCTTAAAAATGAATGTTAAAAACGTGCCATAAAGATGTGTTAAAGAAGTTTGAAAACGTTTCATAGACTTTTCATATGACTTCGTATTGCCTTCGTATTATTAGAAGGGTAATAGACGTTACTTTACAAGGATTATGAAACAAATACGTTTTTGGGACCGTGACCAGTCGTATAAGTGGTTTAAGAGAACTGCCGCGGTCTAGGCAGGAGAGGTTATATGTAACATTTGCATTATTGATGCTCCATACAGTAATTGCGGAGAAGGTGAGTTGCTAACAACAAAACATTCAGATACCCGTCACAAACGAGTAAAGCCTGTCTACTAGGTCTTTTACGCTTTCATTTTATGGAATGAGCGAGATCTAATCTTTCAAATACACGTGACCAATTCAAATAATGTAAAAACCCGACTAAGCGTGTATTTTTTATTAGTTAAATCATCCGCATTTGTGGCCTACAAATTACAAATAAGAATGGTATGATTGCTAAACTTTTCGGCGTCATCTAGATTAATCAGACATCTACAAGCGAACGCACAACAAATCTGTACGCACACATACTAAGTTGACATAAGCTTATGAACGCATATATTAAACCAGAGATTAGAAGAGAGGCCAACATACGGAACCTGGCATTACGAAATCACCTCCTATTAGTACTGATCAATTGAAACACTGATTTGATTCGCTGATCATACGGACACCAATGTGCGAGCAAATATAATAATACAAATTATATAATTATAATAGGTGTTTGAAACAATGTAGAATCGTTCATGTCGTGATGTTTGTCAAGTAATACTTAACAAACATGTTCTTTTATCTGTAAGTTTAATATAGCAAAACTGATCACTCAGTAAAAAAACACACATCTGTACATGCACAGGCGCACGCAGCAACACGTGTGTGCATGGAAATACGTAATATCAAATACGTAATATCAAATACGTGATATCAAAGTTATAGTCGCAACATAGAATATAACTTCTATTTAAATTCAATTAAGATCAATACTATGATATTTTTAAGATACTATTTATCGACAAACTTTAGGGTTACACAACTGAAAATACATGTATACACACAAGATGTACGTGTATACGCACAGACCTACATATATATATATATATATATATATATATATATATATATATATATATATATATATATATATATATATATATATATCAGTGTTAAAATATATACATCCATATATAGTTTCGTATACATGGCGTATGCGAGCCAATAAATATAACTAGTTATGTATACAACAAGATACACACACAATTAAATATATTAAAATGTATACGGTTAATCTATATACCAAGATAGCAGGCATATACTAATCTACATACGCAAGTGTATGACTTACTCTTGTAACACTCAAACATGTACTTCCAATCAAAAGACCTACAAATAATGGTACAAAGTGGAATAGTGGCTATGAGCTATATATATATATACACACATATGTATATATATATATATATATATATATATATATATATATATATATGATTTTATTAGGTAATAACATTATACTAATAATAATTATACCAACATTAGTAATAATCACAATGATATTACAGAAAGTATCCACAATATTGATAGTATCTATAAAAGCTATTATTTAGGTGAATTAATTTGCTTTATTTGTGGATTGGTGTGGACTGCATATATGTGTGTGTGCGTTTCTGTAGATGTATATATATATGTCCTTAGGGGGCTGCAAGCACTAGTTAATTATATTCAACTTTAATATTGAGGTGTTATTGTTTTTATTCATTACTAGGGGGCAATATATATATATATATATATATATATATATATATATATATATATATATATATATATATATATATATAGTGTGTCAAGTGATACAATGAAGTGCTCAATCGCAGAATAGTGAGCGTTAATAGTAAAAATGTGTTTCAAAACTATGTGTTTACTATTTCAGAATCGTACCGCGTTTTCGTCGACTTTTTACATTTTTAAAAGTCTATACCCAATAGACTCGTCAGCGTCAGGTTAAAACACACCACTTAGCGTACCCATAAGTTTTTTCGTACGAGTTCAACTATATATTGTTTTTTATTCGTAAATTAATACATTGTACCATAAATGTTAAGACTACATAATCATATCAACTCCTATATAATTATAATTAGTCGCAGTAGTATCATTAGTACGTGTTGCATGAATTATTATCAGTTTTGATCACATATAGAGAAGAGGTAAATAGACTGGTGAATTTACTTTTTACTTTGCCAATGTGTGTTTGTTATGTATTCACGCACGTATGGAAATAACATGTCGACGTTTCATTAAATGCTTACAGGCACACACACAAATAGTATTGAATAATGTAATCAATTTCCAGTAATTACTATATCGTTAATCTATAGATGAGTACACTGCCCAGTTAATTATATATTACAAATAATTAAAACAATTCCACAGACCTTTGTAAAACCTAACTAGACTAAGAGATATGCATTTTGTGTTATAAAAATATGAGCAAATAACTACGATCAACAAACATTTTCAATAATTATAATGATAATTGTTCTGATAATAAAAAAATAAACATTAATATATACAGATACATACTACTATGACGATTAAGCTACGCATATATATTTTCATACACATATTGGGCACTATTTATGTGAATACTGAAACTCAAATCTAAATACAATATAGATCGGATTATATTTTTCTATGTGTATATAGATGAAACAATATATATATATATATATATATATATATATATATATATATATATAATGTGTGTGTATGTGGGTATGTGCATGTATGTATATATTTACGTGCTTAGTAAACACTCAATCTCTAACATTAATGCATGCTATATTGTACTTTGAATAGTTAGGATAATAGATTTAATAATAATATCAATGCTAATGATCATACTTAAAAAAATCATAAATACCTTTATAGAGTATTTAATGAGATAGTTTGATGTAATATGTATTTTTAAATTTTTTAGATGTACTGTAATATTGATAACTATGTCTGGTTTACTAAATAAACGCAACATGGTGCAAGTCAATTAATCAAATCGGATCAATTTGTAACTAAAAAAACCTGTTTACACGAGCCTTTATGACAACATTCGCACGTTCGATAACGATTTCATGACGGATGCTTCAATTGAATAACATTCAAACATGACACCTAAGGTTGAAATCACTAAAAGAGTTAAAAAAACAGGTCTACTGAAATTAAGTATTGACCTGATATTGTAGAGCTATCGCCGGAATTAGATATCCATATCTGAACTGGGATTTAATATCGCATCGTGTGGTGATTGCTAATGGATACTTCTACTTTTTCCCCCATACACCTTATATTTTTCTACACCTGTCTTTCAGAAATTTAAAGCCTTGATGTGTTATCATATCGTTCTGAGAATTGTCAAACAACAAGTAAATAGTGTGAGTTACCATTAGTAGTTTAGTACAGCCCACTTTATCATTACCCGACGAGAGCTATATGGTCGCATTCGGTTTATACAATGTATATGCACATAGAAATTGAAACTTTTAATATCGATGTGACAAAATGCATTAATAATCACACGTATGTTATTTGTATCGTTCTTAGATAGAATTTTAAAGCAGCTTTCAAAAATTGCTGAATGATATGCAGGGTATCATAGCTTTTCTTAGCCTGGGCGTGTAAAATCATGAGTTTCCCAATAAGCCTGGACAAGCCAAAGTTTGCCCAGGTCTCATGGCAAACCTTACCAGTAACTTAATATATTTGTTGAAGGCCGCAGACTGTCAGTGCTGGACCAGTTTTTGTATCTGAGTTTTGTTATTTTGAGGGAATATGTGTGCTGTCTCTCTGAGTCGCCTTAATCTCGATCATTAATCTCTGTCATTAATTTCTATTTAGTCCGATTTAGGAAGATGATTGCTTCTTTACCTCCATATATTATAAGCTCTGCCAATCCTTTATCTCAACGTATTAAGACTTTGCGGTCTTCTCCTCGTCTTATTTTCCGTGAAGCGCAAACCCCAAATATTGATATTTTCAATACTTTCATAGAAGTCAATATACAGAGTTCTTGGTCTTGACGTTTTCCGTAAGAGGCTTGACTTGCACAAAATATGTGTGGATAGTTGAATTGATCTATGTAGTGTACTGCATACTATGCGTGTTTGCACATGATATAGATGATGATCATTGAAATATAGATATTGTCCAGTGTGAGTAGGCTTAGTGATAATAACTAAGAATGAAATAAAAATTAATCACGACGTCTATCCGGCCGTGGATGAAATCTAGAGATAAGTTCGAAATTGCGTATAAGTTTCCCACGTTTGAAAAAGTTCGCCTGAAGATAGTCGGAGGTTACATTGGCGGAAACGTTGTGAAAATGTATACACAATTAGAATATTAGTCTGAATAATACAAATAGACGGGACGTGACACTTCCAGAATATGGAGTACATATGGAAAAGCTAAGATGCTAAGATTGCAATTTAGTAACTATGTCACGTGCCGTTTTGTTGAATCTCCAACGACTGCAGGTTTTCCAAAATCAAGCACAGACATGAGGTGGTTTCAATTATGGAATTAATTTCAGTTCCTCACAACACCTTTGACTTCTGTGGTATGGTCTATAAAGGTCTAGCAGGCCATACCCACGTCTCTCACTGCAAAGCTTTACAATAACATTACATCGATACGCCAAAAGTGGGCAGACTAGAAATCGAATAGACAGCCGCCATATATATATATATATATATATATATATATATATATATATATATATATATATATATGTATGTATATATAAACTTACCTGGGAATACAATGGACGCGTTTTCAAACAGTTCAGTGCACATCCCAGTGGGACTCTATGAATACATAGCCGCCTCACAACTGCAAATATATACTATTTTTATGAATTTTAAATCATGTGTATCAGAATTTCTGGGAAAGGAATAGAAGAGGTACCGTATCTTTAAGTGGCATCCGAACCTAAGGGAGCTATGTATGTCGAACGGCTTTTAAAAGTTCAAATATATCTTATGTTGTTGAAAGTTATATGCATAAGAATTATCCGTGGAAAACAATTGATGTCATCCCGAATCTCTTTGTTTCCCTTTATATTCTGAATATCTACAAGACTTCACCTCTAAATTAATTATTGGGACAGAACTTCCTTTAAAACTTCAAATACATATTTTTTCGTTTAATGACTTTTGAACGATATGTATAAGACCCTAATTAAGATATATTTCAGCTTATTCCGATAATATAATGAGGCAAAACGGAATGATTGAGTAAGTAAAAAACAAAGAAAGCAACATGGTGTTATGAGCATAGTAAAAAAAGTGCATAGTATTTATCCTCATTCAATCCAGAACAACGGTGGGTCTTCCTGTCAGTGTAGTGTTTAATATTCAAATTATCAACATCAATATTACTTAAAGTGGACTGTAATGCACAGTAAAGCAGTCTGTAAACATATAATCAATACTTAGTTAAAGAATTCCCGACTGTTTGTTCAGCGAAGCAATCTACTTACAACTAAGATATGAAATCAAAGTAAAATTTCGCGGGCAAATAGTATAATTTTCGTAGTATTGTTATCTTTATGGTTTTCTTCTTCGTTCGAGATACGCAAGCTCATATGTTCAACAGTTTATCTTAAAAAAATCTGTGTGTGAGAGATAGTTTTTAGACCGTGAGTCAGTGTATTTATATAACATTGCTATAGGCTATAAGTTTTATAGTAAAAAATCAGGTAAAACATTCCGTAATTGTCGAAATAAATGTATAGAAAAGAAAATGTGCTATGAACATAATTGTATAATAGTGTCGCATATCGATTGAAGATTAAGAATACTGTACTTATATATTATTGTTATGATAAATCATTATTTTATTGATTGTCGCTTTTGGCATCAGATGAAATTTAAGGTTATGTACTTTATTCACATTTATGTGCGTATGTCACCCACTTAATATGAGTTAAGTTAAAATACTTTAAGTGAAAGTTTAAACTCACATTCGACTTTTGTAAGTTGTAATAATAATAAAATAATGAACGAATGTATTGTAAAACGACCGGAATTAGTTTGGCATTATATTTGTTCATTGAAACGCGAACAAATATACACGCTCCATTGCTGATTGAACATGTGTTTAATATTTTACCTACATTTTAATTACGTGGGTATTAATGGTGCAGGATAAAAGGTACTATATGCATGGTATTGTATATGTATTGCCGTCCGTCAGTCGCAACGACTATAGATCAGCGCCGCATTGGGATGTTCTTTGTGTGCATTTTTTATGTGACTGTAGATACCGATTCTAGATTTGCATAGTCTACTAAAGGCTTGACACACGAAAGTTGTTGCGTAATATGTCAGCTCGGCTTGTCGGCCTGCCTGTAGGCTCTCTTCTCTTTTTCTCTTTTCGCAGCGTTTTCATCGTGGAGGGTCTTCTCACTGATGATCATTCGCTGGCGTATATGTTTTTCTCCAGGCAGGTCTGGAATCTGCAGAGGTATCCTATGTATTAATGTTAATTAAGCAAGCCCACATATCTTTCTAGCAGACATCCTTGGAGCGGAGATAGGGACCAACCCTATTTTCTTGAGACTGAGGCAAGCTCGCCGTAGGAAAGGTATTAATGGAATCCAGGACAGACTGATGTACCACTTTCCTCCTGAATTAGAGCTCATAGTAGAGTTCTATCCATCTGTCAAGCTGTTTGACTTTATTCAGTGATGCGGTTTTGTTGATTATGGGTCCAGTAGCTTTCCTGATCCCGTCATACATGTGATTTTATGTTGCCTATATCAGTTGCCCGCTGAATAGTCTTGGAGAGGTCCGTCCAGTAGTTGTTCGCAACTTCTCTGACAACCTTTTGGACTGCACCCTTCGATGACTTAAGTGATGGGTTGACTTGTATGAAAGCAAGGATGAACGTTTTGCTTTAATCAGAGGATCGAAAATAGCATGATTGGTATCATACCAGTCATTGCGTTTACAACCTGCCCTCCTCCTATAGTATTTGAGAGCTGTAGAGTCGGTGTCGTTCTTGAGTGTTTCCAACTGTTCAGATGCAAGACGACTGTGATTACAATTGAATGTGGGGGAAAACAACGTTGAATTCTGCCATGCGGTCTTGGTGTTGAGCTTTGCAAACGTCTATACGAGCAATACTCTACTGTTTAGTGCAGTAGACATCTTTGTGGTGAAGTTTAAACTTGATGCATACTAAGGAATGATCCGTATCACACTCGGCACTATGGTAGGCACTATACATCAGGAAATGTGTTAAGTCTACTAATGATGATGTCAGGCTGGTGCCAGCAACCTGACCATGGATGTATCCAAGACACCATGTTATTCGGCCTACCACCAAAGAATGTGTTTGTAATGAAGAGGTCATGGTAAGCACAGAGTTCTAGTAGTCGCTGACCCTGATCATTGCGGTTACTTACTCCAAAGTCACCGATGCAGCTTGGTCACCACCTACACGCGCATTAAACCCCCCAAGTATGAGCAGGTCCTCATTCTGTGAAAATACGTAGATAGTGTCATCTTGTTGAGTGTATAAGTGCTCCTTTTCGTCGTCAAGTGCCGCGAGTGTTAGGGCTTACACACGCAATAGTTTAATTGATCCATATGTGGTGGTTAGACGCAGTAAAATAAGGTGTTCAGTTGTACATTTTGAAGCAGTGATTTACTGACTGAAAAACCAACACCGTGTTCGCGAACTTCCTCTCCCTTCATCTCTTGCCAGAAGAAGGTATAGTCTAATTGCTTTAGGCATCCGGAGTCTGCTAAGCGAGTTCCTTGCAGTGCAGCATTGCCAAACATTAGTGTCAGTAGCTCGTCGTTGATGATAGCAGTTTTTCAGGCATCTTTTGTTTTTGTTTGGCGCAATGGTTGTTGACTTGTTAGAATTGTCTTATGACTTACGCACCCAGTTAAGCAAGTGGCCAGTGGCGGGATAGCACCTTACTGGCTAAAGGCTGCTCAGTTTAATGGCGGGCAGTTGCTGTACAATGAGGTAAAATAACATCTCCCACCGTCGGCAATTGAGCTGTAGGCTTATAACCGGCAACTGTCGCTCCACTGTTTAGTCCTATACAAATGCATACCTGAATATTCTCTCCAGTGCGCTGGCCAGGGCAGATATATGAACGGACTGAGTTACCGAATCGTCAGAATCTCCCTCTAGGTATTGCTGATGTTACCCAGAGGAATGGAAGTACCAGTACGTCCGGCACCAGGTTGACTGCAGTTGCTGTCAGATTTTCTGCTGGGATTTACTCCTTTACCTGTTATCGAACCAACGAAAACCCACGAGGTAGTTGTACTATTTACCCATAGCTGGGGGTCTGTTCATGGGCATCAGGGCTTGTCCATATAGCGATGGACCTGCCATGCAGCATGTGTAAGGGGCAGAACCCCTCCGAGTCTACTATATTTCTGCTTGGGTCCACAAGGTACTCAATTGACGTGTGTCGCCACGGGGAGGCACTGCATGAAGCTTGCTTACAGAGAGTTTATGTACTGGCAGGGATACTTACGCACTCTGCTCCATTTTCACCTAGACTAGCCACAGACTCTTACAGGAAGGTGACGAGCACGCAACACACAATGCAACACACTTGGTGCATCAATAGATCATTACTACACACAATTAATATTAATATTATTATATAAGAAAATAAACGCTATAATTTGTTATTGTTTGTTTGGAGGTGGGTGCTGGGCATGTAAAGAATTATGCTAAGATCCCCCCCCCCCTAACAAATGTTTCTACTTCGAGAAGAAAATACCGCGCACGGTCTGTTTTATTTTATTAGGGTGAGGCAACAAAAGATGTTAGTATGGTGAGAGTATTTTGTGCGATATTCACAAAAACAGAATGCAATGATAATTTGTATTATTTGGATTATTCGCACTATTTTTCTCATATTATTCTTACAACGTTTCGGCCGACATAACCACCGGCTTTCGTTAGCTTTGTCTTGTTTAAGCCCCGTGAATTAAATAAAAGGCCTCGTTCGGAAATCGGTACAAATTGATGTGTTTTATATAGAGATATCTACATTCGAAAAAATACAGGTTAACCAAGTTGGAAGTTTAATCGGTCGAAATGTTTATAGAATCATGCCTAAGATCAGAAACGTAGTACAAATAATGCATGTAATTAAAAACTGCTAAATAATATAATAATATATCTGAGTTACATTGTAAAATATAACGGATATTAGTGGGGGACAGGTTAAGAAAATAAATAAAAAACTAAAGAGATATTTACTTAATTTTCAAGGTGGTAGAAATTCACCAGAGTTAAATTATATTTTATAATTGAACTATGAAAAAGCAGTCGTTTAAAGCCCAACTGAGAGGTGCATTAAAAAACTTGACCTGACGTCTCGCAGAGCTGTCCTAAATGATTTGACATACATTGTCAAGAAGAAATATTGTGCGGAAATCATGAAACATGCGTAGCTAACATATCCATCAGAGTATTGTTCGTATTTACCAAAAACCCTCATACACATGTATAACTCAAGTGATTCTTAATATAGGCGCACGAAGTAAAACGATAAATAAGGGTAGGTTGTAACAACGGATCTGATATTTGCGTTACTTTCCTGATTGCATTTGTTTATGTAGCATTTGCGTAGGAAGAGATTAAAGTTAATGATGCAGTGGAAGATACAACTCTAATTTATTAACACTTTAATGAGCATTGTGATGTTAGGTTGGTATTTCGGTAGAATGGTATTTTAAAAAATACTTCAATTATTAATAAAAAACAGCATTTTCTACGCAAGACGTTTAAGAAATATTTATTCGGTAGTTATGAGGAAAATATATCACCATTTAATGTTGGAGGAGAGGGGCATGCCCTATAAATTTATCCAATGTTATCGCAAATGAATACTGTAAAAATGTTAAGTATGTTTCTTTTGGATGATAAAAATAGAAATATAGATGCTTTTTGGGGGAGGTGTTATTGAAATTGAGTTGAACGTAATAAAATTTTACGTCTGAAGTATGAAACATGTTGTTCATAACCTATTCAAGAGAGTATTCTTCTTTCGTGTGAATCAGATGATTCTGGTGTTGGCATTAGTTTGCCCGATCTTTTTCGGGAAGGCACAGGAGAAGGTTGCTAAGTGAAAGTGGTAATGTATAACCGACTGGATTCAAACTTGGAACACCCAGGTGTTCAGTTTGTGTTAATATCTACTTAACCACCATCACCTCCTATCCAAGAGTTGTACTTAAATAATAGATCTATGTAGTTCAGAGAAATAGTGTGCGTTATTAGTGCAGGATTCCACGCTTTCTTGGGCGTCGGCCTATTTGTCTTTATTGCTTAAATTGCTTATATATATGTAAACATATTTCCTCTTCGCGCCAATTAGAATTATAAATGTGTGTAGGTGCTCGATTTAACATTTATATACGTATAATAAATGATTACTCTATTTATATGTTATGATATCGACTATAAGTAAAGAATTATTCGATAAAATATTGTGGCAGCTAAGATATTCTGTAATTCGCGATTTTTTATCATATTAACAAATAATAGAATAGAATAAAATATTCACTTTGAAGACGCCTCGAAAATATGTCTACCAACACGCTGTGACTATTACAAAACAAACATTATAATGGTAATCCGAAGAATTTAAAAAATAAATATCAATTTCATCTGAAGAATTTCATAATAAATTTACAATGTTAATGTATACTTGTGTTTTATTATGTATTAATAGTATAATTCTAATTTTTATATATATTTATAAATATGCACAGCCGCAAGTGTACACGCGCTGCATAACCAATATATTGAGTCTTCCGCAACATTTGAAATTGTCTTCTATAACTGTTTTCTATTAAAGTTGAAACGGTTATGCTGCAGGTGAATCGCCAAGGCGTGCATCATCTTAAACTCACCTTTACGTAAAACAGCAAAGATTCTGCATCCGTTTTATCTAGTTTCAATAATGAATATAACGAACAATTTTACATTCGGGTGTAATGCTTGGCTTTTATGGCAACGTGTAATATAAATCTATGATGAAGATGCAGATAGATCTGTCGATCATAGATATTTGTATTTGTTGTAGCCAGGTGTTTATGCTGATGAGGTGCGAGTGGTTGTGTAAGAATTACATAATCGGGCGATGATTTTAGATGGTAAACATGAATACCAAACCAATAACTACGAGGAGAGATATTGCAGTGTATATTTCTAACGAATAGTTACTGAAAAGTATACGAATGCTCATATGCTTATTTTATGACCATGTTTAGAAACTGCTCAGAATATTTCCGAAAAGTTAAGTATAGGAAACGCATTTAAAGATTTCAAATTTAAGTTGGTTGATATGCTTTATTTTACCGCACACCAATCTTTCGCTCCTATGTTATATTGAAACAAGTAATTTGGTAAACATGATTATGATTAAAGTTCTTCATATAATTATATAAGTATTTCGCGTGTCTTTCAATATGTATGATGTTGATATATGTGTATCACATGTTAATACATATCTCTCTCTCTCTCTCTATATATATATATATATATTAATGCAATAATGAATGGAAGACGTGTTGAATCTTTCATAATTAAAAGATTTAGGGGATGAGAAAAAAAATTGCCAGTCGACTAATTTCGCCCACACTTAACAAGGCTGATATCGTGGGATTTAAAAAAAAGATTTGGCGTTGAATGCTGATCATAATATGTTTAGCAAGTTGAATGAGTTTGCAAGCATAATATATCAGAAATACTTTTAAGTAGTTGTATAGGAACACACATGTATAATATTTCATAAACCGGTGTAGGGAAGATCAACACGTACAGCTGCACTACATCATTGACATACATTTTACCTAGTACGCACACACACACATACACACCCACCCCCCACACACACACTCATATATATATATATATATATATATATATATATATATATATATATATATATATATATATATATATATATATAATGTATTTTAAGGAAAAGGAATGCATGCAAAAATACATATTCATCCATAATTTATCATAGAAACGTTATTAAGTAATTTCACACACCTGGTGCTAAACTCTATTATGAACATGTGTATAGGTCGCTGAACACTTAGATAGCTGTAATCAACCATGGACATGCGTTTATGCAGTTGAACACATATGGTTGAAGCAAAACGAACGACGTGTTACTGCGACTTCGCTTTTAATATCATATGATGTGTCCATTTTTATTAAATTGCCTGATGTGTGAAGATCAATATTTTCACCAAATAATAGAAACCAAGAAAAAAATGAAATAAATAAATGAATTCAAGACCTATTGAGAGGCGGAGACGAAATTAAGAATCTCGATCAATCGATGAGTTATCGATTCTTTAAAAATCATCAGACAAAATGGCTGGCAGTTTTACTAATTGCCCGATTGTCTTTCACAAGACACAACATGAGAAGTAGCGAATGTACAGCAGGGTCTTCATTAAATGCGTTATCGTATGTTCACTTGTTGCCAGATGATCAATTGAAAGTGTCAACAGGTTCAAAGATTCCTTTTACGAAATATTCATGATCAATCGCAATTAGTTACTGATTCAGTTCTGGTGAGTTTATAATGTAGTCTATGATCTATTATTGATTATATTGATTGTGTTGCTATATCGATTTAAAGTTAATTACTCGAAATGCAAGATTTAATGGTGATGTTTCGCTGTATGACGATTTTACATTGTTCATCGTGCTTTTAAAAATGTTGCTTATGATGGAATCGATATTTACTTCATACAAAAGAGAATTATTTTTCAGAGTTTTAATTCGACTCATCGATATGTAATGTATTTACTATTTTCTGTTGGTAGATAGCTTTTATATGAATCACACTTTGCATTTCGATTTTGTGTCATACATGCAGAAAACTAAGTTTACGTAATTTTTACAAACACATAAATGTTACGAATTATGTGCTATACCATGTCAAATGATAAGCTTGAACGCGTCCTTTGATAGTGATTCAAGACTGCGGCTCTGTCGTCGTTAAATCAAAGCTTTTTATTCATACGTCAAAAAGAAATAAGGCAAGATAAAACTAATGGAAGTAAGAAGATGTTTATTTGACTTGATCTTCGTTCCAAATGACTCGCAAGTTGGGTAGTTGTCACAGATAGATATCAATAATAACCGTACTGTATATTATCAGCGCATTTCAATTCAACATGTTCCTACATCGTGTGCTAACAAGAAACTTACGGTGTCTAACTCCCACTGTCTATTTTAGCCATGTGATATCATAACCGTTTCCATCAATTCCTCCAGTCTAGTAATCTTAACCTTTTGTTTTGCAAGTTGACACTAACTTAACATGATTTATCTGTTTTCCTTTAACTAACAACTTTATGTACTGGTGGATTGACTCGTCGAATACTTAGCAGAACAACATATTGTATATGATATGCGATTAGTACAATATACATTATGTTATCACGCAAACATTTTTTAATAACGTTAATAGACGTACACTTATGAAAGCTTTATTGTTTGTTTTGTCTAATATTCTATTGTTACTGTATTTTTATTAATTTAATATATATATTGTCCTTCAATTATTTCGAATTTACTTAAATTTACTGTTTGAGCTTAGCTATGTTCATAGTATTAAACTTATTTTTTTATTATTTACAGATAAGGATATTTGCGTAAGTGTGTTTAGATGAACATACTTAATAACATGGTTATCCACTGATAAGTGTATCCTTGTCTTTACAATATATTTAAACGTAACGAGATTCGAAACCCAATAGTGGTATATGACTTAAAGTGAGCTTCACTGCCATTTTTTTCTTTCATATTTCAGGGTTTACTCATAGTTATCTTATAAATGAGCTAATTAACAAACTAAACTGCACGTCTGGATCTGTCTTTTGATGGTGAACACGTAGCTAACCGATTTTTATAATATATTTTTGCCATATTGGTCGTTAACTTTGACAAAATCTATTTCCACTGATAGCCTTGCGTGTCTACGTTTTCAACGTCGAGCCATCTGTTTACAAGATTGTAAAAAAAAATTTGGCACGCTGAAAAAGTGCACATGGGAGTTAATTGCTTTCATATTACACTATGTCGTTTGCTTTTTGATTATTTTTGGGGAGTTTTAAGTAATATCGTTGACCATGTAATATGTTTTTCTTTTTTTACATGCATACATCGAAATTGTATATATAGAGAGAAGTAAATGAGCATAACATATGCGTAAATATAGAATTAATAATATATTATTAAAATGAAAAAGTTTCTTTAAAAGACATTAAGTTTAATGAAAAACAATAAGAATACTTTTGCTTTATAAAAAATCATTAGAAATATACAAATTGCAGTCTAATAATGCTTTATTGTTCGATTGATAAATGGGGAGACACATAATACTAATTGATTAATAAACTGTTGTTTTTCGAAACCAATATGCAAGTTTCTGGGATTTTTTTTTTAACATGAATCACCCTAAACAAAGCAGGCCGCCACTTTAAACATAAGGGGCTACTGAGAAAAAAGAAAAGGAGAGAAGGATTGGTGGTTCAGCTTAAATTGGGATCTGAGCAGCGAGATGTCTGTTTACATTAGTTTTAAATTTCTGCATGTAAGTACTGTCGGGGAAACAGGGGGTAGGGAGTGAGTTGCAGAGGCCAGCAGCACGAGAAAAGAAGCTATTTGAGTAGAATGCTCTCCGGTATCTGGGGACCTCCACAGTGAATGAATGAGATTTAGTAGATTGTCGAGTTAGTCTAGTGAATTTACGTCGAGGGGGCACCAGAGTAGCCAACTCATCGGAGCATAATCCATTGAAGTATTAGTAAAACAAACATAAGGATGCTACATTGCGGCGATGGGACAGGGACTGGAGCTTAGCTGACAGTGAAGGACCTATTAGGTTGACGACTTTTTTTTGGACTTTGTCAAGAAGGGAGAGACTAGTAGATGATGCACCAGCCCAGATGTGGCAACAATACTCCATGCATGGGCGAATGGTTGCTTTGTAGAGATAATGTCAGGTGTGAGGAGTCCTCTAGCACGGTAGAGGGAGCCAACCTTCTTTGCGGCAGCCTTGGCAATGTCTTCAATGTATGTGTTCCAATTCATGTTACCTGTGAAGGTTAGGCCAAGGAGTTTGTAATGATAAACTCTTAGGTAGGGTGTTATATGCCATGACAATCGGTGGTGCGAGAGGCTTCTTGAAGTTGTTGAAGGAAAGGAGATTAGTCTTTGCGGCATTAAAAGTTACCGACCATTTATGGCCCCAATCCACTACAGCATGGAGGTCATTTTCTAAAGATTCAGTCATTGCCTCAGATATGATCCCGTCTGTTTTGCCAACATGGCGAGAGTAAAGCGTGGTGTTGTCAGCAAATAAACCAATCTCAGACACTATGTCATCAGGGAGATCGTTTATATAGATCAGGAACAACAAAGGTCCAAGAACAGATCCCTGGGGCACACCAGCATTTATGTCATGTTGTTTAGATGAACGGCCATGGAGGACAACCTGGATTTTTCTTTTGTTTAGGAAGGATCTAATTATATTAAGTAGTTGCCCAGTAATACCGTGTGAGCGTATTTTTAGGAAAAGCCCTTTATGCCATACCTTGTCAAAGGCCTTGGATATATCAAACGCTACTGCCCTAGCTTCACCTGCCTTGTCGAGTGTATGATACATGCGTTCAGAGATGACACGTAGGACGTATGCAGTAGATCGTGTTTGTTTAAATCCATACTGGCGGTCGGATAGGAGTTTAGCATTAACTAAGTGCCGTACTATCGCTATATTGATTAAGGATTCAAGGATTTTGGCAAAGATCGGCAGTAGACTGATTGGGCGGTAGTTCCGAGGGTGGGTTTTATTCCCAGAACTCTTGTAGACTGGTACCACAGAGGCAATTTTCCAGCTATCAAGGAAGCAAGATTCGGCTAGGCATTTATTGTAGAGTTTGGAGAGGACAGGGGCCAGTTCAGCAGATCATTTCTTTATTACTATTACAGGTATAAAATCAGCCCCACAAGCTTTAGAGGTGTCAAGGTTTTTTATGATGTCTCTGACCTGGGATTTGGTGATGACCAGGTTATCAAGTGTGGCTTCGGTCCGCAAAGGTAATTCAGGGAAAGGGTGGTTATCTGAGGCAAAAGTAGAGTTACAAGCGAAACGCTGTGCAAGTAGTTCAGCTTCATCAGTGGCCGTGCAAACAACATCATTATTGTTTGAAAGTGGGGGAATCGTAGATTGACCATTATTAACTACAATATTGTAGATTTTCCAGAAATCGCGAGTACCTAGTTTCTGTGACTAGATGCGTTTTTTGTTAACTCATTATACCTTCTCTTCGCTTCACCTATCACGGCCTTGCAATTATTTCTTGACTCTATAAATTTATGCCTATTAGTAGCTGACTTATGGCGGACGAATCTACGCCATGCTTATTGTCTCTTAGAAATGACAGCTTCACATTTCGAAGTGAACCATTGAAAGAGAGTGGGGCTTGCTAAAGAATTTTCGCATGGGGACATAGGCTTCAATGCCTGCTTTGACCTATTCAGTTAATTCGTTTGCACACTGGTTGACAGGGAGTGAACGGGTTTCCCTCCATGGGGCGTCACTGATGTGATCTCTGATTGACTCAAAATCAGCTTGCTCGTAGTGTCTTGTTGTTTTGAGCAACGGTTCATCAGCTTTTGGACGACTTTTTAGCGTGATATGTATCATTAGCACAATGTGATCAGAATTCCCGAGTGGGCTATGAGCTTTCGTCACACAAGCCTCGGGTATTGAGGTCAAAAAGAGGTCTAGAAGTGAGGCTTGTTAGTCCACTCGATCGGGCATGCGGGTCGGAAAATCGACATTCTGAGAGAGGGAGTGAGCTAAGGAGAAATTATACGTAGAGTTGCCGGCTGCGTCAGTAAGGCTGGAGAATCCCAACCAGTCGCGGTGGTGGGCATTAAAATCCCCAAATACATGTATCTGGGCATTCGAGTCAATTAAAAGTGCTCTATCTATGCTTTCAGAGATGGCGTTTTGCAGAGTATAGTCCTGGGTCGACGGGGAGCGGTATAGTAAATATAAGTAACTAACGTTGTGATGTAAAGTCAATCTAAAGCATTTGTAGTCGTAGTCATCTGATTCTAACCTATGTTCTCTAGTCAGAGGGAGGGTGTTCCGAACATAAACTCCTAGCCCGTGTATGTGTTTGTCAGAGTTTTTACGGTAGAGTGGGAGGTAGTCAGTCATGTCAAAGTGGTTAGAAGAGATTGAGGATTGAAGGTTAGTTTCACTAAGAGCAAGGATATCCGGGGTGTTTGTCAGGAGAAAAGTTGTCTTGCTTGATTGGTAAACCGAGGGCATGCTCAATGTGTGTTCATGTATGAAGGCATAGTAGAGGTGCTCGTAAAGCCAAGTAAATGTCTGATGTTCCCCGGTGTGGCGCGTAATTAACAAACCAAGGTGTTTTAGGAAAGTGCGCGGAGCTGAGCCTATCGCTTCACTCGTAATCACAGCGATCGGTTAGAACACACATCTTTTGAGAATACTGGAATAGTTTGAGTGCTTGCGATTTTCTGCTGACGCTGTTGCACGCGCAGTTCTTTTTTCAGATGATGTCACTGACGAGAGCCCAAAAAGTCTCGACACAAGTCGCATCTGACATATTTACTTGCCGTTTGCAAAGGGAAACACCGGCAGGACATCGGGTCGTTAGCCATCGCCACTGTCGAGGCTAACTTTTCGAAAATATGCTTAAGGTTAGCCTGTATTAAAAAAAAGATGAATACTACCCTAGAAATCCATGGTGGAGTGTTGAACAACTAGATTGTCGATTAATGTTCTGACAGAGACATGAAATATTGTTATGCCAATACCCAATGATATGAGCAAAACAAAACCAAGTCGTTATTTAAAAAAACATGTTGTCGGTTTTCGGCTTACGGGGGTATTTTTTGACGGGTCTGTCAGAAAAACGACCATCAAAAGAATATGCACATCAAATGGAATTCATTTATAATTTATCCTAAATATATTTTAAGAAATAAAAGGTCGATGAAAAGGACGTTTTTACTTATAATAATTGTTACCGAATATATATTTCTTAAAAATGTGTAGTTAATATGAGTTTAGATGGGTAACACTTAAGTCCTAATTTTGTTGGTAGATGTGTTTTACGGCATATCGACCGTCTTAAGATTAGTGTGTGCCTAAATAGTTTGTGTGTTTTGTTTACGGTTCAGTATTATGTTTTCTGGTATGGTTTTAGAAATGCCGATTGATAATTCAAACTACCGTTATTATATTGGATGTTATTCTGATTAGCTTACCTTTAGATCTCCTTCATGTGTGGCTTGTCTTAAGTGGGACTCTTAATGTTGAACTTTGGTATTCATACGCAATTCGATACTGCCCCGTTTATTTAATTCACAGGAGTAGCTTTCTTTCCTTCCGTCAGCGATGGCTGAGTAGAAGTATTGGTTAAATCTTTATTGTATATTTAATATCGATCGTACGTATTTTGCAATCTTCATGTTCCAGATGGATATCACTTAGAAATGCCTATTACCTAGCATGTGTATCTGTTGCGCAACTTGTCTTCGCGTATTAAATAAACGGTTTCGTACGAAATTTTGTATAGCTTCCCGAGTTCAACAAGACAAACTATGAAGACGTTTGGTTACATCGGCCGAAATCTTTCGAGTATAACCTTCTAGATGAGAACGGTATCGGAATAATCCGAATAATACAAATTGGTTGTTAAATAATTTTTATTAGGCGTAAAAGAAACAAAAACTCAATAGAATATTCTGACAAAATGAACTTTTTTTTTAAAAACTAAAAAACTTTCAATTGTTAAAAAAGTTCACGCCACTTTTATACATAAATTATCTATCATATTTGTTGACAGGTTTTTAATGTATAGAGTTGTGACTGATATCAATGATGTAATTACGTAATCAATGATCAAATACAATATCTGCCAAACCATAGACAATTTCGCTATGTTTTAGCTAACAACGAAAAGAAAACCGATCTATGTTTATGAGTTCAAAGCTGATATTAGACGATTTATTTCGATAGTTGAGTTGTAACGTCTTCATCTCTTAAATTATACTTTTGCAAGATGTTTTATGTATGAAGATTAAACTTAAACATATCTAATATTATCGATAAACGTATATATATATATATATATATATATATATATATATATATATATATATATATATATATATATATATGATAGCTCATTAAACGGCCCCTTACTGGCATCAAGGACCAGGAGAAGCCATACTAGATATAAAAAGTATAAAAACCGATCTCTACAGAAGCGGGACACTTTCAAAAAAGTTCATGGTTGCTATAGCTGTAGAAAACCAACCATAGCTGTAAAGCATATGTTTTGTGGATACGCTTAGAAAAGATCGAATAGAGCGTTGCGGCGACATTTTTGCCATAATACGGTAAAACAGGAATGTCCCAGTCACATGTGGAAAGAGGTAAATGGCATCGTCCCAGGTAAATGGGCACCGGTTGTATTAGTAGCTGGGTATACGAATATGTCACAATGTAAAATCGTTGAAGAAAAAACGAACTTGCAAAATAGGAACCTCAGATGACATGGGTGTCAGGTATGTTGTAAAGGCGTTCCGAAACACCGAAAAACAAAATTATGAAGCCGAGCTCTGAAATGGGGTTCATACAAAAATATGCGTAGTCCAATAAACGAACTGATCGACACTCGATCGTTTATCGCTCATGAACACATTAGTTTTTAAGTAGATACAAACGGTAAACAAGTTTACTAAGGGATTGTAACGACACAGTAACCTGGCAAACAAGCAAACTGTGGTGTTAAAGGGCATGGTTCAGTTATCCATCAACACGAGGAAAATGACAGGTTCGTCGAAGCTATATATTACTCCATACTTAGATTCCGCGTATACTCATGAAAAGGGAATCGAGCCAAATCACCTCTTACACCAACACTAAAAAAACAGGGGTGAATATACCACTTGCTAGTAATACCAGTTGTAAAATCAACGAAGCCTCAAGGGGGAACGTGGAGTAACCGCCGTGCACCGCCATTTCTAAAACTGTTAGATGTGTTTCTAACAAACAGCGGAAAAAAGAACAACGCCGTCACCGAACACCAGTTAAAAAAGGTAAAACTGTGATAGAGAGTGTAAACGTGCCTCTCTCCACCAGCCCACACCATAGATGCATGTGGGTCGTATGAGCTTCATAATTATTGTCACTTTTCAATCGGACTTTCAGGCTACGAAGTCACGTAAAATGACAAATCCTAACCCATAAAATAAGAATAATCACTCCACAACCTAGATTGAACATATTCGAAAGTCTTAATTTAAAAGGTTTTCTGAAATTATCCCTCAACGTAACACGGAACCAGCTAAAAATAGAAACCACTATTTGAAACGGTCTAAAAATAAAAAACACACGGGGAGAAGTTAAATGTTATTTATATAGAGATCGTCATCATGACATAACTGGCAAACTTTTTGATTGAAATACAAACGAGTTTAATACTTTCATAAACATTCATTAGACGTTTATTTAGTACGATAACGATTTAATAATTCTGGTCAACAAATGTTATTGCCAAGAATCTAATAAATTTAGAATAGCTTTCTATCAGACAAGTTTGATCAAAATCCTGGATACAATATAGGAAGATAAGGATAGTTAATTCTAAGAGTATAACATTACTTCTTAAAATGTACATCTTAATTAGTTCTCACAAGTACCGCTTCAGAAGTCATTCATAATTACACTATTTGCGGATGCGATAGAGTTAATAAAATAGGGTATTAAGGCAAACAGGCTCGGTTTTTAACACAACTATCATAATCAGAACCTTTACCCTGCCTTAAACTGAATACATCCGATTACGATATCATAAAAATATATGAAAGACAACGTAAACGAATGGAGATGGCTAATTACAAGATCTATTAGTATACAATGTTAGCTTAAAAACGTATATTTCTTTGAGATTTTTCCTTAACATCAAAAGTAAACATGATAAAAAATTCCTTAATTTTTGGATTGAATTTGTTTAATAAAAAACTTTCTAATCATCGAATACGGTGTAATTGCAGTTACACTACAAAAGTAGCCACTTCTTTATTAGTGTCCGTCTAATATTTCTTAATCATGACTAAATTAATGTAGTTTGAACGTCGCTCTTATTTTCATAAGCTGTCTGTCATCATCGGATGGGTCTCATTATTTCTGTTTATTAATTAGCAATGATTATAAAACTGACTAATATGCAACAATCGAAATAGTCATTTTGAACAAAGTAGATATCATAAGTAAGACTATTATGTAACTCAGAGTTAAAGAGAGAGAGAGAGAGAGAGAGAGAGAGGGAGAGAGAGCGAAATAGAGCAAGAGACCGATCAGAAAGATACTAATGTTTGCTTTCTTTTATTTACTGGCTTTTTAAACTCACATTTTTTCTGATTTAAACAAACAAGATATAAATGAGTGACGAAACGGGCTTCATTTTTAACATACCTATACATTTCTCTGTACCGACAGCATATAGATATAACAAATGGTGTTAATTAGTGGTTGATTCAAAGTAATGTGTGACTTCGTGTGTGGCTTCTGTGTATATCACGCCCACGAAGCAATGTTATCCACCGAAGGGCCCTCTCTTGTTGGAAATCTCGCGGTAGTTAATACGCTGATACATATAATAAGTGTTTCAATCCTTTTCTGATGTCAAGGTCGCGCAAACGAACCTGCAACGAACTCTTATTTAGGAATGTATGCGTTTCGTGTGTTCAGGCAAGTAAAATATGAGTAATGTGGAAAGTGAAAACACCGTTTACTACAATACGGACACATGATTGTTCAATACATGTCTATTATCCTGCAAGGAACTCCTTGATCATATTTCAAGGCTGTTTTCAGAGCCCAAGAGACAACACTATGAAATCCCGTTCGGAAAATATCAAGCAATCTCGACATCTGCCAGCCGAATGTAGGTCGTCATTTTAACGATATCATAAAAGCAACCGGTACTTTTTAACTGTGCACACATATTGTAAAACTTCTAATCCACCTTACTATAATACTTCTTATTTTATTGCAGTAAAACATTTGGTTTATCGATGATGTTTATCTTTTGTATCTTTTAAAAGAATTTGACATAGTTCACATGTTTACTCTAATAGCCTAGTTGTGGGTTTCGCTACTGATGTACAACTATTGTTCAGACAATACACACATACGATGATGCTAAAGAAAGTCGGAATACACGGAAGACCACTTTAAACACATTTGTAGTCGTCTGTGATGTCGAATAGACACATTGTGCTTGGCTCACACACGTGGATTTGACTAAGGTTAGGATAAGTACATAAGATATATTCGGTAGGTACGGACACTACTAAATGCTGGAGTAACGTCATCGTCAGATCTAGAATGGCAGCCATTAATTTAGCTTAAAACGGCCAGGACGATATCGACAGGGGCAAGAGCGATAGCTAGGTAGGAAAACTTCTCCAGAAGCTTGATCGTCTTCTGTGCAGGTTAGGTCAGGAGGAAGTCGGAATGGGCTGTATAAACTGGGGGAGTCACCAGAATGCTGTATAAGCGAGAAATTGTAGGAGCGCGGATTGCGAGTAATTGTGTAAAATGTTGGTACTGCTTAGCTCGACGACTGAATCACATTAAAATAAAACTGTAAATCAGCTGGTGGTGTTATCTATCGAGCGAACTCATCGTGTGTAGAGTTAATAAGAACAAAGTAAGATAGAAATGTCACACTTAGGGTTTAGCAATAGAGAAAAAGTGTCGATTTCCTTGGTCCTAACATAAGTTAAACAAGCGCAGTTAATCATTGATTAGCGGAAGTATCACACATGCTCTGAAACAGCAAGTGGGGCGACTTAAACAATGAAATCCACGACATTTGTAGTAATTTAAAACGAAAAGATAGTCAATTAAATGACATAGAATGATTATAGCATTTTTGGAGTTCATTAAGATGCGATTAAGAATGCATCACTATCTATTGATCGGATAAAATGCATCTTGTTTAATATAGTTCATGTAAGCGGTTATAGATGAGAAGAAGAAGAACACGAAGAAGAAGTACAAGAAACAGAAGAAGAAGAAGAAGAAGAAGAAGAAGACGAAGAAGAAAAAGAAGAAGAAGAAGAAGAGGAAGACGAAGAAGAAGTACAAGAAAGAGAAGTACAAGAGACAGAAGAAGAAGAAGAATAAGAAGAAGAAGACACATAAGAAGAAGAAGAAGAAGAGAACATCGACGGAGGAGAAAAAGGGATAGAGCACGATCATTGAATATTATCAACGAAGTGGGGGAGCCGGAGGATAAAGCAGTACGTAATATGGGGATCCAAGAACACTCCATCGTAGTATAGGTAAAGTTACATTTTTATGCAGCTACCGACACCAGATATTTGTAAATTACTTTCATGAATTCAATCGTTGACGATCTCATATTTTACAAATGGGGGCAGAAGGTGATAACGTACGTACAAATGACTATAGAGGCGCATTATTTTACATATATTAAATTGTTTTAACTTTTTTATCGATTTAAAATCGAAAAATACTGCACTTGTTTGTGTAGATTTGTATATTTCAGTTAACTATTAATTCATACACTACAACAATTTTCAAATATATAGCTGACCAACTTCATTGTGCAAATTATTCATCTGCATCTTAATGTTAGAGCTAATAAGAGGAATGGTTAATGTCGTAAATAACTACACAATTAGAAAAAAATGTCGAATGATATAAATAAATAACCTTAATGAAATAGAAATAAATAAGTTATAAGTAATAGAGTACAAGGGGTAGAGAAATAGAGGGTGTAAGATGCAGGAAAATTTAAAAAAACGAAAACACATAGATAAGATGAGAGAGGGTAGAGGGGACAAATAGGTATTGTATGACAGCACAACATAGTGAGAAGTTTTATTATTGAATCGCAATGCCCACCTATTTCAAGGTGGGCACTTGTATGTAGCGCTAAGCAGAGGAAAAAATCCTGTTTGCAAAACAAGACATTGTACAAGAGTATTGTAAATTAAAATCCGTTTTAGTCATAATTGTGGCGTATGCTTTTCAAAACCATTATTATAATCTGTTTTGGGGATTCTTACTTTGATTTTTAGGGGAATTGATACTTTTCAATATTGTTGATCATTTCTACTTCTGGCTTATTCCGAAAAGTTTCTTCCACTGATGTGCTTATGTTTGCAACATTATAAATTTCATTGTATGACTTTAAATATATACTGCCTTTGCACAGAAGTATACAAATATAATATCTCTATATGAGATACATAAATATACGACTATTTCATTGAAGTTCTTCTGAACTGTTAACCGTGAGGAAGTAAATAATTTAAGAACATTAATTTCCTCTGATAAGAACGTTTTATATACCTGCTGCCAAAATCCTAAGTGGTTTCGGCCTCTCTGTAGATATGTTTGTCAGAACAACCTGGCATAAAAATACTTCACTATACAAGTAAATATTGAGCAAAACCTCCCCTATGCATTGGCACATACGATGAATGGTGAACTTTCCCCTAGTTATGTTACCTCAAGGAACAGCACTTATCCGTAGACTTAACCAGACTAGATGAATTCTTGTCCCGGAATCCGGTATAACCCAAAGACCACAAGAAGAATATACTATAACGAAGTCAACTGGAAACTGAAGAGAACACATTAATGCTCTTAAATATGAATCATCATTATGATGCATGGTGTGCTATATAAGCCAGACAGTCTAGTAGGAGCAATGTTACTGCTACTAATATTAATAACTCATCTAATAATATTGATAAGAAATTATGGTTTAAACAAGTCTGTACTTCTTGTGGGTTCCTTCTTGTTGGGTATATAATTTATATGTTTAAACGTTGGAAACATAACTCAGTTTTACTCTCGTTCTGATAAGAACTTAGGAGGTGAGGAAAAGAAAATCAATATTTCTGATAATTATCTGACTAAAACTGGGGTAAAATGCGGTCCATGTTTATATTATCTTAAAGAGCGAAATATAGAAAACATTTATGTTTTTTACTTGGAATTTGCACTTTTCATTTTATATAAATTGCAAGAAGTACTCTACTGTATCTCAGATGATACGTTTGATATAATTTAAGATTAAAAATTACAATATAATTAGTTTACATCGTGAATACTTTCTATGTATTCTTATAATAGGCTAAAATATACAATTCTTATTTAGCGAAAAGTCTAAATCTCTGATGGTTATTTTGATGTATGTTAAAATGTCGATCGTAGTATACTTTCTATATGCCCTTTTATATATGGGCTCCCGTTCGAGGAATATTGAACGGAACTTTACTTTTCAGTATTCGGTAACTTTCCCGACTGTCTAAGCGAATTGCAACTTCTCTGAAATCTCCTGATAGTTCAATAACTGGAACATTGTAAACTAGACCAAGATGAGAGGGACTGTCCAAATTATGTGCATTTATAACGAAATTTATTAATTGCCTGTTCTCTTTATAAGCTGTCGTGATGTCTACCTTAATGTAAGCTCGCTCTGATTTCCGTTAGGAAATAGAAGAATGTTTACAGGCGAATATATATTTCGACACGTCCTGAACTACTGTTGTGTTGTAACAACACAGTCTAAACAATATAAACATGTCTAAAAAAGTACGCGATGTTTGTTCCTGGCTGCGGAATATCATAACATATATTTTCTAAGAAATTCTAAGATTTCTAATGGGCTGTTTGTATTTTGTGTCATTGACTTACCTCGGTGAACAGTTAAACATCTCGAGTAATGTATATATGGTATTTTCCTAATTATCTTACAAGTTTGGATAGAGTACGATGCTTCAAATGCTACGAACATCACAGACATCCGTGGACCTGCCTTATACTTGCGGCGATTCGGACAGTATCGTATCTGTTATGATGATGCACCTAGTATTGTTTGTCATCGTTCAGTTAAGAAGAGGTTCTTCTTGACTGAGGCAACATTTAGTGTTTCAATCCAAAGTGCACATTTTTGAGGAGCAATGTTTTTACCACATTAAAAATAAAGTTTGTGTTTAACTCTGTGTTCATGGAGAAGCAAGTAAATAGGAAGAGAAGGTTATGAACCATTCATTTCGATCCGTACTAACCAGAAACTTGATGGCGATAAAGGAATCGAGTTCGACATTATATAGTTTAATATTTTACAAATCATAGCATGCAAAAGCAGTTCATAGAAAATCACAATGAAATATTTTTGAAAAGGATAGAAAATGCAATCAATAATAATGTATCTCTTAAATATAAAAGTCCATTAATGATATTTTATATGTAAAAAAACAATTTTTCCTGGAATCATCTTGTAAAGCTCAATTCATTCAATCGTTGAACTGACTCATTTAGCAGTCAAATTCATGAGAAAACCACAGAAGCAAGCTTTTATGAGAATTAAAGAAAGGAAGTCAGAGCATAATGTAATATGTATATTAAAATAAATAATAACACATTTTGTGTGAATAAGTCATGAACTTGCTTTCACTGTGAGACTTTTTCTATTTATTTCAAAGATGAAGTTTTCCAGTGATATTTTCAACTTGTCCTAATGATGTCCCTCAAATATAACTCTTATCAACTAAATATCAAAGTGTAAATCAATAGAATTACAAAGATCGCTTTGTATTGCTATTTCAATTAATTACCGTCCACCGGAATTTTACAAGCTAAAAGTATTCGACTATGTGACAGAGAGATTCTGTGTAGATACGAGGTTGATTAATCAAATCTTTGAAATTGTGTGTAAATCAATATCAAACCACGTGTAGATTTGACAACTGCTGAATGCCGATATGTTTTCACTGAAAGTGATAAAAAGCAGTTTCAAATACATTAATAACAGTTATTGCAGGGGATGATAAAAATATATTAATGTAATAAATGAAAAATGTTATTTTCGACAATTTTCTCGATTTAGATTGATCATTTTTTTTATTTGGATTATACGACTACTATGTTAATCTTGGATGGTATTCCCACAAAGTTTAGGCCGATGTACTCTCCGACTTTCTTCGTGTCAATCTTTTTGAACTCGAGAATCTTTATTAACTGAGTAATTGACTTACTAGTAAATGCATCTTCTACTTATATACTGGGGAATAAATGTATTTTGTTTTTGGTTTTATCATATAGTTTTTAAGGTGTAACAACTTCCAAAACTATCTATCTATCTATCTATCTATCTATATATATATATATATATATATATATATATATATATATATATATATATATATATATGAATGTATAAATGGGAATTTGTGTTTTTCATCTATCTTAACTATATTAACATCAACACACGTAAGGGGGATTTAAGTCTAATGATATTAGAATATATTAAAATACCATATATATATATATATATATATATATAGGCATCTCTACCGTTCTCAAACACATCTCAATTTTGCTCATTTGCATATTTTTTTATTGTTAGGTTTTTAATAAATTGATATTCTGTAAGATACCTTTTTACTTTGTATTATCTAATTTTCTTCTACATACGCAATCGTTTTATCGATAGTACTATTACCATACAATTAGATAAAGAGAGTTTCTAAAAAAATGATAGTGCGTAAAAACGTATTTTCAAAGGAAGATAATTTACTTTCGGCTTTAGTAAAGTGTAAAATATCACTTATATGTCGAGAACTAATAGTACACTTTGATCTTCGCTGAAAAGCCACGGAAACATAAAAAAATATTTTTTGTGACTAAGCAATTTTAAATTATTTTTTTTTTGTAAATTGATTAAATTCGAATGTTTTTTTTAATTTATCGGTTCTGTTGTCATAAGACTGCCTTTCCAAGAATTACTTCCTCCGTTTTTAAGGGTGTGTAGGAGGTATCGATTTAGTCAGAATATCTTTTAAGAGGAGTGAAAGTGTAGTACTGGTTCTGTTCTCATAAGACCGTCTACACAATGATGCATTTTTTCTTTTCTGTGCGGAATGTAGCAGTGTTCTTTCGTCACGATATTATCCTCTGTTAATGTAGTATATGCTCGTTCATCATAATACAAGATAAGGAAGAACGATAACTCAAGTTTATAATAGACATGTCTTCTTTAACTAGAGAATCATGAATTTATCGTTCTTCCTTACTCAGCATATTCATCTTCGTTTATGAAGATGGCGACTATATTGGTCAAGCTAACTTTGATTTAGGCGTTTCACGTGGACAATAGAACTTACCATGGATTTGTATTTCATCTAAATATCTAAATGCAAAATGTGCTTTTACATATTCTAACTATATTGACATTAACACCGTTTATGCTTATTTAATTATATGTAGTATATTTTCGTTCGTCATGATACATTCTTCCCAGGCATTATTTCTTCTTCGGGGGAGAAGGGCGTACGGTATACATTCGTTCCTCACGATACGATTTCCTCAGTATTACCAGTTTTCGATTCCTATTTATTTCCTTCTACGACGTTAAGTTAAGCACAATGGCAATATTTAATTAGGGAGAATCCATCGCCCCTAAAAATGAGCACTCTACATTAGAAGAAATAGTTCAATAGTCACTGTCTAGAAGGACGACTCCTACACTTACAGATAACATGAACAGATTCAGTACAGATACTATATTTTGCTTCTAGCAAAAAAAGCCAAGAATTAAGCATGTTGCTTATATAACCAGTTTTAATTGGGGAATTCATTGTAATGTTAATGCTGAAACAAAATAAAATTGATCGGCATTGAATATCTTTAAGCCCACATCAATTAACCAAATGTTAATTTATAAAAAATGTATCTATTTAAAATAGCTAATTCTATTAATGTTATGTTGAATACATTTATGTTTTATAATCGTATTTAAAATAATCCTAATTTGAGAAACCTGAGACAGCATTTATTTGAGTTTCGTATTGCAATCATGCGCATGGGTTTGAAAAATGGGTTCAGAAATATTTATGCGATTGAAATGTATCATTATAGCTCGATCGATTTCATAACAAAAATGATTTTCTCATAAATTATTATTTTTTTCAGTGAAATAGTATTCAAATTATTACCTTTACGATGTATATCCTATTACAATAAGTTGTATATATATATATATATATATATATATATATATATATATATATATATATATATATATTTAACTCTTAAAATCACATTCCTAAAGATAATGTGAATTATAGGGAAGATAATTATAAAATATATTTTTCTACATTAAGGAGCCCGATAAAACCATTTGTACATATAAGTTTTAATAACAATATTAATTACATTATTTCCATCGGTGTAAATGTTTACAAGGTATTATTGAATGTTCATATGACATTGTAACAAGTCAGCCGTTTCTATAATTTTGGATAAGTTGACAAACTGATCTTTTAAAATATGAACCAGATTTTTAAGCAGTGGATTAACAATGCATAACAAATCATCATGTCTTATACCATTAAAAGTTCATTTATATTAAATAATTTGATGAATAAAAATTAGATAGCAGTATGTCAGTAAAACTTGTTATGCATGTATAACTTTGTTGAATTGCTAATTCCATTATGACATGATTTTGTCATAATGAATTGAAGTGTTGAAACCATACTTTCTTAATTCAGTTCGTTTAATTCTAACACAGTTATTTCATTAATATCGAAAACGGTAGAATTAAGAAAGGTAAATAACAAATTAAAGAAGATATGCCCAGGGCACTACCGGTTGCGTACAGCTTGTTTTTACATAAGTAAACCAATATTTGCATTAGTACTCGCTCTCTTGTCGTCTTGCTTGCAAAGGAAAGTTGTTTTACCACTCCCTACACCCATCACGTAATGTATCTGATTGATTACTTAGCTGACACCTCTGAATGTTATTTTCTTATTTTGTTTCACTTTAAAAATTAAAGTAACTCAAAAATATATATGCAAATTAAAAGTAAACAACAGGACACCTATCACAGTTAATAGCCACAGATTGCCCTAAAAGAAATAAAAGTAAGCATAGCATTTATAATAGTATACATTAATTTTACATTGGACACGATAATATAAATACAAGAACATACCGACACATTTCGCTATAGAGAATAGAGTGAAATATTAAATGATAATACTGTTTAAAAATTGGATAGATTGATAATAACCTGTGGCGCAACGGGTGTAAGTTCTAAGTAATAATTCGTTCTGAGTGACAATGTATTAGGTTACGGTTTATTTTCAGTACGGGCGATACTAAGAATACAATTACAACTTATTAACATTTCAAATTCCGTTCATATTTCAACACCGACATGAAGATTTACGATTTCGACTAGATGCTATTGAAAAGGTCAGAGGTTACATCGACCGAAACTTTAGAATAATACTCCTGATAAAAATAGTAATACAAGTATGACCTAAAATATAAAACATAGTATAAATGCATTATTTCCGAACAGTTGGATATTAGTTAAGAGACTGTAATTGAAAAAGCAAAATAAAAAGCAATGGAAGATACACCATTTCGGAAATTATAGTCTTTAAATAGGATGGAACTGAACATGTTGAGAAAGATGATGGCCATTGTGCACAATGAATAGCTTCAACGGAAAATAATCATAAATACATGCGAAGGTTTGAACTTGCCCTAAAAAAATCAGTCTGACTGGAAGCAAGCAGACAACAATGGATTACGTTTTACGTGTTTTCATGTTGACGCAGTCTAAACTTTATATAAAAAAATAAAAATAATTGAACAAATGACAAATGAAGTAGAAATATTCTCAAAATATATAATAACAGATAAAGCGAGACTGTCACAGAATTCGCTAAACTTGTCAGTTTAATGTTACTCAGAACGGATATCAATTTATTGAGAACAAAATAGAAGTAGCTTTCCTGGATAACACGTGTATGTATACATTTTTTAAAAATAGCAATGTATCTAAACACAATATATGAAAACATGAATAAACTAAGAAAGAAACATATGATCAACATATCTAGCCAATAACAAGATGCACATGTAATAGTCTAAAATGAAGCCGCATATCTAAAAACGAATTTAAGTAAGGATAAAGGTAGAAATCAATTCTATAAACATCTAGGGTTGAATTGAAAAGAAATGTATATTCCATGTAAATACCAAATCACAAATAATACAATTCGATATACATAAAAGCAAATATGCCTGAATAGTCTCAACGTAACACAATTAAAAAGTAGTCTGAGAAGGCAGTTTTTACTATAATCGTTAATAACAAATATTCTAGCTATGAGTTCGCGAGTAGTGTTAACCAGGTCGTTTATCCCCCATCACCTCGACCACATATGTTTAATATAATGATTATGACAAACGATTTATAATTTGGCGATTGCAGATTCGTCAATATTTAATCAAGACGAATCATGTGAAAGTGTCGGACACTTTAACTTTTAGTGTAGAGAAAATGACGCGTTTCTCAATTGAGACATTGTAAGTCTGTTGCGAGTGTTTTCTAAATATTAAAATATTTTCAGTTTATATATATCATCGCACTAGAAGGGTATTAGTAAAATACGCCCTACAACTAGTTTTCTAATAAAGCTTATAGTTTATTTTTATAAATACATCATAGTTTGTACAAATCGTTGAATAAGGTTAAAAATTACAGTAATTAGATGTATGAATGAATTTACAACCGCCATTTTGTGGTTTATCTTATGTAATATTAACTCACATATTAATCATTTATTAGGTAGAAAAATGGGTAGTGTTTTGTATATATATATATATATATTATAAATTAGGAAAGTTCATTTTATAAAGAATCTTTTGTAAGTTAATATAAATATAGAGGCAGAAAAGCCTTCAAAAACCATGTATTAGATGCGAGTAATTAAATCAAAAGTAAAATAAAAATATTTCGAAACATTTAATAAAATATTTCAAAATACCTTCCGTTTTTTTTTCTTCATCTTGATTTTTTTTTCGCTTATATTTCGCTTGACAAAAATAACAAAAAAAAAGCTTCATCAGAGCCAAGACAAATAAAGGTATAACCTTTTTTTTTTCCATAATTTACTTCCTGGTGTTGGTGAAGTGTACTTCACCAACACCAGGAAGTAAATTATGGAAAAAAAAAAGGTTATACCTTTATTTGTCTTGGCTCTGATGAAGCTTGTTTTTGTCAAGCGAAATATTAGCTAAAAAAAAAATCAAGATAAAGAAAAAAAAAACGGAAGGTATTTTGAAATATTTTATTAAATGTTTCGAAATATTTTTATTTTTCTTTTGATTTAATTACTCGCATCTAATACATGGTTTTTGAAGGCTTTTCTGCCTCTATATTTATATTAACTTACAAAAGATGCTTTATAAAATGAACTTTCCTAATTTATAACTCGCAGCGACCATGCGCAATCAAGTTCTATTCTATTTAAAACAGACATGTTCAACAATAGTCCACAACACCGGACGTTACACTTCACCAACACCATGAAGTAAGTTATGGAAAAAAAAGGTTATACCTTTATTTGTCTTGGCTCTGATGAAGCTTGTTTTTGTCAAGCGAAATATTAGCTAAAAAAAAAAATCAAGATGAAGAAAAAAAAAACGGAAGGTATTTTGAAATATTTTATTAAATGTTTCGAAATATTTTTATTTTTCTTTTGATTTAATTACTCGCATCTAATACATGGTTTTTGAAGGCTATTTTGCCTCTATATTCATATTATATATATATATATATATATTTATATATATATATATATACATATATACATATATATATATACATATCTCTCTCTATATATATATATATATGTATACATATATATATGTATATATATGTATATATTATTATTAGTAATAATATTAATGATAGTAGTAAAATTATTCATAATTTCATTTTTAGATGTTAGATACAATCCACCTAATATCAGTTAAATAATTCCATATTAATGAAATTTTCATATTTATTAGTTGATAAATGAACGTTTATACGATATATTAAGTGTATTTAATACATCTCATACCTTTTTATCAGTTTGATTTCTATACACGTCTTTCTCTCGTGTCAAGGAATGAATAGAGTTTCCAATACCAATAATCGAAACTACGTACCGACATTTAAACAGAAATAGGAACTATGAAAGTTAGATGAAACATGTAGTGAGTGAGATTCGAAAATCTAAAATATAAACAAATCATTTAATATATTGATTGTTTAATTATTAGTTGCTTAAAAAGCGGGGGTGTCCGCGCCATACACCCACACACCCACCCACACACGCATATATATATATATATATATATATATATATATATATATATATATATATATATATATATATATCACTTTGGTGCAGTACCTGGCAACCCTGGGTCTATCTAGTGCACATCAATTTAAATCACAATAATCTAACAAAAATATTAGCTAGGTTTAGAATGGCGATCGATATCGACTATAATATATCTGACATGCTACACCAAAAATAGAATAAACAAGTTTAAGATTTCTGAAAGATCGCATGAAATATTGCACCTTTTTTAATGCGTCCATAGATTAAAAAAATGTATTAAAAAAAAACTTAAACAGTTTGTGAGTTCGGTTTAGGAATGGAAAATTAAAACATATGTTATACATCTCTACATAGATATACAATAGTTCGTTGGTCTCAAATAAATTAAGAGACATAAGGAAAAGTTCAATTTTTTATGTTAAAAGATGTCAAGTACATAAGAAGATTTGACAAAAATAATTTTACATAATATATATGCTTACTTATTAGTTGTTCTTACTGAAAGTACAGATGTGTAGGTATACTATACTGTTCGGTCAGCTAGTAAGCGGTGTTGTTAAATTTGTAATAGAGAACGCTATTAATAAAGTAACATTATTTTCTAGTTTCATGTGTTAGCATGTTTATTTTTGAAGAATGGTTCTTAAACAAAGTGTAAATGTGTTGGCATAGATAAGGACATCTGCTCGTTTTAAATATGCGGTTAGTTTAGTTATTAGATCACCTGCAGAACGGTGATGCTCTGGCACACACACATACAACCATTTTGTATATGAAGACATACTTAAGACATAAATATCACGTATTATATTACATATTTTAAATATATTTCAACAGTAATAGAAACAAGTATTCGCGATTGTATTACAGTAAAAGTACACATACTTCATGAAGTTAATATAACAGTTCACGATTTCAAGGAAAAACTTAATGCGTTATTGATGTTTTTAAGTAACCTTATTATAGTAATATGATCAATAAAAAGACCGTTCAAACCTCAGTGATTCTTTCAAAATATCATTATTCAGAAATTCATGCAGAACCCTTAGATGTGAATATAACTATATTACTTTAAATTGCCATAATTCTGTTCATATGTGCTTTTGTTTTTATCGCAAATAAAACTCTCTCATTTTGGTGTGTATGATTATTTTTGAATAAAATAATAAAACCAAAGAAATACGCGTGTTTTTCAAAATTAATTAATGGAATTATTATAAAATTTAAGTTTATTGAATCACGCTTGTTATTTTTATGATATTTTTTCTAACAGTTATTCAAAGTTTATTTGACCTGTGGGCATACAAACAATGCGTGTCTAGAATAACAAAGAGAAAATCAAACTGTGTACAAGAATTACAGACTGACAAGCAATAATCAATAATATAAATAGAGAAAAAGCCAATACTTCTGCAGGTCAAGTGCAGTTTATTGGAAGACGGATTCATTAATGTAATGAAAATATGTTTTTCAATTTGGGTCAAATATTCTATACATGCTATCTACATCAACTACACGAAAATCATTATCACGTGCTGAATATTACGATTCTATTTATGAGATGATCGTAGATATTTTAATTGGGTAATAACAAAATAGAGCATTTACAAAACTAGGATGTATTTTAAAATGTTAACTCACCCCAAACAAGACATATTACCACCGAGACGTAAATGGATACTGTGGATTAGAGGCATGATTTATATGTGGCATCTAAAGTGAGAAGTTTAGAAGCGATATATTTGTTTACATTGAATGGATATCGATACAGTCAGGGGGCAGGGAGAGAAATTACAAAGGCTAGCAGATCGATGAAAGATGATATTACAGTTGACAGTTCTCCAGCATATGGGGACATCCACAGTGAATGATGGAGTTTAGCTTATTGGCGGGGCCATCAGTTGTGTTGACGTCGAGTTAAGCACTGGAAGAGCAAGTTCGTCGGAGCACATTTCACTGAAGTACTTGTAAAATAAACAATGAGAATCAACATTGCGGCGCTAGACACGGTGTTTAGTTTTGCAGTTATTGTCGACCCTATTATATTACATAATCTTGTGTTGACGTTGTCTTAGATGGAGAGCCTAGTTGAGTGTGTACCAGCTTCAATGTGACAACAATCCTCCATGCATGTGCGGGCTGTGGTCTTGTAGATATATTTCATGAGAAACCAAATGAATGTTAAATGCTGAAAATGCTATGCTTACTTTAGTAAAATACTGATATTTGTAGAATAAAATAATTGTAACATTCCGAAAAATATTTAATGTCATTAAAATGTTTTTTAAGATTTGTTCAAACTTCATGATATATCGTTTTCTTATGCTAGACGACGGTAGGATTGAGCATTATGAAAGCCGAAAAAAGCACATATGATCTCTATTTTTTTTCATTTCCTCGCCCGACAGACGTACATGAATGGCACGCACATGTTCTAAGCAATGTGACACACATTTCTGCAACTTATTCACACACCGTTGCACATTCTTTTGTCTATTTTTTTGGTTAACTGTACATTTTACAAAAAACAATCACACTGGTGGCAAACCTTTCTGGTTTAGCATAAAACATATGGTATTTCGAAAGTTCATCACTACCTAAGCGTCTATAAAACTCTGCAGGATGTGTTATCATTTGGTTCCATACAATACAAAAGGCAACATAAAAGTGCGTGTTCTAGTCTGCAGAAAAATCATGAGAAACACGTTTTCAATACTTAAATACTTTTTAAATCTTTTGAAGCTAATAGTAAAATTATGTATGGTTTGAGTAGAACGTAGTTAGCATCTGTCAACTAATATTGCGGAGTTTTCTCGAAGCTTTTCTTTAATGAACCCTTCATACAATATAACTAAAAGTTCTGATTGAATTTTATCTCCAAAGACAAAGTTTACATCTTTTTAACAGCCTTATATGAACGTCTACCATTACGACGTTATTTCACATAAGCGGGGTGAATAATTAGAATCGCTTTCGGTTCAGAGCTACGTGTTTGAAACTCAGAAGCAGTATTAACCAAACTACTCTTTGGATTATTAAAATATATTATACAGTGAAATATTTATGAATTAGTCTTTAAAAATACAAGAAAAGTGTGGCCGAGTGCATACATATACACTCTTTTCTCTGATACATTGTTTATATACGTTTCAAAAAATCAAATTAACCATTCTTTGGCGTACGATCTTTTCTAAGGCAATTCAGAAAAAAACATTTAATTCTGTATGTTCTGTCTTCACCAACGCACTTTACAATATGACATAATTAATTTAATAAATAACATTACAGTTCAGCATTATTACAAATATAGTATTGTGTCCTATTAGATATTCTCACTGAAAATTAAATCCGATCAGAAATTATGATATTAATTATCATCCGTCAGAAAGTACAATCATAAGTAGTTTTTTTTTTCTCAGAAGACTATGAGTTCATGATAAGCGTGAACACTATTATGATTAAACCAACGGCTTTTTTTATTTAAGGAGTTTCCACAATGATGAATTTGAAGAACTGCGAGATTGCCAAGCCTCACCCCTTTCTAACAATGTTACATGACATGATACATCTGACTAATATAGTAGGTACAACTTATTTTAAATATAGCATATTTAAAAGTGTTTATACAATTGATTATCGAACCCTCATGTATGCTTACCGCTTACCCTACGTTAATTTCTATCTATCATAGCGTATAATCAAATTATATCATGGTTATTAAGTGAACAGACCATGATATGACCATGTGTTAATTACGTTCGAGCGTCACCCTTCAGCTGATAACGTTCTAATATGTGGACATATAAAATACTTGATAAATTTTACAATACATTTCTTGTATCAATATTTATAAATTCTTAAGTAGCATAGATTTACTAAAACGTGTATACTACTATTTTAACATACACATCACATAATATTGAATATTCGATTTGATGAATCCTAAAAATCCCATTTTAATTTCATTTTTCTATTATTAATGCATACATATAATTCCGTCTTACATTCGATGCTATTTTTGTTCTTAATCAGAAAAAGGGGAAACAGTTCATATTAATTTTTCTTGTCGGTTGTCACGTGATTGCTCATTACAAGTAATTTTTTTAACGGAAAGTTTGTTTGGAAACAATCGGCTTTCTAAAAACAAATAAATGGGGAAAACATTAATATTTATTTTTCTTATTGCTTTTCACGTGATCGCTCATTACAGATAAACTGTTTCAACGTCAACTTTGTTTAGAAAGTGTCATCGTTTTTGAACAAAAAAGGGAAAGATCATATTGCCTGTTATCACTGAATTGCTCATTAAAGAGAACCCTAACACCAAATAAGCTTTTAAAACTATTATTGGTGAATTGAAAACAAATACAAAAAATATTAATGTGGAGCTGCAGTGATGTGCTTTGATAAGTCCCTATTAAATATGTATTACTGTTTAATATATGCAATTATACTATAAGGTACACTGAACAATACAATTATAAAGAAGAGTTAATATAGTTTTACTTATATGTTGGTATCTAAGTACTTCATAAGCTGACCATCTCACCTGAGTTGCATAGTCCTGGGCACTCTTAATGATGAGACTCTTAAAATGACAGGATTGTATCTTACCTCTTGGGGAGAAGGCCATCTTTAGCCTTTGTTTGAGCGCGATGGTGTCGAGATAAAAAACACTGGTTTCTGGTTAGCCATGTAACCAGTTTAGCGGTAGTTTTTTTCGTCAGCCAGGGGATTGAATGTTAGTAGTTGGATCTCTTTCAAGTTCCGTTTGTCTTGAAGTGAGGTTACCTTTTTCTCCATTTTTTATTATAATGCCTTCTACATATCCACACAACACACATCTTAGTATTTCCTATACTAACATCAGGTGCCTCAGGTCAAACGTTCCTGATGTGCAGTCCTTTCTCCTGGCAAAATCGGCTATCATCATTGATTTCTATGAGACTAATCTGGATGATTTCATTGATAGCAATGATCTACATGTGGATTGTTATTTGCTTTCTCTGCTTAAACTTTTCTACTCATTTGCATGGTCTTGCTTTTTTTTCGCAAGGATTCCCCCCTATGACACGTGTACCCACCCTTTACTCTAATGGGTGTGGTTTCATCTGTATGAGGGTGGTATTGTTGCACTCTGCTACTATTTGCTTTTTGTGTACCGCCCTTCTTCTGACAATGAATCTGTTGTGATGCTGTATCCAGCAATATTTATGATGCATTGCAGATTACTCCGTCATGCTCAATCTTGGTGATTCATGCTCATCATTCTGACTTAACTTTTCTCTGTCTTATGACGTGCCCTTACTAGTCACCTTCCGCACAAGTTTTCCTGATAATGATGTTCATAAACCATCCTTACTTGATCTGTTATCACTTCTGTTCCTGACTCATGTTAGATTTTGTCTTCTCCTCTATTAAGTTGTTTCTAATCGTGTTGTTTGTGATGTTGAGATCATTTTTACGGTAACATCTTCTATTGATCGTCCCTCCCATAGGAAGACGTTCCACTACAGCAGGGCTGAATGGCATGGGCTTCGAAGCTTACAATATAATGTTACGTTCCATAAGGTTTTATATTTGGTATGTCTCCGAACGCTGCTGCTAGGGAGGTTACTGACTGGCTTCTTGTTGGAATTGACACCTTCGTTTGTCATCGTAAGTTTCAAACCAAACCTTATTATCCTCCATAGTTGTCATCTGTTTGTGCTTCTGTCATTTCCCATCGTAATCATTACTTTAACCAGTATCGTCAGGATAATTGTGAGAATTCTAGACAATCCTACAGAAAAGCTAGCAATGCCTGAAAGAAAGCAATCTACGAGGTTAAGTCTAGCTACTCTCAAAAGATGTGTGACTCTATCTAATCACAAATTGTTGGCTCTCGTGATTTTTGGAGAATCTGCAATATTGTTATTAATAGTGGAAATCTGCTACCCTTCCTCTTTTAATGGTGTTCAGAATATTTCATTCTATATAACGTTCGATGGTGTTTCATATTTGGTATGTCTCGGAACGATGCCGCTAGGAAGGTTATTGGCTGACTTCTTGTTGGAAATGCCACCTCCATTCCACATCGTATGCTTAAAATAAAACTTCATTTTTCTCTCTTCGATCTCTGGTTGTCTAAGTATTGTTTCCCTTCTTGTTAGAAGGAGTCTTCTGTGTTTCCTATCTTAAGAAATGCGGGTGATCGGTCAGACGCAATGAAGAATTGATCGGTTAGTCTCCTCTCCGTTATTAGCAAAGTTTTGGAAGGTTGCTAAATGGCAATCTTGTTCATTTTCTGGAAAGTCTGGTCCTCTTTAGTGATGTTCATTATGCCGTTCGTGGGTTTCGTTTAACTGCTGATCTTTAACTGTTGTAACTGAGCTGATCTGTCAGGTTATGGATAAGTCAATAGAAATTAAAACCACTGCGCTTGACATTCCGAAGGCGTTCGACAGAGGCTGGCATTCTGGTCTTCAAAGCACACTTCAGGGTTATGGTATTAAGGTGAGGTTCTTGTTTCTGATCGAAGCTTGCAAGTAAATTTGGACGGTGTCTCTTCTATCTGTTTTACTATCAATGATAGTGTTCTTCAGGGCTCTATTCTAGACACAACACTGTTTCTTCTCTATAGAAATTCTCTTCCAGAGAATAGTGTTCAGAAAATTAACATCTATGCTGACGTACCACTCTCTATTCTTGTGTTGCTTCTCACCCATCTCTCTCGGATCAGTCGAAATATGCAGCTGATCTCGAAGTTTACTCGGGTTCAGTTGTGTACGAAATCAATTCTTTAATATAATATAATTTATACTCAACTTGTGTCATTCAATCGTAGGTGTGCCTCCTTTTTTCCTGAGATTCTCGTAGATGGACCTGCTCTTGAGGAGAAATCGACTCTGAAACTTCACTCATCATATCTGTTTCTCTTAAAGTCGGTTCTTTCTATCGCTCCAAACACTTTCCTTCACATGAAGCTATTATCTAACTCTACAAACTCACAACCAAATAATGTATGGAGTACTGTTGTCATATTCCACCTGTTAATATTGCTCCAATTTCAAGGTTTTCCTTAAACTGCAGAAACGTATATTGGTCTTTCTAAAGACTAAGGTATTTGCGATAATCATAGTTGTTCTTGGTAACTCCTTACATTTAATGGCGTACTGCCTTGTCTGAAGAAAAAGAGCGCTAAAACAATTGTTTAAAACATATATTATTTTATTAGCAACATCGTCAAGTTAAAATGTACATAAATTATGAAATATTTATTTACAATAACTTACTACATAGAGAGGAATATTATAACTATTTCTATCAGAATTATAACCGTTACTAATTTGTTTAAAATCTTCAATCAAATCACGTCTCGTACATCTATTGAATTTTGTAGTACATTTAATTGTATAAATCTCGCTCTGTACCTGTGATATGTTATGTGTTATCATTCTTCGTAACATCGACTTTGATCGCAATATGGTGTTGTTTAATACAAGGTAACTAGAGGGATAACTATCTCAGCACTTATAAACCCAATTCCCCGAACAACACCGTTTTGTAAAAATGTAATGTATCATCATGAGGATTGGAATACAGATATGATGATACTAAATCTTATGTCTAGACTCCTTTTTTCAAATTTTAATCAACATCAATAAACTGATTGTTGTTCTAGTACACATCTAAGATTGAAGGTTTAAGCTAAAGTGATCGTAAGAAGAAATTGAAATTAAAGGATCTCGTTTATTGGTTCCTACTGACAATATATCAACGGTAATGCTAATGTTACGCATCTAACTCTATCAATGGAAGGTTGTGCCCATAGTATGCTTCCTAAACACGTTAAAATACTATATAAAACTGAATTTCGAAAAAAATATTCATCATATGTTAACATATTTATATAGATAATACAGCTAAAAATGGCCCTAATTATCACCCATTATTTATAGTAAATCTGCCCTGAAATTTATAATAATCGGCTAATTAGTTTAGGAGTGAATCATGTAAAGAAAACTCGATAAAGATGTACACATACGTAACTTTATATAAAGACAGATGAATCGTTCTTAACAAAAATATTTTATAATTCATAGTATTATCAGCTTGTACGACCCTTGCTTATTAGCTATATATTTTATTTTACTTATATTCAACTGTTTTTCTTTTCTTCGATTTTTGTATGCGATTTTCTTTTTAACGTAGTTCACCATAAACAAAGCAGGCCGCCACTATAGACGTAAAGGGCTACTGAGAAAAAGAAAAGGAGAGAAGGTCGGTGCGGTCAACCTAGATTGGGATCTGCGCAGCGAGGTGTCTGTCTACACTAGTTTTAAATTTCTGCATGTCTGTACTGTTGGGGAAACAGGGGGCATGAAGGGAGTTCCAGAGGCCAGCAGTACGAGGAAAGAAGCTATTTGAGTAGAAGGCTCTCCGACATTAGGGGACCTCCACAGTGAATGAATGAGATTTAGTTGATTGTCGAGTTAGTCTAGTGAATTTACGTCGAGGGGGCACCAGAGTAGCCAATTCATCGGAGCATAATCCATTGAAGTATTTGTAAAACAAGCACAAGGATGCTACATTGCGGCGATGGGACAGAGGCTGGAGCTTGGTTGACTGTGAGGGACCTATTAGGTTGGCGATTCTTTTTTGGACCTTGTAAAGGAGGGAGAGACTAGTAGATGATGCACCAGCCCAGATGTGATAACAATACTCCATGCATGGGCGGATGGTGGCTTTGTAGAGATACAGGATAATGTCAAGTGTGAGGAGTTTACTAGCACGATAGAGGGAACCAACCTTCTTTGCGGCAGCTTTGGCAATGTCTTCAATGCATTTGTTCCAATTCATGTTACCTGTGAAGGATAGGCCGAGGAGTTTTAATGATGAACTCTCATGTAGGGTGTTATTTGCGATGACAATCGGTGGTTTAAAAGGTTCCTTGTAGTTATTGAAGGAAAGGAGTGTTGTCTTTGCGACACTAAAAGTTACCAACCATTTATGACCCCAATCCACTACAGCTTGGAGGTCATTTTCTAAAGATTCAGCCATTGTCTCAGATATGATTGCGTCGGTTTTTCCAACATGGCGAGAGTAAAGGGGAATGTCATCAGCAGATAAACCAATCTCAGACTCTATGCTATCAGGGAGATCGTTTATATAGATCAGGAACAACAATGGTCTAAGAATAGATCCCTGGGGTACACCAGCATTTATGTCATGTTGCTAAGATGAACGGCCATCGAGGGCAACCTGGATTTTTCTTTTCTCTAGGAAGGATCTAATTATATTAAGTAATTGCCTAGTAATACCGTATGATCGTATTTTCAGGAGGAGCCCTTTTATGCCATACCTTGTCAAAGGCCTTGGATATATCAAGCGCTACAGCCCTAGCTTCACCTGCCTTGTCGAGTGTATGATACATGCGTTCAGAGATGACCGTTATCATGTCTGCAGTAGATCGTGCTTGTCTTAATCCATACTGGCGGTAAGAAAGAAGTTTAGCATTAGCTAGGTGTCGTACTATCGCTAGATTGATAGATTGAATGTAATGCATTTATATTGCTTGCTTTATTTTACATATTCAACTGATAACATCTCCCTCAATTTCAAATATAAGTTTCGTAAATGATACATCCAAGATGTGGTACACTATTTCCGACTGATATAAACCAATTAATCTTTGGAAATATTTCATAATTAATTCATATTAACGCTACAATACAGAGTAGTGTACAGAGAGTAAGCAGTGGTGCTCGTAGCAACGCATATTTTTTTATTTTAAAGCGTCGTACTCTTTATAGAAATATGAGGCATTGTATAGATTCGATGTAAGATAAAGCAGAGCATGATTAATTCGACATCTGGCGATGTACAAGTCGTACACAACTGCCCAATAAGTATTGCTCGGTCATATATAACGTGCATCAAGTTTACCTATATTGGTCCAACAGAAATGTTCTGGCTATTTGATTGATATTTTTCATAAAAGTAAGTTAGGCAAATCTCCTGCCTCTACCAGTACAACTATTGATTTCGATCTAAACACGAGGTGTTGCCTTCCATAGCTAACACGAATCATCCTCATATAGTTTCACAATATATCTTGTGTTAGGGGTCTATCTTCAAAAGTATTGCAGAAGTGTATTACATATTTCTATTTTATGCACGTCTAGCGTGAACACAGAACCTACGATATTATTGTACCATATATAGACAACACATATACAACTCTTTAATTCTAACCCGAAAGTCAGGAACATGTATTATAGTTTGAGTATAACGTTTGACACAAAAGCGATGCTATTTTAAAATTACTATTGATTAAATTAATCTTTGACGATAGGGCGATGCTATTTTTGCAGAACTAGATTTGTGGAAGTGATAATAGACGTACGAATATTAAATTGCATTTATTATTATAGAGATACTACACATCTAAAATATAAGTGACGGGAAAGTTTACTTAAAAAATAATAATTTTAAATGAATAACATAATAACACTACACATGGGCAGGATTCACTATAGAATTCCTCCCTCCCCCATGATATAATTGGGTTTCGTTCACAATCAGTTCGAATTGACAGTTTTCTAGAGGTAGAATGTTCAATCTGTCATATGTGCGATTATAATAAGGAATAATACTAATTTGAACATTTACTCGGTCATGGCGAATTAAATATAAAACGCTACCCAGATTGATTTATATTATTACTTTTGTTAGCCTTAATAACGAATATGTCCACTGAAGCGTTTACTATGATAATAACCAGATTAGATGATTGACAACTTAGATAGAGTATTTGTTTGGATTACATTTACACTTGTGCATATTTGATACGGTCGAAGAAACAGTTCAAGACAATTGAAAAGGCAACCAGTTAAAATAAATAAGTTATCAGAAAAGAAGAAAATATGCTTGAATCTAAAGAATCATACAATAAAGAAGGGATAATGCTGCTAGTTGGTGGGTCGCTGATATTTTTGTTGATGCAATAGCAGTAAGTCAATCAGGGAATATTCAGTAATTCTTTTGTTGCATGCTTTCCAATAGAGAGGCTTGTGTTTGGTGCAGCAACACAGATGGTGTAACAGTGCTCCATGCACGTCGAAAAGTGGTTCATAAAGATATAGGATACTTACAGATATTATTACTTTCCGAGCGCAGTAGACCGAGTTCAAAAGTGTAATATAGATTATACCATCCCTTCCGATAAAGTTCTTCAGTAATAAAATATTGACATAAAAGTGTTCGAGGGGGTACATCGACCGTCACGTTGTGAATATACCAAGCACTTTGTAAAAAGTATGATTTATCCAAAAAATGTATTATGTCGTGAATGTAGTTTTCTTTGAACTTGAAATAATTGCAATTGTCATTGGTAACAATATTCTCAAGTTATTGGCATCATCACTCATGAAATCATACGAACTATATGTATTGTTTCTCAGAAACTAAAATAATAAGTACAAATAGAATGACACTGCTTTAGCACAATCAAAAAAGAAAAGATATAAATAGCAAAGAGTATCATTATGAGATCTATTTACAAAGTAAAATCAGACAAACCCCAACAGAGAATGGCAATCAAAAGTCAACACTCTAGAGACTAACACAAACTTAACATGGAACAATTAAACACTAATAAGAATCCTATAGCACAATTTCAGCATAAAAATACCTCGAAGCAGAGCAGTTTCGTTTCCTGATGTGTAATAACCATATGATTTCATTAATAATTACTTTCGATTAATAACTGAAAAGCTTTGTAATATTCTTGAATCATCATCAATATATATATATATATATATATATATATATATATATATATGCAAATATTCTTAAAAATACAGAATTCGTCTTTTTTATTAAACCTTTTTATTTTTAAAACATTCTCGTGTTTTTTTTTGTATTAAAATCCCCAAAAGAAAATAATAAATAGTAATAGGTTTCAAAAAGGTTTTCTATTCTTCGTCCAATCATCCCCAGGTGTCAAAAGCAAATGAATAAAAAGCTGTAGAAAGAAGAGGAATTTTCTAAAGACGGCGAGGAAATGACAACGAAGGTTTGATTCTCATTATTCCAGGAAAGACGGGGACTATTTTAATTTAGCGACGCTGGAGTCACATCACAAAATAAAATCGTATTGCGTAAGGCATTTTCAAATATTGTCACTTGTTTAATACGTGGTGTTATAAATATTATGTTGTTGTGTGTGCATGTAGATAGCTTCTAGTATTTAAATAAAAAGTTATCCCCCTCCCTCTTATTTAAGACATATTCTAGTTAACAACACTAGAATAATGCATTCCAAAACCAATTTCAAAAAATAAAAATACTGGAATATATCTATATGAAAACGCAACCAACTCAAATTAATAACATCACGTATGAAACCAGTGGTAGCATTTAAAAAGGCTAAACATAATGCCTATTTATTCTGTGATGCTACTCTAGCGACGCTGAATAATAATCGTCAACGACTTACTTAGAACAATGCTAAAAATAATTCGCTTTATTTTCACCGACGTCTTTCAAAAAAAATTATCGTGTTTTAAAGCTTATTTGTTCACTTGCTGTTGACACCCGAGGAGGATTCGACGAAGAATCGAAATCGTGCGTGTAACCTATGGAACACTTATTTGTTTTAATACAAAAGTACAGTCAGAAAAATTGCACAAATGAAAAAGTATAATTCAACAGACGAATAATGTTAGTGTTTACAATATATAAATGAATACGAAAATGTTAACTAAACAAACATAGTATATATATATATATATATATATATATATATATATATATATATATATATATATATATATATATATATTATACAGTGATCTTAATTTTCCTTATCACAACCGAAATTATAGAACCCAAAACATGCAGTTCAAACATGAGCAGACTCTATGCGACTAACCGATTCGTGTTTCTCGGAAAGTATTAATGATCTTCATCCAATTGAATAATTTCCTACATTACATCATACTTAAGTTACTCTCACTATGCTAACATACTTAGAGGAGATAGGAGTAATTTTTACTCATACACAAAAACTACTTACACTTCCTCATAAAACACTGTCGCTTCCTCTTCATTGGGAGAGTATATAGCTCTGACCGCTCGTGTTTGATTTATAAACTCAGTCTTAACATCTAACACGCATCACAACTTCTATAGATAAAAACTGACCGATCCCCGTTTTTTTGGTTAAACTTTTTTGCCTATTTGATTAGTTGCTTTCTACCACATTCCCAAACTATCATAATATAATTGATGTACGGTAAATAGCCGCGCTGTCTCATATTCCTTATTTAAATAAAACGTCTTCGATTACAAAAAAATGTTTTTCTTTCAACATTTTTTTCATGAAAAAAACAAAATCACTCTTCACAAATACTTAATTTAATTAAAGATTAACCATGATCAAACCCTGAAAGACATAATTACACTCTCTCTCTCTGCACAATCTGCTTACAAGTAGTTACGAATGTATTAGAGAAATGAGAGAATATTATCGAGAAAAAATGTTTCTCATAATTCTACATAGAATAATCGTTGATGGATTTTCCACAAACTGTATAAAAAAATTATTTTGAATACTTTTCCGACTGTTAATAACCCATTATTTATTAATTCCCTCAGTCTAAAAAAATTTCTCATTTCCGAAGGATTTTACGTACCCACAATAACAATCATTTCTGCAAAAAATAATCATAAAACGAATAATACATTTTGATCGCAGCCAAAAGGCCGAGTTTATTTAGGTTTTGAATTAAAATGTGTATACGAAGTGGCTCAAGGCTAGAAAACAGCTGTGAAGTTGATCGGAGGTTTTCAACTCATACATTCCGTAAACTAGTGTTTGCCACCACAATACCACATTCACTCTATGGACTTAAGCTATGTAAAATACCCAATATACTTTGATATACAATGCGTTTACAACGCTAGAATATTTTGTATTTACAATAAATGTATTTGAGAAAAAATAGTATTTACAAAAAGTGATTTTTTTTTAATACTATGAATGGCAGGTAGTAGGACAAACCTACAAACACCCAAAAGAAAGAAAAATAACAATAATTAAACTAAAATCACCGAAAGAAAACGCTAAATGGGCACCCGATTTTGCGTTTTCTTTGGGTGTTTTTATTTTGATTATTATTTTTCTTTCTTAGTAGAGATCCTCCTTTCCTGTATAATAGTGACCTTCTCGTTGGTTTCTAATGTACACTTAAAACAAGAAAGTCAGTTCCTAAGTGGGACTGCGGGAGTTTTATGGGATTAAAGCACAGTGCGGTGGATCTTGAGGACGGTTGGTGTTTTTCAGGATAAGCACTCTTTGGGTAAAGACAGAGATAAAACACATTTTGGGAAAGGATATCGTAAAAGCTTACTAATACACAGATAAATATAATGACGTGACTTAGTTAATTCACTAGGTAAAGGACTTTAAAGGCAAGCGTCTTCTCTTTGTTATGACCTAAAGACAAGGAATACGAAGTGAAATCCAGTTCAACTAAATACACATAGACTAGCAGTGTGTATGTAGCCACGTTGCTACAGAAAACTAATTCCAGGTCATTAGACTTGCTGAAATTTACTGCGGCCATGAGACAATACAAATTGCTCAGTGTTCGTCAATTGGTATGTTGAAAGATTAAGGATATTTTTTATGTTAGTTGTAGAACGTCCAAATCTCTTCAGAATAAGAAACCGAAGTTGTTTCATGATAGTTGGCATGAGAGAAAGCAAAGTCACCTTGGTCATGGAAGAGGACAACTTATAATTGTCATCCCGTAAAAAGTTCTCCTCAATGTTGTTGCTACGAACTAATTTCGCCTTAGTAATGCGAAAACTTATATATGAAGGGCAAACGTCTTTACGGCCTACCAAAAACACATAATAAATATATACCCGTAAGACCGATTCTCTCTATGGTCGGGTCGGTTCAGCACAAGTTAGCTAAATGGTTGGCTGAATTGCTTCAACCTGTGCTTGAAGTATATTCGGCCAACTGTATTAAAGATTCGTTTACTTTTGCTGAATATATAGGGTGTTTCAAAAGTCTTGGGAACATTACAAATGCGTATATCTCATGAACTATTCCAGGTAGAAAAATGAAACTGGTGCCATTTTAAAGCTTGCTTAATCAAGTTTTTGGTCATACTAATGATTTTCGTGTCATCTTTTCAGGCGCAGTAATGGCGTTCTCTAAACAAGACAAGGCATTTTGCGTCCTCCAATTTGCAAAAACTGAATCGTGGACATGTGTTCAGCGTGCATTTCGCAGGAAATTTAAAAAAGAAGCCCCTGAAAGGAAATCCATTGTCAGATGGCATGCTAAATTTGTGAAAGATGGGTGTTTGTGCCCAAGTAAGCGAACAGGTCGCCCTTCAACTTCAGAAGATGCAGTTGAGCAAGTTCGGACAGCCTTTCAGCGGAGCCCCCGTAAATCAGTGAGAAGAGCCAGCAGGGAACTTCAGCTTGCTCCAGCAACTGTCTGGCGTGTCTTAAGGAAACGACTGCAAATGGTACCTTACAAGCTCAAGTTGGTCCAAAAGTTGAGGACACTGATAAGCCACTTCGCCGTGACTTTTACATTGCAATGCAAGAGAAGTTGGAAGATAACGGCTTTGATGACCGGCTTGTTGTTAGCGATGAGGCGACCTTTCATCTGAATGGCAAAGTTAACAAGCATAACACTCGCGTATGGGGTACTGAGAATCCTCATGAACTTCTTGAGCACGAGCGAGATTCACCAAAAGTGAACGTGTTTTGTGCAATTTCCAAGAAAGGTGTCTATGGACCGTTCTTCTTTGAAGAGGCAACTGTCACTGGTGAATCCTATCTCAACATGCTGGAAGACTGGTTAATGGCTCAGTTGGAACAAGCAGAATCTGATGACTTCATTTTTCAACAAGATGGGGCACCACCACACTGGAGTCTTAGAGTAAGGCAGTTTCTTAACACAAGGCTGCCTGGTAGATGGATTGGGAGATCTGGGCGAGGTGATGACGTTCTCATGCCCTGGCCTCCTAGGTCTCCAGATCTTACCCCGTGTGACTTTTTCCTTTGGGGCTTTGTCAAGCAACAAGTCTATGTGCCGCCCCTTCCAAGAGATATTGACGAACCAAAGGCTCGAGTAACGGCAGTTGTGGGAACCATTGACGTCAAGATGCTGGAACGCGTTTGGCAGGAAATGGACTATCGACTAGATGTCTGCCGTGTGACGAATGGTGCTCATATTGAGCAACTTTGAAGATTCCCCACAAAACTTGAAACTTTAACCTTTCCAACGGTACCAATTTCATTTTTCAACTCCTAATAGTATTTGAGTTATTAAAAATCGTTATGTTCCGAAGACTTTTGAAACACCCTGTATACACAATTGCCCTTTCTCTGCTGAGAATAAGTGGATGTGTTCTTTCGACATCAGCAGTTTATTTACATGCGTTCCCTTCCAAGAAATCATCGATAGTTGTGCTGATGTACTATATCGGGGTGTCTCAGTCTGACCCAGAATCTCTGAAGAGGTCTTCGTAGAACTGATGCGGTTTACTACTGTCTGTCGAATTCAGTTCTGGTAATGTCATGTATCATCAAATCGACGGCATTTCTATGGGGTCACTCTTTGGTCCTGCGTTGGGCAATATCTTCGTAGGTTTTTACGGTCATAACCTTTTGGCTTTTATCAATAAACCACTTACTTACGCTCGATACGTTGACGATACATTTTGAGTGTTTAACAATGAGTCAGATATCATATTATTCCTTAATGAATTCAATCAATTACACCCAGCCTTACAGTTCACTTGTGAGATGAAACACAACTCCGCCCTTTCCTTTACTGGATGTACTAGTGCATGAATCCGATTCATTGTTTCTCACATGTGTTTACCGCAAACTTACATTTACTGGTCTATATTGTCACTGGGACTCTTGTTGTGCCATACAAAGAAAAATAAATATGATTAAATGTTTGGTCCATCGTGCCTTAAAGATTTGCTCTGAACCCCTGATTGATTCGGAGATTGAATTTATCAAATAGGTACTCGTTGAAAATGGTTACACTATCGATATTGTTAATTCTAATATCGTTACCAAGATCACTCACTTTTATAAGCCTAAATGTCCGGCGTACCTCAGATTACCCTAGTTAGGTAATATTAGCATAACATTTGCTAACAACATTTCTGTAGCTGTGCGTCGGTGTTACCAGGCATCTAACCCTAGAATTGTTTGTTCTGCTCGACTCTTGCTCAAATCTTTTCATAAAGATGTTCTCCCACCCCAACATACTAGTAATATTAGTTATCAATTAACATGTGGGTGCGATTCCGTATACATAAGAATACAATGCAAAAGTTTGAATCCAGAATAAAACAACACCATACTCTACAATACGCTGGGGCCGACTAAATAATGTAAATAATCAGGACAACACATCGGGGTCAGCTATTGCTGACCATATTATAAATAGCGCCGAATGTGCGTCGACTTACTCTAGTGACTGGTTTTATGTCATACGTAGATCGCATTCCTTATTCCACCTCAATGTCCTGGAAGCTATATATATTAAGTCATTCAAAACCTCCCTTTGTAAACAAAAGGAGTGGCTTATAGGATTCAATGTAATCCACTTGTGACCCTCCGCCCATTTCTCTCTCCTAAACTTTTCACTGGTTTTCATTCTACTTTTTTAAAAGGTTTTTAGTCGCAATGCTTGAATTATTTCCACGTAGTTACTCGGATGAGTGTGGACAAAAGCCGGCTTAGTATATTCGTGTATTTTAAAAAATTATTTCTTCTCGTTTTTACACTTTGTCGATTTACCTCCACCCCCACACCACCACCCCAAAAAATGTCACTAACGTCTGTATACCTTGCTTTAATATATATATATAAAAATATAAAAATGATATATATAGATATATATATATATATCAATATATTTAAATTATATATATATATGTATATATATATATATGTATGTATATATATATATATATGTATAGATATATATTTAAATTATATAAATATATATTATATATACATATATTAAAATGATATATATATAAATATGTTAAAATGATATATATATATAAATATATCACAATTATACATATATATAGCTATATAAATATGTAAAAAGTATTTATATATACATATATGAACATAATATATATATATATAAATATATAAAAATAATATATATATATATGAATATATAAAAATAATATATATATATATATATATAAATATATAAAATAATATCTATATAAATATATAAAAATAATATATATATATAAATATATAAAATAATATATGTATATATATAAATATATATAAATAATATAATATATATATATATATATATATATATATATATATATATGTGTGTGTGTGTATGTGGGTGTGGGTTGCTCTGTATATGTATATTTCAAATCCATGTCGAACATTTACTATTGTGCGAAACTGTATACATATCGGAATAAATATATTTGCACCTTAATACACAAGGGTGACTCGCAGTATAATTCAGGAGAATGCAATATATCCTCTCTTGATTGAAAGATGTACGTATAGTCGCACGTTCACGTCAATTTTATCGTTTCGTTCCCTACACTTTTTATTCCCCAGAATAAATATTCAAAACATTGTAAATCAAGGAGAAATGCATTAACTATTCTTGCAAGCGAGGCTGGTATCGAAGTACTTCAAGTAGAAAAATATTTTATAAATGTCTAAAATATATAATTTCCAAGCGGAAGATGAATGCATTATTTCTCAATAGAGAATCCAAGGGCGTGCAATAGACAGCGATGCTTCGAAATCTAATACGACCATAAATTTAGACATCCATGTATTTCAAGGTGGCAATAACAAATCAACGAGGCAGTTGGAGAGAGTGAGCGTATGGATGTGCCGACATTCTATGAAAGTAAAACCTGGAATCTAAAGCGAAAGCAATATCCATTTGCCATCACATTTGATGGTATCCATGATCGACCTTTTTATAAGATCCCTTACAGACTTGATGACGTTGTCTTGGATTGAGTATGGTGACGATAACTTGTAGTTTCCTTGAATATCGTTGAACGAATCCTGATATATACGTTGACAGCCGTATTATTTTCGAGACTTTTCTTTCATCATTTTTTTTTAACTTAACCATTTAGTTAAAGACGAGCGAAAATATCAATATATGAATTAAAAACCATTGTTATTTACATACAATTGTGTATATCTATCTTCAAACACATACATATTCTGGATATACTGAGTTTGTAAAAGTATACCTAAAAAATGTTTTTTCTTGAGATGGGGACTTTATGAGTACCCAATAGGGTAACCCAACCAGCTGTAAAAGCGGAAGTACAATTCTTTATTCGTTTAATTTGTATGTTTTGCTTATGTTTTATTTTTTATATATATTTCTGTATTTGTAAATCATATTAATCTTAAAAAAGTTTTTTGGGCAGAAATTATCTATCAATCTTAATTAATTAGAATGTCACTATTGTTCGTAACTACGTGAGTTAAACTTGTCGGCGTCTTCAATAATTTATCGATAAACATCGGTAAATATATTAAAACCTATATAAACATGTAATAAACATTTCAACTACAAGTATTTGTTTGTGTGATAAGTTTTTTGGGGGTTTATCAGTGTGCATGTCTTTAATTGGACGCCTGTTTACATGTTGTATAATTTAATGTGCATTTATCGATCTGCGTATATATATATATATATATATATATAAGTATGGTTAGTTCTGCTAACTCGGAGTTATCACAAAAGTAACTGTCAGTGATTGCTCATCGACAAGAACCAGTAGAGTTTCTTTGAGTCTGAGTGACGACAAGCCTCTCAGAATGTCCCAAAACACTCTGCTCTCTTCCAGTGGAGATCTTGTTAGTGGTGTCTCTCCTCAGTCTACGATTACTCTTTGACTCTCTATCGCTATTTTATGTGGTGTCAACCGAGGCCAGTGGCTTTATTTTTTTTAGGAGAAGAAGCTAATGATATCTCTTTCAGTTTCTGTTCTGTGGTTCGTGCGGTGATGCTATTCCTGTTGGTTTTTTCTTCGTATTGTAACTTCCATGTTGCTGGTTAACATTTAGAACTTATGCGGGTGGGTTTCCACATTCAAGCATTCTCCTATAATTGCAGCTGTTTTGATCATTGCTGTCCTGTGTATGGTCTAAGTTATTCCGTTGAATTCCAATTTATCCAAGTTTTTTCTCGAGTTTTTTTTCTTTACTGTTCTAATGCCCATACGATTGTTGGTATTATATTGATTTTTTTAATTCCTTATATACACTTCAGTGTTATGTCAAGTTCTGTGTATTTGCTTCCTTTTTCTGTCTCCTTTATTCTAATTCTGTATGTCTGCTGGAACGGCAAAGTCTACTACTTTTCGATTATTATGACATGCGGTCTCCTTGCTTGTATGAGTGTATAAGTGTGTACATCGATATCCCAGAGGAGTCGTTGTGTTTTGTTTTCACATAGTGTATGTGGTGTACTTTTGTGCCATTTGTCTGCGTGTTGGAAATGCAATTGTTTGCACAGTTCTCAGTGTATTGCTTTTCCAAGCAAATGTATGTATGTTGTTATATTAATTTTGGACTAATTTGCTGCATTCAATTAATGTATGATTTACTGATTCGTCTTTTTTAACACAGTCTGCACGTACTCTTTTCCTGGGTTTTATATAGTTTAGCTTTGATATAATATAACCGTAATCGCATGGCTATGTGCATTCGTCAGTAAAGATTACGCTTTTTTGTTCAAGTTTTCTTTTTCTAAGCCAGGTTATTTTCGTTTGTGTATTCTCTTGTCAGCCTTATAAAGCGTTCATGTAGTTGTTTTTCTCTCCAGTTTTCTTTTCTTCTCTTTATGTCTATTGTTTCAGTGCTGCTCGAGTTGTTACTGGAGTTGGTATATTTTGTTGCGATGATAAGCCGTTCCCTGTTCTAAGATATGTATGTCTTTATTTCTTTTTAGTGCCATCCACACAGTAGTCTATACTTACCAGTAGTATTCCTTGTTTGTGTCTTTTCATATGGGGTCTGTCCGTATCGTATTTTGGGTCAAGTGAATTGTTTCTAGTCCTCTGGTCAAGGTGCCGAAGATCTTCGTTAATCAAGCCTATGAATGGGCCAGCGTATTTTATTAGTAGTACTGCCCAGGTGTTTATTTTGTTTACTAGATTTCTGTTATATATACTTTTTTCTAAAAACTTTCTTTTTCTTGACAAATATTATTTACCTATCTTCTCTTTCATTTCTGTAGATTTGGTGGTGTATGCCCTGAGAATTCCCAAATATGTATAGCTTCCTTATTCATCTTGCGCCCTTATCTAATTATAGCTGGGCAGTTCAATGCTCTCTGTAGTCTCCAGTTGTCTTCTTTTCATCTCGAGCAGTGAACACTTTACCATTCCAAATTCATTTTGAATGCCCAACCTACATATTCTGGTTGTATATATCAGCTTGTTTAGTTCCGTTTAGCTTTTACAAATACTCTCAGATCGCCTATGTACATGAGGTAGTTTCTTTGTGGTGTTTCTGTAAACTTGTATCCGTAATAACATGTTTAGAGTATGTACTTAAGCGGAATCAGAACTATGATACACAGTAGTGGTGATAGGTAGTCTCCTTGGAATATTTCTCTAAGCATGTGTATACTTGTCACGTGTTGTCCTCAAGCTGTCTGTCTAAGTGTCTATGTAACATTGGCTTTCAGATATACCTATTTATATATTCTGTATATTCCATAAGTCCAAATATATGCGAATATATCCTGGATTTACTATTAGTGTGACAATTCAAATGAACAATATATATATATATATATATATTGTTTATTTATATATATATATATTTATATATGTATATATATATAGATATACATAAATATATATATATATACATACATAAATATATATATTTATATATATAAATAAATATATAGATATATATAAATAAATATATTAATATATATATATATACATATATAAATATATATATTTATATATGTAAATAAATATATAGATATATATAAATAAATATATAAATATATATATATATATATAAATATATTTATATATATCTATATATTTATTTATATATATATATATATATATTTATATATGTATATATATATATGTATGTATATCTATATATATATTTATATATATATATATATATGTATATATATATATATATTTATATATATATATATTTATTTATATATATATATATATATATTAATATATATATTTATTTATATATATATATATATATATATATATATATATATATATATATATATATATATAGTAAGCTATGAACACATATTTATGGAAATTATGCTACACAGAAGCTCCCACATTTTATCCCCGGGGGAATCTTAAGGCTAAAATGCATTTTAGCCTGAAGGTTCATCCCGATGATGAAACGCGGGAACCTCTGTGTAGCTTAATTTTCATGAATATATGTTCATAGCTTACTACCTAGCTCTACTTACTATCGATCACTGCTGAAGTAAATACTGAAAATTGGTACATAAAAAAATTATATCTCCTCATAAAATATCATGTGGATACATGAAACACTTATCTATTTATCTATCTATATATCATATATATATATATATATATATATATATATATATATATATATATATATATATATATGAACAATAAAGTATTAAACAGCTGATCACACATTTTCGTATTTCAAGTTTTAGAGTTACGTTCTCTTATATGGTTACCGACTTAGGTAGATATGTTTTGAATACTACAGGTGTTAAAACGTCTTATGCTATAACTTGCTTTTCTATATGCTGATTTAGTTAGTATCTGACATATCTAAATTAATCGGAAGTCTGTGTTAGAATAGTTCAGATTCACTTAAAATAGGTAAGCATGGAATTCGTCTGCATTGTTGGCAATGGGGATATGTCTCTCGATGGTGTTTTTTTTTGGATGGCCTGTGTGTTTTAGCTGGCATTATTACTGTTGAATACACTGGTATTGTGCTTTCTCATCGACATATTATGACGAATTTGTTGGGGGGATATTCATACACAATGAAAAAGCAACTATCCGTGGATAACTATATATTATGTCGCTCTGCTGCATATTTTGCTAGGTTTACATGTACTTCCACGGAATTTCCTTGATCAAATCAATGCACTAGTATCTTCTATAAAGATAAATACACCCGCCTCACTAGACTAGCAGCCAAATAACAGCACTTCTCTGTGAAGACAAGGAGATGTCGGTTGTTTAACTCTAATAGCCATATTTCTAGTCTTAACTACATTTGACGTGCAATCTCTATGATCTCTTTATCCCAGCCCCGACGAACATGAAGGAATTAAAATATAATTTAAACATTGTTTTTCCTCAATAAAATATGCCATATCAAAGTATCCCATTACCATTAAGTGGCAATATGCCTCGTTTTGGGTGAACTATATATATATATATATATATATATATATATATATATATATATATATATATATATATATATATATATATATGACTAAAAGTATACTTTTACAAAACTGAAACTATAGTGAAATAATTAAAACTCAATATCCGGGATAGAGCAAGTGTGTAGGTAAATAAAAGAAGAGAATGACAAATCTATTCCACTTTATTTTTTCATCAACATACGTTGTACTCGATAAAAACATGCTAATGGTTATTTCCTTAAGCCAGGCTTTTTTAAGATTAAAATTGTATCATCAAATGAATAACATAGATGGATAAGGTGACGGGGAAAAGCCAAACTTCAAAATTTGAAATAAATTAAGAAACAATAAAAAGTAATGGATATTAAATATGCGTGCGAAAAAACTTTACTAAAATATAGAGTGTGTGTAGGTTAAAAAATGTCCGTTGGCAAAGTGCCAGGTGAAGAAAGATTCATATATGGAAAAGTTCATCGTAGAGAGCCGTGCAGACTTCATCAGAAATTGTCAAAACGTTATAAGTCCAATGAAATTATGTTGAATTTAACCATAGATAAAATAGCTTATAAAGATGTAAGCTGCAGATATAGGGCCATTAAAAAAATACTCCCGTTGACCACGAATGTTAATGGGTTTTTAAAAATTAGTTTAAAATGTTGTATGTATTTCGAATAGGCCGATTTACTGGTGATAAGTGTTAGTTACTCCGATGTAGCCCAGATACTGAAAGAGAATGTTATGGTCAAAAACGAGGCCAACGAAAGTTTGGGAAAAGTGTAAATGTAGGGATGTGGGGGAAACGGTTTAGCAAATAAAACTTTAGTTGATGCTACGAGTAGGTAGGGGAAGGGATCGTTTACTTACAGCTCATTATTGTGAGAAACTATCTAATTTAATTACTGCTTGTAGATTTGCCAGGCAAGATATGGATTCAGTAAATAGTTGGGGTAGTGTTTTTATAAGCTAATACAGTAGTGTTACTGACTACTAAGTAAACAGTTGACATGGTGAGAGAGAATATGCCTGTATTAAAACAGATTTATTCAGAAAAATCATGTATAATTCAGAAAGTGTGAAAAACAGGGTTGGAAATCTGGGATTCACGTGTTTAAGATGTAATTCTCGTAACATTTATAATATTCTTATGTCTAGTGTTTACCCATTTATAGATTTCACAGTTAGTTAAATATTAGGTTCGTTGATAATTAAGATACTTGAATATATTACTGCTGTTCGGATTTGGAGCGATTTTAATATGTTTGAATCAAGGGTTTTGTAGTATATGTATATGGGTAAGTGATAACATGCAGTATTTAAATTAGAGATCGATTAATGGGGTAAACGGGCTATCATAGAGGTAACACGGGACCGCAATTTAAAGGTGAGAGTTATGAAATATATAAGACGATAGTCGGTGGAGCTCTGCGTCAACATAGTCAATAGGTTTCATGCAAAGAAAAAAAGAGAAGCAATAGATAAGTATGTATGAGGAGTTAGTTAATAATTGAAAAGCGGATAGGAATTAGACTGTTAAAGTTTATGCGATTATACATTTTATTATTATTAGGTGCACAGGGAAAATACGCTATATTATTGGGGTGAGTAGTTGTAGATTTTAAAAAATTAGGAGTTAAAAAGTTAACACATTACAAAATAAAAATAATAACTGAACGTCAGAGGGGGATTGTTGTTGGCTGGAGAGGTGTGTCAGAGAGAGTAATGAAATTGATATATTTAAATGTTTGTTTCTGCCTGCAATTTGAGATAAGTTCGTTTTAGAGTTAATCATGTGTTTGCTTTCAGCTGCTGTAGCTATCAGAAATATTTCTAATGTACATAGTTGACAGAAAGCGGATCCTGAAGGGTAATATATAGACTTATTTAATATTTACCAATGTAGGGAATATAGAGTGTTTTACTGTTAAAGTTGTGTTGCTTAAATTGGAGGGCGAGGTGCCAGTGGTATTGTTGTTATTACGTTTGAAGTAGGAGATATATATTAAGATTCATGTTTTTATGAGGAAGGCACTAGCTCCAATGTAAGTATGTATTTTGTGTGGGGTTCTTATTGTGGTGTGTGTGTTATTTATAGTATCGGAAGTAGTTTTAGTTTGTATGCTTAAGCTATGGGACAAAGTGAAGTTGTTAAGTTTAAATGATAAGAGAGTTTGAGGGGTTCGATCAAGATTATTGTAAGTTAGCGAAAGAAGTTGGTCAGTTTTGTGGGTGCTATTTTTGATGTCGTGAGTAAATAAAGGTAGGCTTCTAGAGAGCTATAGGGTAAGGAGATAATCTGCTTGCTGATGTAAGTTCGCATAATATCATTTAAGGGGAGTGTTTTACAGTGTGTGAGTATATGACGTCGCTTTGTATTACTGTTCAATGGTCATTCTCTGGATGATTGGCAGTTACAGGTATTAGTAGAGGGTATAATCGGTGCTGGTTGCTAGGCAAATTTATTTGTTGTTATTAGAGGTGATGACAGTTTGCGCCAAATTGGGCATTGTGGAGTAGCAGATCTTAATGTAGTTTTTTCTTTAAAATTGTGTTGTATCTATGCAGGTGCTTGAAGGACGTATCTACAATTTTGTGGAATTCTTAGAGATATTAGTTTTAACATTACAGTTATAGGGTGGATTAAACCAAATACTACTCTGTCTTCTAAGTCTTTTATTTTGTCTATGTTCCTGAGGCTCAGCTTGTTTGTTAATATAGATAGGTGTTGTGGGCCTATTTATATATATGTAAGTTGTCTTGAGCATTGTTGTATACATTTTTTTTGTATCCTGCATCGTTATGTTATGTGTGATTGTACTTAAAGGCTAATTTTCCTGGATAAAGGGAGTATTGTTCTATTTAATGTTATCATTGTAGATTGAATTGTGCGTTATGACTGAAATTAGAATGTTATTCGAAAAAATGTATTAGCATATAGTTTTGGAATTCTATTAGAAACTGAGGAGGCTATTGAATTAATAATGGAGTTTGGGTGGTTAGATAACTGATGTATGTAGAAGAGAGTACAGTTTAGTTTATGGTAAAGGTTAAAGGTTTCACAGTAACGGTCTAATGTTGAGTAAAGAAAAGTTGATCTTTTTTTTTAAAGTTCTACAGTAATAGTTAATGCAAAGTTGTTTAAGTTGTGCAGATTCTTAATGATGTTATTGCATTGTTTCGGTCTCTCTCCTTTGATACAAAAAGTGCGTCGTTGTATAACCCCCTGCAAATACACGAAGTCAAATTTTAATTATCTTGATAGGTACGCACCCACAAGGTAAGTTACCTGGTCAAAGTCGAAAACCCTTGAGTAATATCGAAATAATTGGGTGTATCTTTCTTAGTCCAGAATTTATTGTCAAATTCTAATGGGGATATTCTGGCCAAAATTATCAGGATGATCTCTAAGTCTATTATGTCTGAATTGTTCTTACCGAAGAATACATCTTTGTTTAGTAATAATTCTTCATTTCAAACGTGATGAAGTTCTGATTTAAATCAGACGTGTTTCTAAGGTTTAGGAACAAATTTGTGACCTCATCGGAGGATTGTCAGAGGATGTATAAATTGTTTTCTTTTTAAGTTAAGTATGCTTCTATCTAATGTGTTTTATTTATAATGTCTACGTCAGATTTAAATGGGCAGATTAGTCTACTGTGTGGGTTTTCCATTGCTTCATATGGTTCATTTACATTTTTCAATTTTTCTTAATTTGTGCGATGTTACTGCCAACTCATCTATCTATGGAATTCTTCTGATGATAAGATGTTAATCTTTGAAAAGCCTGTCTTACAGAAAGAAGACATGCACCGGTTTCACATCGAGTACACTGAAGAACCGAAGATAAAATAGATTTGTCAATTGCAATTCTTTATATATATATTGCTTGGTGTCTCTTTAGCTATATATCTCTTTCTCTTTCTCTCTCTATATATATAACTCTCTATCTCTCTCTCTCTCTCTCTCTCTCTATATATATATATATATATATATATATATATATATATATATATATATATATATTCTGTGTAATTAAGGCAAATAGTATTGCAAAACACGAAATACTTCTGCTAAACCAATTGTTTATTTAATTACTTGATAATCCATCGAGTATTTTATAAAACTGTGCTTTCTTGGATCAATAAGTTGATGTTCCATTCCATGTGAGTACTTTCGATTAATTTATTCAATCGTTGTGTGGTGGGGGATTAGTGTGTTGTGTTCGTATTTCCTAAGTTCGTCGGAAAGTTCGGTAATACATGTTTTTTTTAATGAAAACATTAGTGATGAAATTCTGAATACGAGACATGATCACATAATCACGCGCAAAGCGCGTAACAATAATAACAATTATATATACATGTTGAGTGTTTTGTTTAATTTTCGATTTTTGAGCGATTATCAAGTGATCTCGTCTGGTCTTATTAGCAGGCATGCGTTTTTTCGTTCTAACTGAACAAAGTTAACATACGGTTGTTTTTTAACAAAAAAAGCTAAAAATAATTTTAAACACAAATAAACGTATCCAGATTAGTAGTTGAGTAACTTTACTTGCCTGCGGTACCATTATTTTGTTGCATATTTCTGTATCACTCTTTTGATATGTAAACACACATCAAGTTACTTTGGAAAAAGTAATTCCGATTTTATTTAAAATCTCATTTTGAAGTATTATATAAAAGTGAATAACGAATTTTGTTGAAAGCTGGGATTCAGATTTTCCAGCTTTTTACGTTACTTTATTCGTGGTAATAATTGACAATCCATTGCTCTACTATTGGTTCAGAATAGAATTAGATCAATTTACCAAACGCCATATCTCTTAATTAAATCACATTTTATAAGCAAGCAGTAGACATTCATACATATTTGTAATCCTGATCTGCACAGGTAAAATGCATTCTCAGCGTTTATTTTTGTGAATTAATCTATTCTACATTAGAATGAAATACCCGAAAAACATAACGAAATTGTTTGAACCCGGAGAGAAACATTCTCTATACATAATTTGGTTTCAAGAAAATAATTTCCGGTGTAGAATAAAAGAAGATATATCCTCTAATGAAAATCTGCTCACAGAGTATTCTATTATAGACAAGTACAACAATATTGTATGCAGTCGTTTTCTTCTGTTAAAATGTCAAGTGGTCTGGAAAGTTTATCCGTTGAAAAGAGATGTGTGTCAACGTCTAGAGCAAAATACTCTTTATTCAACAGTGCTGTCTCAATAATCATTAAGAAGTGGAATATCTGACATTGAATTTAGCTGAGAGAGAATATACTGTTGCTGTAGTCGGGCGTGCACTGTAACAATTATGCAAAAACAGCCATGATAGTATAGCACAAACATAGTTATGGATATTAGCAAACACATCTGCACAGACACATATATACAGGTATATATATATATATATATATATATATATATATATATATATATATATATATATATATATATATATATATATATATACTGGTCTAGCCGCACTGATGAGCTGTGAAACAGCGAAACACTCTGTATGTAGATGACTATATACAACTTCCCCGGGTAGAGCTTATTTTCTAAGGGTATCGCCAACTGCCATTAGCTTTAAGTCATAGCTCATTAGATAAAAACTAATTCGAGCTCCCGGCAGTTGCAATGTTTACATTGAGATACATGTTACATCCAGTCAGTGTCGATGATGGCGAAGAAGTTAGCAGCTCCGACTGTCAGCTCTACGGTTGCGTTTCGATCATGGCTTGAGGCACTAACTGGTCTAGCCGCACTGATGAGCTGTGAAACAGCGAAACCATCTGTATGTGGATGACTATATATATATATATATATATATATATATATATATATATATATATATATATATATATAAATTGATATAAGCGAAAGCTGTGTTGTCACATATCCTAACTATATTAACCTCAAAATAGTTTAAGCTTATTGAATTCTATAATACGGAAAATATTTCGTAATAACGTATATATATATATATATATATATATCAAATAGTAGACGACAAATATCAACAACTATCTTTAGGTTTTCTTTTATTTGCATATTAATTTTATAAACATGGTTTGATAAATTCATATCCTGTAATATGCAGTTAGTAATTTTGCTGTGTCATATTTTCTTATATGTACGCAATATTTTTGTCGAGATATGCTATGTTGCTGGAATTCGGTAAACAGATTTGACGATTTCATCTAAGCCAACAAACCATGAAAATAATGTATTTATTGCTAAGCATTTTTAAATGAATAAAAATAAAAAATGATTTAATCAATCATTTCATTATCTTCAAATGAAGACCAGTAGTGTAGTATAAGTGATGTTGTCAGAAGAGCGCCTTTTAATAAAATATCAATTTTTAAGGGGGTAGGAGTAATAATCGCATATATTACATTCTCTTTTAGGGGAGTGTCTAATATAATATCTATTTTGTTGTCAAGAGACCATCTGGCCAGGAACTACTTTCTATCTAGCGGGGGGGGGGGACGTAGTGTAATGTATGTTCTGTTGTCATAATACCATACGAACAAGCATTACCATCATTTTTATGGGGCAGTATAGTAGACGTTCGTTGTTCATGATAGCATCTGTTCCATGATTATATTCTCCGTTAGTGGGGGTACTATATGTTCTGTGCTAATGATACTATCCTCCAATACATTATCTTCTTCTTTTTGAAAGGGGGGGTGTTCGTCATGATACTATCTTCCTAGTGATTACCTCCTTCTTTGTTCTAGTTTAGTATATGTACAATCAGCATGAAAACATCTTCCCAGGCTAGGAAATATGCTATCAGAAAGATAGTGCTATCATGGTGAATGAACGTATACGACACTAGCAAAACATAGGAACTAATGACTAAGAACATTTTATCATTACACTGTCGGAAAGATCAATAGAACCCCGCAGAAATAACAAAAAAACATCAACCTCCCCCTACAACATAATGCTAAATGTATATGTACAGAATACATATTGAGCACCATTCCTAATAAAAACAAATAATTTATAACCCCTATTATATATATATGTTCGTACTACATTATTGGTTCACACGTATTCGTTATAATCTTAAACAGTTTGTCTCAATATATTCCAAGAAATAAACAACACATCAATACCCATTCTCTACACCGTATCAATTTTCGAAATTGAATTCTTTCCTTGACACCATAGTGATTTAGAATAGGATGTTATGGCATTTTGTATGAATAGCATAGGTCTGGGCATGTCAATAACACCATTGTGCACCTCTGTAATGTGTAATTAATAGTTGTTAATGAATTAATTAGCATTTTAGCTGTCGCATTATTACGATCGAGCACTTGATGATTTTGCTTACACAAACGCCGACACACATTATATATATATATATGTATATATATATATATATATATATATATATATATATATATATATATATATATATATATATATATATTAAATCATTATTTTTTCGTTACGAGCTTTCAACAGCGCAGAGAAAAACACAATCTTAGACGAATGTAGGGAGCCAGTCGGGTTCACAGAGACACCTGGAATCTATAAGCGTTCACCTACTCCCATTAGGCCACGGCAGATTGTCACGTGATAATGGGGAAATTAAGTGGTATATAGATTGAAAACGACGAGAACAAAACATCTAAACATTTGATAGTACTGGACGACAGAGTCAGTGCATTGCATCGACTCTTTTAAGTGAATGTTTATTTTTAATCTGTTCGCTAGTGTTCGACTTTCAATTTTACTTAAAATCGACTTCTAATCATATTACATAAGTATTTATTGTTTTATTATATTTTAAATACGCAGGGAAATAACAATCTCCTACAGTCAGAGCGCCCGCCCGGATACTGTTAACAGAGACACCTTGAATATATTAGCGTTCACCTTGTCCCATTAGGTCACAAGATACGGTCACGTAATAACGGAGAAATTAAGTGATATTTACACTGAAAGCGTCGAGTATAAACATTTTAACATTAGATTTCACAATTTCTTCGCATATTCCGCTCTACACATTAACATTGTAACATTGTCTTTGCCTGCTGGTAGTATTATGATAACATCATCGCTGCATCGCTTGATAGCCAAGACTTCTTACTTTGAAACGTTAGGTTTTGGAGGCTTTAAATTCTCGTGCGCCTGTCTCAACTTCCATCTTAGCCCATCTCATTTTGCCTTGGGCTCACGCAAGACTGACACTTTTACTGGAGCTATCATGTCTAAGTATGAAATCAGCTTGATGGTTGTGGCGTAGTTGAGACCTTTGTTAAACAATGATTCTTCCGAGGAAATCATCTGACGTGTACTTATATTGACAATGCCTTGCACGAGTTTTTTCCATTTGTTTCCGAAACATAATATCAACTCGGTACGGACCGGACATAATACGATTTGTTTCTATTTTCGTATTATGTCGAGTCCGTACCGATGTCATATCATGTTTCAGAAACAAATCGAAAAACTCTATCAAAAACTGACAAGAATGAGCAACTACCTTACTGTTAACTAACTGTTCTAGAATAATAAAAGCATAAAAACATGTTTTAACTGAAATTCAATTTCCAACCGAATTTGGTGCAACGCACTTTCTCTCTGCCTTTCTGTCAAAAAGTGTTGACTCATTCAATTTCCAACTGAATTTAGTGCAACCAACTTTCTCTCTGCCTTTCTGTCAAAAAGTGTTGACTCATTCAATTTCCAACTGAATTTCGTGCAACCTACTTTCTCTCTGCCTTTCTGTGAAAAGGTGTTGACTCATTTAATTTCCAACCGAATTTCGTGCAACCTACTTTCGCTCTTCCTTTTTCTCAAAATGTGTTGACTCATTCAATTTCCAACTGAATTTCGTGCAACCTACTTTCTCTCTGCCTTTCTGTGAAAAAGTGTTGACTCATTTAATTTCGAAGCGAATTTCGTGCAACCTACTTTCGCTCTTCCTTTTTCTTAAAATGTGTTGACTCATTCCATTTCCAACCGAATTTCGTGCAACCTACTTTCTCTCTTTCTTTCTCTTAAAAAGTGTTGACTCATTCAATTTCCAACCGACATTCGTGCAATCCACTTTATCTCTTTCTTTCTCTTAAAAAGTGTTGACTCATTCAATTTCCAACCGAATTTCGTGCAACCCACTTTCTCTCTGCCTTTCTGTCAAAAAGTGTTGACTCATTCAATTTCCAACCGAGTTTCGTGCAACCCACTTTCTCTCTGCCTTCCTCTCAAAAAGTGTTGACTCATTCAATTTCCAACCGAATTTCGTGCAACCCACTTTCACTCTTCCTACCTCTCAAAAAGTGTTGACTCATTTAATTTCCCACCGAATTTCGTGTAACGCACTTTCTCTGTCCTTCCTCACAAAAAGTGTTGACTAATTCAATTTCCAACCGAGTTTCGTGCAACACACTTTCACTCTTACTTCCTCTCAAAAAGTGTTGACTCATTCAATTTCCCACCGAATTTCGTGCTACGCACTTAATCTCTTCCTTCCTCTCGAAAAGTGTTGACTCATTCAATTTCCAACCGAGTTTCGTGCAACCCACTTTCTCTCTGCCTTTCTGTCAAAAGTGTTGACTCATTCAATTACCCACCGAATTTCGTGTAACGCACTTTCTCTCTCCTTCCTCACAAAAAGTGTTGACTCATTCAATTTCTAACCGAATTTCGTGCAACCTACTTTCTCTCTGCCTTTCTGTGAAAAAGTGTTGACTCATTCAATTTCCAACCGAATTTCGTGCAACCTACTTTCGCTCTTCCTTTTTCTCAAAATGTGTTGACTCATTCAATTTCCAACTGAATTTCGTGCAACCTACTTTCTCTCTGCCTTTCTGTGAAAAGGTGTTGACTCATTTAATTTCGAAGCGAATTTCGTGCAACCTACTTTCGCTCTTCCTTTTTCTCAAAATGTGTTGACTCATTCAATTTCCAACCGAATTTCGTGCAACCTACTTTCTCTCTTTCTTTCTCTTAAAAAGTGTTGACTCATTCAATTTCCAACCGACATTCGTGCAATCCACTTTATCTCTTTCTTTCTCTTAAAAAGTGTTGACTCATTCAATTTCCAACCGAATTTCGTGCAACCCACTTTCTCTCTGCCTTTCTGTCAAAAAGTGTTGACTCATTCAATTTCCAACCGAGTTTCGTGCAACCCACTTTCTCTCTGCCTTCCTCTCAAAAAGTGTTGACTAATTCAATTTCCAACCGAGTTTCGTGCAACACACTTTCACTCTTACTTCCTCTCAAAAAGTGTTGACTCATTCAATTTCCCACCGAATTTCGTGCTACGCACTTAATCTCTTCCTTCCTCTCAAAAAGTGTTGACTCATTCAATTTCCAACCGAGTTTCGTGCAACCCACTTTCTCTCTGCCTTTCTGTCAAAAGTGTTGACTCATTCAATTACCCACCGAATTTCGTGTAACGCACTTTCTCTCTCCTTCCTCACAAAAAGTGTTGACTCATTCAATTTCTAACCGAATTTCGTGCAACCTACTTTCTCTCTGCCTTTCTGTGAAAAAGTGTTGACTCATTCAATTTCCAACCGAATTTCGTGCAACTCACTTTCACTCTTCCTACCTCTCAAAAAGTGTTGACTCATTCAATTTCCCACCGAATTTCGTGTAACGCACTTTCTCTCTCCTTCCTCACAAAAAGTGTTGACTAATTCAATTTCTAACCGAGTTTCGTGCAACACACTTTCACTCTTACTTCCTCTCAAAAAGTGTTGACTCATTCAATTTCCCACCGAATTTCGTGCTACGCACTTAATCTCTTCCTTCCTCTCAAAAAGTGTTGACTCATTCAATTTCCAACCGAGTTTCGTGCAACCCACTTTCTCTCTGCCTTTCTGTCAAAAGTGTTGACTCATTCAATTACCCACCGAATTTCGTGTAACGCACTTTCTCTCTCCTTCCTCACAAAAAGTGTTGACTCATTCAATTTCTAACCGAATTTCGTGCAACCTACTTTCTCTCTGCCTTTCTGTGAAAAAGTGTTGACTCATTCAATTTCCAACCGAATTTCGTGCAACCTACTTTCGCTCTTCCTTTTTCTCAAAATGTGTTGACTCATTCAATTTCCAACTGAATTTCGTGCAACGCACTTTCTCTCTTCCTTCCTCTCAAAAAGTGTTGACTCATTCAATTTCCAACCGAATTTCGTGCAACCCACTTTCACTCTTCCTTCCTCTCAAAAAGTGTTGACTCATTCAATTTCCCACCGAATTTCGTGTAACGCACTTTCTCTCTCCTTCCTCACAAAAAGTGTTGACTAATTCAATTTCCAACCGAGTTTCGTGCAACCTACTTTCTCTCTTTCTTACTCTTAAAAAGTGTTGACTCATTCAATTTCCAACAGAATTCTGTGCAACCCACTTTCTCTCTTCCTTTCTCTAAAAAAGTGTTGACTCATTTAATTTCAAACCGAATTTCGCGCAACCTACTTTCGCTCTTCCTTTTTCTCAAAATGTGTTTACTCATTCAATTTCCAACCGAATTTCGTGCAACTTACTTTCTCTCTGCCTTTCTCTCAAAAAGTGTTGACTCATTCAATTTCCAACCGAATTTCGTGCTACCCACTTTCTCTCTTTCTTTCTCTTAAAAAGTGTTGACTCATTCAATTTCCAACCGAATTTCGTGCAACCTACTTTCTGTCTGCCTTTTTGTCAAAAAGTGCTGACCTATTCAATTTCCAACCGAATTTCGTGCAACCCACTTTCTCTCTTCCTTTCTCTCAAAAAGTGTTGACTCATTCAATTTCAAACCGAATTTCGTGCAACCCACTTTCTCTCTTCCTTCCTCTCAAAAAGGGTTGACTCATACAATTTCCCTCCGAATTTCGTGCAACCCACTTTCTCTCTTCCTTTCTGTGAAAAAGTGTTGACTCATTCAATTTCCAACCGAGTTTCGTGCAACCCACTTTCTCTCTTCCTTTCTGTCAAAAAGTGTTGACTCATTCAATTTCCAACCGAATTTCGTGCAACCCACTTTCTCTCTGCCTTTCTGTCAAAAAGTGTTGACTCATTCAATGTCCCACCTAATTTCGTGCAACCTACTTTCTCTCTTCCTTTCTCTCAAAAAGTGTTGACTCATTCAATTTCCAACCGAATTTCGTGCAAGCCACTTATTCTCTTACTTTCTCTCAAAAAGAGTTGGCTATTAAGTCACTACGTAGTGATGATGATAGCATAATACTACCAGTAGAGAAGGGCAATAATACAATGTTTACTGATAGAGCAGAATATTCGACCAAATTGGCAGATCCAGTGGGATCAGGTAGTTAGTGTAAAGTAAAAAAAAGAACCTGACTTTGAAAAGAGATAGGAAGCTGTCACAGATCCTTAGTAAAAACAAGAACCATTATTCCACATGCAAAATACAGACAGCAGGCGCGATAATAGAGCAAGCTACTACCCCTATAGGGCTTCCTGAGCTTCACAAAGACCATATTCCATTAATGTCTATTGTCAGCGCCCGAGGTTGATCATGCCATACAATGAGCTGATTTCTGGTAGATATGATCAGTCAACTCACAGGCAAATGTCCATGGTATGTCAAGAATTCAGCTCAGATAGTAAGTCTAGATGTAGTGAGTTTCTTCACAAAATTTCCCACTGATGAGACCCTGATAAGGGTACGAGTTAGGTTGATTACAAATCCTTCATTGAAGGAACGCACGTGTATCCCAATTGATAATCTAATTGAGATGTTGACATTCTGCATATAAAATGCATACTTAGTGATGGGATCTTACATATACTGACTGGAAAAAGGTCTAGCATTGGGTTCACCATTGTCCTTAGTATTAGCCAATATATAGATAGAATACTTCGAGGAAATAGCGTTACAATGAACACTACTACAGCCAACAATGTGGCTGCGATTTGTAGATGACACATTCATACTCTGACCTCACCAAAATGGCTTCAAATATTACTGGACCATGTGAACTCTCTCCCCTGTATCTATACAGTTCACGGTGGAAAAAGAACAAAAGAACAAAATATCCTTCCTAGATGGGCTTATAACTCGCACTGACTAAGGGTTTAGGTCATCTGTGTATTGAAAGTCAACTCTCACTGGACACTATCGAAATTCCAACTCTCACCATCCATATAATGTAAAGAAAGGAATTGTCCGGTGCCTACAATATCGGGCAAAGACAATATATAGTAACAACGATACTTATAAATATGAGTTGGATAGTTTAAGAGAAACCCTCCACCGAAACAACTACCCAAAGATCGTGACATCAGCTTCAACAAATCTAGACGCATCACAAAAGGACACCACCCGAAAACTCGCCACATTGGTTATACCATATATGAAGGGGCTTGTAGGAAAATATCCAATGAATATGTAATACATACAACATCAGAGCAGTAATCAGGAGCAACTCAACTCTCCGAAAGCATCTTGTGAGAGTCAAACCCCTTACAGAAAAAGTCACGGCTAAGAACTGTGTGTATGCGATTCTATGTAAGTGTGGAAAAGTATATAAAAGTGAGACATGCCGTCTACCAAAAGTAAGGCTAGCAGAACACCGGAAAGCCGTAATACGTAGAGAAATCAAAGATTCGGGTATGGCTGGCCACATATAGAAGGAAAAGGGACCCTATCTACTCTCATGGGATGAAGTAAAAATTATAGATAGAAAAGAAGGGTGGAAAGTAAGACGACTCAAAGAAGCAGCGCATATGTTAGGCGACAATGACTTACTGAGCATACCTAGTATAGAATTAAATACAACATGATAACCTATAATTATAAATAATAGATAAGTAGTGATGTACAGTGGTAAGTAGTTTTATCAAAAAACAAGACTAGGTTTAAGGTCATACTAGAATTGTCTGCAAGCTGCCGTGGATATAATACTAAGTACAATTCAATTCTAAGTGACAGTCATCTGAAGGTTGAAGGTTCAATCCTCAGTGCGGGCAATACAAAGAATTGCGTATTTCTGAAGACTTGTTCCCAGTCAAGGCAGATGGAACGAGAGCATTGGTACCCTGTGGATGTAACGAAGGGTTTCGTTCGAAATTCCGTCTAGATTTCCGAGTTCGACAAAGTACACCTGAAGAAGGCCGGAGGTTACATCGATTGAAATGTTTTGATAAAACACCCAAAATTAGAACAGTAGTCCGATTATACCAAATTCTACTAATAACTATAGAAGTTAATATAACATTTGTGATGGTTTTAATAACAGATCTGAATAATTGAACATAGGTATGAATGAGTTAATAATTCTTGTCTGAATACCGTGATAAGTACACACCACAACTTTTTAAACTCATTGAATGCCTGGTAAACAAATAACTTTTAGTTAGATATCGTTGTCAATTTGGATATCTACATTGAACATTTCATATAAGACCTGAAATAGAAACACTCTTAGTTCCTTTTTATTCAAACACATGTATTTTGATTATTTCTGTTGTAAGACAGGTGTATATACATCTATATATATATATATATATATATATATATATATATTCTCTTTAGAACTATTTGAATTACTCTGTTTTAAATTTAGGTTTATTTAGTAGTATTGTAGACACAATATTTTAGTTAACAATAGAAATAGCTGCATACGTTGTAGTTATGCAGTTGTGTCGCCCTGGTATTTGTTAATATATCACATTTGTGTTTTGAGTAAGATAGGTAAGGCAATACACCTCTGAAACAGCTTGCCTATACTTTCGCATACTAATAATGTTATTTATTAAAACCTCCTTCCATCAATAAAATCAATGTTATATCGGTAACTATTGATTTATTATCAGAAACTGATATGTTTATGTTATTTATCAAAACTTTATCAAACATTAACCAGTACTTATTTATGTATTTATTGTGTTAAACTTGTCTTTAAATATCTGTAAATATTATCTTAACGGATGTATATTCCTTATTAAGTTAATAGATTTTCCAGTCAAGCAACGGTGAAGTTGCTTTATACGTAGCGATGACTATTATTATTATTTAGGATTTTGGTGCTTAATATTTACTTTCATCACTTTACAAGTACTTTCTTTTTCGTATCCTTATATTTTGAAATAGTTATGTTTAACTTAACCATGATTGCCTGTTTTATTTATATATTTAGAAAACAATTTATGTTAATTTATGTTTTCATAATTAGCTGTTCGGCCATTTCACCTTGGTAATATTATGCGTATTACCGTCTTACTAAAACAGAACAATCAATGTTTTCGTCGTGGAAGATTTTGTGTAATTTTCTGGAAGCGACATATAAATTTCATCGAAGAGCCAGCATATATGAACGATCTTGATGGTACATATACTTGTTGTGCTATTTATCTATGTGCGACACAGACTGTCAAAGTGCAGAACATTTTTTGGAGTTTCGAAAAAATACCGAAAAATAACTTGGTCACTAGAATTTAGAGTAATATTGTATATATATATATATATATATATATATATATATATATATATATATATATATATATATATATATATATATATGCATATATGTATACACATATATATATACACATATATATATATACATACATGCATATATATATATATATATATATATAATATTAATACATGCATGTGTACACATTTTTGCGAATATTCTATTTTTGTGAGGGTCAACAAGAACCAAATAAGTGAGATAGGTTACATTCAGAAAGCGACTTACTCTAATGAGCGTTGTTTTGAAATCGTGTATGTGAAAGAGAAAGGGGATAATAGCGATGTGAAGAAGAGAGAGAGACTAATAGGCGTAGATAAAGGTAGAATATATTCATTTTAACTAACTTATGGTGTTCTTGATGACCTGAGCAACACAGGGTCATCATAGAAAACGTTGTCAAATTGAAAAGGAAATAATAAAGTAAAATTTGTAAATAAGATTATATGCTGTGACAAACCCCACTTTCTGTCACGTGTTCACATTTATTCACTTTTGCTATTTTAACGGTGGCATTTTACCGGTGCTACTGCGTACCATTTACTTTTTAAAACATTTAATAATCGTTGCTTATTCAAATGTGTATACTAAAACTAAAATATAGTATATCGAAAGATGTTATTTATATGTTGTTATTTAAAAATGCGTATTTGTTTCTAAACATATGAACACTCAAATCAATAAAATGCATTAAAGTAATAAGCAAACAATGAATCTATTAAATTTATCGTGGAATTTCCACGGAGCTTATTAGTAAAAACATATTTTCAATAATACTCATCTTCGATCTTATGGTTCTGTTCAGTCTTAGAAGATCACTCCTCCTAATGTTGTATCTTATCTATTTGGGTTCAGTGTATTGCTTATCAGCAGAGGTGCCCATACCAAGGGATGCTGACGGGGCTGCTCAGGAATTTTAGGCAAGAGTGCAATTGTCATAGTACGGTGGCTTTTTTCAAAACCTGAACTGAACGTTATTCTGACTTCCTGCACTGAAGACAAATAATAGTTGACATGTTATTGTAAGCGATTCCTATAGATAATGTGTTCCTTGAATTTCAATTGTTAAATGTTGAGAATAGCCAATATATAATAACAGGGTCCGTCGTTAGCGTGTTTTAGGTTACTTGATTTATGTTTTTTATTTTATTTTTTGTTAAACACATACAGTTAAGAAGACGATATTTTGTTGTTTAATTCTTTTCTGTGAAATAGACAGTTGGTGTTCGGTAGGGTGGACGAATATTTTCATTTCTGTCGCACATGGCACGCGGCGTTCGAAGTTGTTAAAGTTAACCGACACCCAGTTAACGGCGACGCGAAACATTCTTACAAACCTCGATGGTTGTGAGACGACGATGTGTTTGTCTGACTTAACATTCGGATATGTATCATTATTGGCTCGGCGAAAGAGACACGGTTGTATGAGATGGGGTTTCTTATTGGTAGGAGGTGGTAGTATCTCGATGTTGAAACTGACAAGGTTATTTCAGACAATACGTCTAATAAAGTGTTAGTAAATTGTTTCAATAATTTTGTTTCAATTATATTCATATATATGTAAGCCGACGTATCCGGTAGTTTGTTTACTTCCATTTTTGTTTTGCTTTTTCTATTGTTTTTAAATATATGCTTTTTTTAATTTGAAATTTTTAATAGAATGTTCAATAATACACCCTATACTAATTCATCCCCCACTAAAAAAAAACTTATTTAGGCGATTATATATGAGCAGGCTACAAAACTTGGCGGTTAAATTTATTTTGAAAAAAAACATATTTATTTTTAGAATTTAAAGTGGACAATATTTTTCGCATAATGTAAAATGACCACTTACTTGTGAGCCACCAGGCAGTAAGGATCACCTACTTCTGATAGCGGGTTAAGGACATATACCGAACTCTTTTTTAAAGAAGATAAACTTGTGTGTGTGGGTGGGTGTATTGGAGGATATAACAAAGCTTGGGCATTTTTTATGGTGAAAAATTAACACGTAATTTAAAAAAATTACTTTTCAGCATTTACAAAAGAAATTATATCGCCTTGAGATTATTTTACTAAAAATAATATAGGAAAAAAACTAACATGATGTTTTTCATTAAATAAGGAAAATGGCACATGGAACTGTATATATCTATTATAATGGCACAGGTAAAAATGGCACTAATAATAAATTCACAAGTAGATATATAGAAAAAATGGCATAGTGGAAAAATATAGATGAGAATCTAAGAGTGTGCTTATCGAAGGCTAAGATACAACACATGAAAGGAAAGCAATAGCCAATTCGTAGATAAAATCTTCAGCAAAATTGCCGCACCCACATCAAAAATGAAATTCTACTTTTTATGCGTCTACAGACGTCATTTCTGATGGTCCAAAGAATAAAGAACACCAACTATCAATGTGTTTGTTTTTTAATTGTCTTCATTTCATGTGTCTTATTTTGATTATTGCAAGTACAGAGGGGGGGGGGCAGGGCAGATACATAACACAATTCTGTCAGATTTAAAAACATCCAAAGCGGGTGTGGTTAAAAATAGAACTCAATAAATGTATGCATCGGTATATGAAACAAAAAGAGAACGTATAATTACATAAATAGATTTGCGTTTACTTTTCCTCCGGCAGACGCGTGTGTGACGGGCGGATATAGTTTAGAAATATTGCTCTTGATAATTCTGCACGATCATAATGGAACATGTAAAAATTTCACAAGTAAAAATGGCAGACGTGCATAACTAAGACACATCGCACCGTGCAAAAACATAGAAAGAAACACATATTAAGTGGAAGATGAATATTCATTGTTGTTGTTGTCAGCTGTTCAAGTATTTCAGCGAGAACATGTGGCGGTGTAGGTGTCATTATGATGTTTGTTAAGTGAACGGTTAAAATGTCATGTGTAAATATGGTACAAATTGATGAATTGGGAAAAATGGCAAATCAATATGAAAGTCTCACAATGTGTTTATAAAATTCAAAACTACAATGTATACAGCGAAAATATAAAAAAGTTTATTAAATCAAATAAAATATATACCAATATTTAAAAGTAAGGTACATCTGTAGATGATATTCATCTTTTAAGGCGATTACGTGTGAAGATTATGAATAACTCACGTATATTTTTCAAACTCGCGATTGTTCAGTAATATCCGATTGAAATAAAAAAAAATCATATTAGAAAGACTTCCACTCTTAAAAAAAAAAATTAAAACCAATTTTGTTTAGATTAGAAATAAGAATCATCTATGTATGAAAAATTGAATTATTGACAAAGAAAATATTGCGAATACTGGCCAAGCATATTATTTCCCGCTCATTTTTTTACGGAGGGCATACACAAGCTTGTAAATCATATGCATGCATTTTTAAACAATTTATTTCACTTTAAGATGCTGAAACTTATATTATTGAATAACATTGTTCAAATGTATTCTTTCATTTGTTAAAATCGAATATATTCCTGTTGACGGAGTTTAGTCTTATCTTATTGAAAAAAAAAACATTAGACAGATTCACATTGGTAAGCACTAGCAAGTCAGGAAACCCACGTCGTCTGAACTGAATTCGGAAAGAAATCTTCCCTCTAAATGAACTATCAACGGTTGGTGAGTGTTCATCTCTTGATGTCATTAGAAATGATAATAATGTATATATGAACCATATATAAATTCATAAACACAATTGCTTATGTAATATTTACTCATATTTGTTGCTGGAGGGTGTACACTAGCTTTTACATCATATGCACGCTATAATTTTAAAGAAATGTTAACATTTAAATGTATTCATGAATTATTTTGTCTGGTAGGGTTTCCCCATAAACCCTAATGAATGTATATTAATGATGTTTTTTAAAGTTTAGCATTACTACGACTATTAAAAAATTATTCTTGTACTTTTCAGCTTTCAGACTGAGATGAAAATATATTATCCGTTCAGTTTTCAATAAAGCTATAATAATCCCTTCTGAACTCAAGGTGTACCAATTAAAAAGGTGTGATATCCTTTACATTAAAACAAATGATGCGTCCAACTATATCCTCGTGCTGAGTAAGCAAGACAATAAGAACGGTTTAATAAGATCTCGAGTGTCTCGGTGTATGTATCTCTCTCGCTATTTTATTTAAATCATTTAACGTATCTGCTATTCCAGAAATTATCTCGTGTTAAAAATCTATAAAATATATTAATGTGTGTTAGTCGAAGAAAATAGGTTAGAGAAAGTATATAAAAACATAAAGTAATGTAAAATACAATTTAAGTAGCCCCAAATATTTATGTGCCCTACCTCTATTCCTCTTTCCAAAACAACGATGCGAACACAATCCCACTCATGAAGTTAAATAAGTATATAGTATGTTAAGGAAATTTAACCCGTATTTATAAAACACTAATTAAAATAGGTTTCCAAAATATAAGTTTATTTCGACTATATAAGGATGCAAACAAGAGTGCAGCAAAAGCATCTAATATGGCGTTATGAGCCTAGTAACCAAATACATATTATTCGTCATTATATATCGAGTAACGTGTGAACTTCCTGTTCATATATATATATATATATATATATATATATATATATATATATATATATATATATATATATGTGTGTGTGTGCAAACAACCATGTATATCTATTGAATTGCAGTAGATGATGACAATTTAATTCGATTAATGGCAATGTGCTCTCCTGTAGAAAGTTCCGTGTAATTAAAAAATATGCGAATATGTTATAAGTAATTTCTTATTACAGTGTCCATTCCAGACCAAAGTCTGTACATCGTTTTCTCTTTGGCAATCATACACACCACTGGAGAGTTTCCAGACATACTCTAAGAGGTCATCTCTAATTATTCATATCGCTCATCAGTTGGACACAAAGTGTGACAATGTATATGCATTCAGACTTATATACGCATACACACAACTTAATACATCAATATATACGTATATATATATATATATATATATATATATATATACATATATATATATATATATATATATATATATATATATATATATATATATATTAGTATAGTATGCATTAAGCTACTTGTTGTTGATGTAGTTTTTTGCGTAGATCATTTACAAGACAGGTGATAATTTCGCCTCGTCTATGAATTAAAACTAATAATACGACAAAGCGAAACATGAGACACATGATTCGAACGTGTACTTAAAAAAGGGTGTTCTATAGCGGTGAATAAATCTTCCGACTTAATTCAATACCATAAGTCACAAAATATAATACTATTGTAAACCGTGGAGTGTATTTATATGAGTCTGTTCCATGGAGATATTCTTTGCAGAAATATTATCGTTATGTCAAAGGTCCTCAAGCTCCAGATGTAGTATCTTAACATTGCCTATTACATTACAACATTGCTCAGTAATTACTGAGGCGGGAAATATTAGCCAATTTAGCTAATATTTCCCACCTCACGAATTACTGAGCCTTGTTGCATCCACGAACGCTTCCTCTCTTGGACTTTTTACCCTCTAAATGTTATCTATTTTGGCTGCACCTGAAGACGTTGGTTTCTAGAGTTTAACTTTGAAACCTATCAATTTATTTCTCGTGCCTTCTAACGGCCTTCCTACAAACCACTTTCTCCGCAAGACTTTTTGACACCGGATTTTTTTTACAATTGGACACTTGTTTGCATTCGGGCAGCTTTTTTCTTTGTTTTTCCCCCCACAATCTTTGTTTTACTTTTTCAGATTGGAAATCTTGGCTTTTTGCCAACTTATCTATACCAGCAATGTCCTCTGATAATAAGATCATGATCTTTGAAAAGCCTGGCTTAAGGAAAAAAATAATGCAATAAATTGCTTTATTGCGGAATATACCTTGCATTGGGCAACTGAATTGAAACAAGATCTGCCTCCGTCGCTTTTCTAATTCCTTTTCATCCTTATATATATATATACATATATATATATATATATATATATATATATATATATATATATACTATATATATATGTATACAATATGCTATATATACGATTTACAATGTATATATATATATATATATACTATGCATATATAGACAAGATATACATATTCTATATACTATATTTATACATAAACTATATACACAATATATACTTCATATATAAATATATATGCATACTATATATATATATATATGCATACTATATATATATGCATACTATATATATATATATATCTATTTATTCATATAACATATATATATACTATATATATACATAAATATATATACATCTATATATACTATATATATGTATATAAGAGATAAAAATGATAAACTAATTGATAGCTGTTTTTATATTCTTATCACCGTTTCGTTTTTATTGTAAGACTTACTCAAGATGATAGCTATGAGTAAATTGTTATGCACATCTGAATATCTTATTAGTATTCATCATCGTCTCTGGTTCGCAGTTAAAGGCTTCTTGTCTTTTTTTGATTTCTGCAAGTATCTGTCCATTGGTGATTAATTTGCCAAGCAACATGCTTCTATAAAATATAATAAACAACTTGCTCTTCTTGTTCGAAGAGGTTATGGTTGTGAAATAAATAATGGGAGCAAACATATATTTAATTTTTCGAACACTGTATTAACAGGTATCGAAATTAAAGTTTTGTCTAAGGGGTTAGATTTGTGTATTCCCCCTACCCGCATTAACAAAGAGAAAACCCTCGTTTCTTTCGAGGTTTTGTTTTCTCATATTAGACATCACTCTCCTTGTTCTTTAGATAATGTTTCTAGAATGAAATCTAGGTTGGTTGACTTGGCACACCAATACAGTAACGCCTCCATTGACCACAGTGGGTTTATTTGGAATAAAACGCAATTTCAAACCATAAAAGCGTTAAAATCTAATGAGGACATTTACATTTGCAAACCAGACAAAGGTGCTGGAGTTGTGGTATTGGATCGTAGTGACTACGTTAACAAAAGGTTATCTATTCTTAACGATACTACTAAATTCTGTAGAATTGGCCCTGTCGAGTCTGCAGATAATACTTGTAAGGACGAGATCAAGATGCAGAAGCGTCTTCTTTCTTTATTTAAAAAGAAGGTTTTTTCGAAGGAGGTATATGATAGGATCAGACCGTCTGGGTCATTGCGACTTAGATTATATGGTCTTCCTAAAATACACAAGGAATGGGTGCCACTTAGACCTATATTATCTATGACTTTGGCTCAGTGGTTCCTAGTAATCCTGCCACCTGTGCGTGATCTATACACGACGCACTGCATCCCTGATTACTTTCGGTTTACTGAAGTTCTACGTGGGTTAGATCCGGATTCTGAGACATCATTTATGTGCTATTTTGATGTCTCTAGTCTCTTTACTAATGTACCGTTAGATGAGACTATACCTATTTGTGCCGACGCTCTCTATGAAGGTTGCCTGACTGCCCCTTGTTTCCCTAGGGAGATCTTCATAGCATTGATACGTCTATGTACTAAATCAGTCGAGTTAAGCTTCGATAATATTATGTATAGTCAGGTCGACGGTGTCTCAATGGGTAGTCCATTGGCCACAACTTTAGCTGATATCTTCGTCGGATATTACGAATCCGTTTTATTTAGGTCTGTAAAGATGCCCACTACTTATGGTAGATATGTGGATGACACTTTTGCAGTGTTTTCTTCGCAGAGTGGAGCACTGGCATTCTTTCATGAGTTAAATTCTATACATGAGGCTCTAAAGTTACCGATGGAAAGTGATAACATAAGTGTCTTCCCTTCTTTGATGTTCTTGTTAAACGTTCAAGGGGTGGCTTTCTCACTTCCATCTACAGGAAGCCCACTTTTACGGGCCTGTATGTAAACTGGTCTTCTTTTGTGCCTAAGTCTAGAAAGGTAGGCTTAATTTACACTTTGCTGCATAGAGCCCTCGTGATTTGTTCTCCAAATAGATTAGAGTGTGAACTTAATAGGATCAGAAATATATTCATTGATAATGGTTATCCTGAGGACCTCATCAATGATTGCATTAATAAAAAGGTTTCTGATTTTAAATCCCCTAAAATATGTGGGCCTTTAAAATGGCCCATTTATTTAAAATTACCTTGGATAGGGGGAAATAGTATTAAACTAGGTAAACAGATTGTTGATAGCATTAGCAATTGCTTCTACTCTGTTTCCTTACGATTAGTTTATGCTACTAGTCCTGCCTTTCCTTCCTATCGCAAGGATAGTGTGCCTTATACAAATTATAGTAATATTGTATACCAATTTAAATGCCAACGTGATGCTGGCTATACAGGGCGTTCTTCCTTGCATTTGCAGACCCGCATAAACCAGCACGTTCCATCAAAAATACGTCAGGGAAGGGTAGGGTCCTTGTGATACCCCTCCTCTAATTCATTGGCCTCTGCTATTGGCCAGCATTTGGTTGAAATCCCTAGCTGTGCCAATGGCTATAAAATAGACCGTGTTGAGGTCTTGCATCGAGCAGATTCCAAGAACCATTTGAAAATATTGGAATCTGTCTCTATTGCTATTTGAAAACCTTCCTTGTGCCGGCAGAATGAATTTGTAAGATCGCTTAATCTCTTTGGGGAACTTTTAATTCCTTGTCAATTTTTTTAATTTTGTTATCCCCTTACGTACTGCCTTTTAATCGACTTTTAACGAAATCATTGAATTGAATTTTAATCGCCTCATCGTTAGTTTTGGCACACTCAATTTTCCCATTTTGCTCTTTCTTTCGACGTTATTATTAATTAAAACTATCGATTTTCTCCTGACGAGATGATAGTCGAAAGGGCCTTAGAGAGATTTCCGCGTATTCTTTTTAAATGTATTTATAAGTTTTGTACCTCAAAACATTTATTTATATATATATATATATATATATATATATATATATATATATATATATATGTATATATATAAACTATATAGACATTAATTATATATATAAACAAACTATATAGAGATACATATATATATATATATATATATATATATATATACACACTTAATGTATATATATATAAACTATTTATATATATATATATATATATATATATATATATATATATTCTATATATAAACACACTAAACACATTAAACTGAGATAAACAGCCTGCACTTAATTTAACACACTTATAAAAAACTAGCATATAAAGTACAACTTAAAAATACACACAAACCGACTATATACACTTCTTCTCTCAGCATGGTTACAAGTTAAAAACAGGTATGATAATAGGCTTTTTCCTACGCCTGCTTAGAATCTGCAGTCCTCAATATATTGATGAAGAAACCAAACACATCAACTCTTAAAAAAATATTGCAATACTCCACACATTTCTTAGTAAATGCTAAGAAGTAAGTATTTCAAATAGTCTCAAAAAACGACACACAAAAACATCAAATATGAAACACCACTCTCATAGACAAACCTCTTTTTTTACCCACGTATCTCAATAGCACAACACTCTGCAACACATGTAACGAACTAAGTATTCAAACAGTACACACTACATTACAATCCATAAAACAAACATTAAACAGCAATACCTTTCTTTAAAAAACACATGCCATGCCGGCCTATATACCGTCCCATGTAACAACTTCCATCAAGTCGACGTGGAGGAAACGCACGGTTAATTGAGAAAAAAAGATTGAGCGAACACAAAAGGTACATAAAAAAACTATAACTCCCTCAGTGCACATCTTTCCCACGTATTAGAACACGGCCATGCTTTCAAGTTGGCACAGGCAAACATCATTAAACACATTAATAACACAGCTCAGAGAAGACAACTTGAAACATAACGCATTACGGACTATAACAGCCTTAGACAAAGAAATGATTTCTACAATCTATCCCCATTCATCAACAAAATTATCATGACCGAACTTAAACAGAACATAGATCATGGCTCACCTTTCCTCTTATCGTTCTCACTTGCACTTATATACAATTTCCAGCATACACACGTATGTGCTGACTCTTTTTTCACGTATATATATTCATTTACATACTCATCAACTACACACTACGAATGTAAACTATTAAACCACAAATAAAGGCTTTAATAATCAACACAATTTACACATCCTTAAAAATATTTAGATGTTTAAACCCCCTGTTTTCTTTCAATTTACTCTAAAACCATCAGCACATCGTGAACGAAATTACATTTTACTTACAACTCCCTTAAAATTAAAAATCATTTTTCTTTCCTCTTCTACACATTCTTTCAAACCAACTTATGCTCATACATTCCTGACATAACCACCACTTTACCACGACAAAAATCTCGCCTCTCCCTTTCACCTCTCCTACCCTTTTGACCGTTTCATCCATACCCTTACCTCTTTATTTTTGTTCCTTTAAATATTTTCTACAACTATGATACCACATAGATGCTAAACACACATTATTTTCCACTCGCTCATCTTTCGCCAGCCTCTCAAATTCCATGACACACCTCACAATGACAAAAATCTCAGCCCCCTTTCACCTCTCCCTCCCTAAGGCAAGTTCAATTATATTCCCACCTTTCCCTATTTCACAGTTGCCTGACTAATATCCACCCACAGATTTTCATATTCATTTCATTCTTTGCCATCACTGACTTTTCACAGCCTGGACTATCCACCAGCGCTCTAGGTTTCCACAGCTATTACTTTCATTCATCTCTCTATCATGCCGACTCCAAATTTCGTTGTGCTTGCATGACATTTTTCTTCAAATTATCATCCTGAGAAAGTCTTACAGTAAAGATGAAACGTTGATGAATATATTAAAAAAATATATTGGATGTTCCGTTTACACATTTCTCATTACGTCGGAGTACTCTCATCGTTCCTTTTTCTTGGTAAAGGATGAGTTAAAATACATTCAAAATCAAAAGTGATAAATTCGTCTCGCTTTGAATGATCACAAACCGAGGCTAGATGTTCAGAGGGAAAATGATGGCAAAGAAACTTGTTAGGATTGAGAAGCCAATCAGATTCCACTTTGGTTTACTGTAAGTTATCAGTTTACACTTGATCATCGGCTCAACCATTGCTAGGCCGGGGAGGCATGTACTTGGTGGGAGTGCAGAATTCTTAGATCATTAAGCAGCCACAGTGGGAGATAATATAAGTATTTCTATTTAAAAACAACATTAGATAAATTAAATCCCAAATATTTAGAGTTGTCATTTTCTCGTATTTGGATAGGGTTCGGTTATATAGATAAATAACCGTATTATTCATTACTCTTGTTATCAAATATGATTATTTACCGTCACCGCTGTTATAATTGCCATTATTCTTATTTATTCTTAATAATAAACATTGTAGCTGTGATTCATGTTTTTTTACCGTTATTATTTATATAAGTACTATCATTATTGAGACTAGCATTATTAATATAGCTATTCACGATATTATATTTTATAAGCATTACATTTATTAGTGTTACTATTGTTATGTTTAACTCCTTCACTTCCGTGTTATTCTTACTACATTTCACCTAACTTATTTTTGTTATTAATTATTAAATTGCTATTATTGTTATTATAACCAATGTTACTATAATTATTATTCCAACTATTATTTTTTATTATTAATACTGATATTATTATTATTAGTGTAATTATTACTACAAATGTCAACATTAATATATTTTATTATTATAATTATTGTTAATATTAGTTTTACTATATCCCTTTTTTGCCTTATTACTGTTACATAGTACATGCACATTAAGCTTCTTGAAACGCTTCTAATAATACGAAGGCAATACGAACTCATATGGAAAGTTTCGAAGCGTTTTCAAACTTTCTAAACACGTGTTTAAGGAACTTTTTAACACTCATTTTAAATCACTTGTTTGCCTTTAAACCCTCAGTCCTGTTACAGCCCACTGTTTAAGCGTTTTACTTATTAAACCATTTTTCGTTAAAAGATAGTTCTTTTTCAACATATTAAATTAAGCATGGTGCACTTTTTCATTCAAGTTTAGTTCTTAGACTTAACAGATTAGGACCCGAAAAATGGACAACACATAAAAGTTACCTTAAATTTTTCGTCGTCTGTTGTGGTTGTGATCACCGTTTGTACCGTCGGTTTGCATTGCGTATCTCTGGCCGTGATCGATTCTGGTTATCTTTGATCTGTGGATACAACTTTATACACAGGCAGAAGACAAACGCGAATGCAATTTTCCTCACAGAGAGATTCGACTCTTTTATTCGACGTCTTGGTTTTTGGACAGTGGTTTTATCCATTCGTGTGTTCGATTCTCATTCATAGATCTTATGAATGCGACGATGCATGGGGATCTTTGCTAGATCTCTTCGACATCCAGCCATTACGACGAGCGACAACAGCGTTGACTAGCAGCTTTCACTTCCAAAGCCCCAACTCATTTTATTTGAGGACCAATAGAGAGGTCGACCGTTTCAAAAACATTAGTTTCTCACGAAGAAGGAGTGACATCACAGATCTACAAACGTATTTTCATTCACTAATGTTTCCTGACCTTTTCTGACCCTAGGTTTTCTTATGTCGGCGTCTTTGAATTGTTGGTATGGTCTTTCAAAAACAGGATTGACTCATAACGGTATTCTTCAGTATATGTCAACACTAGTTGATTTAATCGTATAAATATCGGGCCCCTCCATAATATTACATTACTACAGTTGTAATATTTATTTATTCCGTTTTTGCGTGCGATGGGTGGGGCATCCTACCGGATGCCAGACATTCACTGGCTATTTCAGACACTCCAGCCAAGAAATCGTTTGAAAATTCTAACAGTCCCTTTAAGTTCAATTGTTTTATTTCCGTTGAACTAGGCTAACGGGTATACTCGCTAACTGCTTTTGAAATTAATTTCTATTAGTCTTGTTGCTCCTATAATTACTGACATGATGGAGATTTTCCTAAAATTCCAGTTTTTTTTTCATGTCGTACCTAAGACCTTGGTGTTTCGTAATATTTTCCTCTTCAGCTCTGTTTAATCCTGCATCATTAGGAACACTGATTGCCACTAGGGTTGTGACTTTCTCCCTGTTGTCCCATAATACGATGTCAAGTTTAACAGTTCCGTTTTCTAGATATGTAGCTGTAAAGATTGCATAGTCGTAGTAATACAATTTGTTATTGGATGTGACCATTCAAATTATTTTCATTAATTCTCTTGTTACAATTTTACATCATCTTCCTCTTATTATTACCATAATTATTGTTTTAGAGGTAAGGGAGGTAAATCAAGGTTGTATTTTATATCTTTAATCCTATTATCTATTTTTTGGGGTTGACTCTTACTAAGATTTCGTGGTTTCTACACAATTTAAATACAATTATTTTGTTTTGTTTTAATCTTCTGGTAAATGTTTGATCCCTTATTTTTCATCGTTAACTTGGACTCGATACCTTATATTAGGTTTCAGCTATTGTGCGGCGGATTAATTGTTTACGCTATTCAGTTAAATCATTTATGCTATATTTCCTTGGTTGATCACGACATTATCAAGAGTTATCAGTTTCAAGTGTCTACAGTATAATCCTATTCTGTCTCCTTGATTTCGTCATGTACTGTTATCAGTAAACACAACAATAGCT
>OY744535.1:87812948-87865448 GCA_963556195.1 Sepiola atlantica
TATATATATATATTTATATATGTATATATACGATATATCTACATATGATCGTAATTGACATTAATAAATTCGAAAGTGTTTTCGATCTATCTGAACTATATTTACATCAAAGTACATTAGCATTTTTTAAATTTTAATGATATAGTCATACATTGAAATACTCTATATATATATAGGCATATCTTACTCACTCAAACTAATCTTGAGTTTTTATTTTATCCATATGTATTTATTTTTAAGTTTCTAATAATATTATTTTCTGTAATATACGTTTCTTCTTTGTATTGTGAACTTGTCTACTAACTACGCAACTGTTTTATCTATACGACTTTCATAATAATTATGAATGAAATAATATAAATAAATTGTATTAAAAAAGTATAGCGTTTAAAAACTTATTTAGGATTTCATGTTTAAGGAAGATTATGTTCTCTCTCGGCCATAGAAAAGTGTAAAATATCGCTGATATTAACAGATACTACAGTTTGTATTTAGCCAAAAAGGCATGGAACTATAAAACATATTGTTAGTGACTAGGAATTTTTAGATTAAATAAGAAATTGATCAAATTGGAATATTTTTTCATCGGTGGTTTAATTTAGTATCGGTTATTTTGTCATAAAACTACCCTCACAGGAGTTACCTCCTCCGTTTTTTAAGGGTGTGTTGGGGGAAGTCTCTTAGCTATGAAAAATTCCTATACTCTATTAAGTCAGAATATATTTTAGGGGGGAGTACTGTAGTATTGTCCACACAAGAATGATTTCCTCCTTTTTGTGTGGTGTTAAGTCGTGTTCGTTTATAATGATAGTATCGTCTATCAGGGGAGGGGACAGTGTAGTATACGTGTTTCACGATGATAATAGCTAAGGAAGAACAATAGCTCAAGTATATAATAAACAATTCTTTTTTTACTAAATACTTATGAAAGTTATCGTTCTTTCTTAGCAAGCATATACATCGTTTTTTATAAAGATAGTGACTATATTTTTCAAGCAATTGTCATTTAAGCGTTTTACGTGAACAATGAAATTTGCCATGGTATACAATGTTATCTAAATAAATGGCAATGTGTTTCCCCCTATTCTAACTATATGCTTATTTAATTCTCTGTAGTATATTTTCATTCGTAATGATACACTCCTCCTCTTCTGGGGGAAGGCCGCATCGTATACATCTGTTCCTTACGATACCATTTCCTCAGGATTACCGGTTTTGCGTGTCGGGGTAGTTAGTATACTATATATTCTGTTGTCATGATATCATCCTTCCAGCCATTAACCCATCTTTTGGGGGTATCAGTGTATGTAGTTCCTTTATCATACTATCATTATCTGAGCCTCTCATGTACATATTTATTTATTATCAAGTTTCTAATTAATAAATATTTTCTAATCTGTTAATAATTAAATGAATGCGTTTATTATGTTTTCATGTAATTGTTGTTGGTTTTGCTGTTTTTATTCCTATTTACTTCCTCCGACGAGAGCAAAGTTAGGCACAATGACACTGGTTAACGTGGTGAGAATCCAGCTCCCCCTAAAATAAGCACTTTTAATTGGAACAACATTTCAATTGCATTGGTCTAATAAATGATTCTTCTTCACTGACAGAGAACATGAAAAACTAAGTGCAGATTCAGTGCAGATACTACATTATTCTCCTAGCAAAAAGGCCAAGGGGTTGACATGTTGGTAGAGATGATGATGATGATGATGATGATGATGATGATGATGATGATGATGATGATGATGATGATGATTAGAAAACAGAAATAAACCTTATCTAATATTTCTTAATTACAAAAAAATATATATTGTTTTCTTTAATTTTCTTTACGTATTTTCTTGTCTTTTATAATAAAGGTGAAAAGTAAAAAGTACTAATTTAGAATTACACAGTAATATAAATATGGCCTATTTGACCAATCGACGTTCAATCTTTATGTTTATTAATTACATTATATAATAAGTTTAAATAGGGAATTCATTTTTATTTTTATGCTAGAAGTAAATAAAATGTATCGACGTTGTATATCTTAAAGACAATATAAATTACCCTTTTGTTGTTCTTTTCCTAAAAAAACAAAATTTCCCAATGTTAATGTGCAGGATATTTCTCCCATGTTGGAATATCTCGAATAACATAACCAAAATCATTATGTTTTAGACTTTCTTTTCAAATACAAAAATATGAAATACAACTGACTTCTTTGGTTTCTGTAAAGAAGACTACTACTGTATATATATATATATATATATATATATATATATATATATATATATATATATATATATATATATATAATATATATATATATATATATATATGTATATATTTATATATATATATATATATAAATATACATATATATTGATAGATATAGATATTAATATACTACATACATACTATATGCGTATACGTACATATATATATATATAAATATTTATATATAAATATACATATACAGTATGCATATATATATATATATATATATATGATGTATATATATATGAATACATATATATATATATATATTTATATATATATATGTATACTATACTTGTACTATATATATGTACTATAGATAATATATATGCTATATATAATATATAGATATGTATTATATATATACTATATACAATATACTATGTATATATATATACTATATATATTATATGTATATATATATATATTAACCAATATATATATAACATATAATATATATATATATATATATCTGTGTGTGTAGTATTCCCTATATACATATATCAGTACTATATACATTGATACTATGTCTAATATATATATATATATATATATATATATATATACACACTCTATATATGCATATATATTATATGTATTTACTGTTGATATACCATATATATATACTATATATATATATTATATATATACTATATATATACTATATATATATACTATATATTTATATATATATAATATATACTATGCATATAGGAAGATATATACTAACCCTACATATATATATATATATATATATATATATATATATATATATATATATATATATATATATATATATACTATACAATATTACTATTTCATGTATCAACATTAACTTTTAGTATGAATCAGTATCTTCAATCTAGGAAATCTACCGACTTGGCTGGTGTGTTATGGTGTATCCGCGCCGATGTTGTTGGCGGTTATGAATTCAAATTCTGGTTGTAGAACGAAGAATGTATTGTTATGCTGGGCGTGTGTTTGTTTTGGTGATTTTGATTAAAAAAAATGACACAAAACTATTAAACTCTGATGATGGAATATCATACGAAAATTAATAAGATTAAAGTAAAAAATAATAATAATCATGCATTGATAAAGACTTCTATTTTTGATTTTATAATACTGGCCCACCAATGCTTTGAAATAAACAACCCATTTTTAAAAACTTCTAGCATGTCTATGTTTTCCTCGTTCTACAACCAGAATTAGAATTCATAACCACCAACAAAGACGGCGCGGATACACCATTACAAGGACATTATATCAAGAAAACAAAACGAAAAAAAAGCGTGTTTATTTTTTTGTGTGTATTTTTATAAAAGAAAAATGACACACTACTGGTAAACTCTGATCCAGGAGTATTATTTCGAAATTAATAAGAGTAAAGGAAACACAAAATAAATAATATTGCACTGATTAAGGCCTCTATTTTCAATTTTATAATACTGGCTCACCAATACTTTAAAATATACTACCTATTTTCTCATATATTCTATATATATACATGTATATATATATATATTTATATATATATATATATATATATATATATATGTGTGTGTGTGTGTGAGTGTTTGTGTGTTACTGCGTTTGTACACAATATATAGATCAATTAATATATCATGTGCGTACGCCCCAATACTCACGGCACCTGACGATACAAAGGATCACTTTTACACTCAGCAAGATGACGCCATGAAGGCATTTTTCCAGAATGAGACTACAATCAGACTTGTGGACTTTAATCCTTCTGTAGCTCGTAACAAGGATGCATTGCCAAGCTCTCTCGGTAACTGTAAAGTTAGTAAATGCAATAACCATTGTAAGCGACTACTAGAACTCTGTGTCTACCATGCCCTCGGCGTTACCAACACAATTGTTTGTGCCAGGCCGCATCGCAGGGTGTCTTGGAATCATCCCAGGTCAGTGCATTAGCATCAGTTTTCCTCATCGTTACTAGACGAAGGTACCTTACAAGTTGCCTGATTATTAGAGCCTACCATAGGGCCGATTGTGGTAAAGATCATTTCTTAGTATGCAGCAATTTTTAACTTTTACCCAAAGACCGCATGGCAGAATTCAACGTGATGTTTTCCTCCACCTTCAAAGGAGATTAAAGTCGATCTGCATCTGAACAGTGGGATTACCCCAAGAACGATACACACCCTACAGCTCTCAAATCCTTTGGGATGAGAACAGGTTATAAACGCAATGACTTGTAGGATGCACCATCGATCATCTGATTGAGGCAAATCCTTCATCCTTACATTCATACAAGGCCAACATATCCAATACATCGTGTCTACACTGAGGTATTCGAGAGGTGCAGTCCTAAAAGCTACCAGGGAAGCTGCGAACAACTACTGGGCAGACCTTTCCGAGAGTATTCAGCGGTCGGCTGATACAGGCAACATGAAAAACCTGTATGACGGAATCAGGAAAGCTACTGGACACATAATCGACAAAACTGCACCACTGAAGTCCAAGTCGGGTGAACCCATACTAGACAAAGTCAAACAGCTGGGCAGATTGGTAGAATACTACTTCGAGCTTTACTCCAAGGAAAACGTGGTACATCAGTCTGCCTGGTATGCGATTGATCCTTTCCCCCTGATGCAAGAGCTCGACGAGCAGCCTTTCATAGAAGAAATATCCAGGGTAATAAGTGGACTGCCATTTGGAAAATCCCCTTAGTTTTATAAACTTTTTTTTCCAATTTAATTTTCGAAGATATACTTCATCATAAGAATTTCAAAATAAAGATATAAAAGGAAAAAAAAAATATATCTTCATTTTGTAAATTCTGACGATGAAGTATATCTTCGAACATTAAATTGGAAAAAAAGTTAATAAAACTAAAATGCACTGTATGGCTTTCTAAATGCTCATTATTATTACTAATAATTAATATTACCATATACACAATGCTTTCTAAAACAAGAGCAACATATCTTATTACAATTTGCACTGCCACGTGCCATCCTTAACAAAAGAGATTATCATCCCATATTCGTTTCATCAACACTGAATCGATAACCCCAAAACGAGATGAAGAAAGAGAAAAACTAAATAAAAGGTATTTATATATCTTTATTTTGAAATTCTGATGATGAAGTATATCTTTGAAAATTAAATTGGAAAAAAAAAGTTAATAAAACTAAAATGCATTGTATGGCTTTCTAATCGCTCATTATTATTTCTAATAATTAATATTATATATATATATATATTTATTATTTTCATATATTTTATATATTTTTGTTGATTTATGCGTACATTAAAAGTAATCTGTGAACACGTGTGTCTGGCTCACAACCGTCATCAACATGGCCTACTTAGACAAGGATAGAACCTTCGATATTGATGTATATAGTCCAGTGTATTAACTGTTGAACGCCCTTTCTCGAAGGATGTAACATTTTTATCACCTAAATATTTAATATAGTTGTATGTAATTATTGTTATTGGTTATTTCAGCGTTACTTATTGTTTTTCGTACTATTATTTCGATTGCCTCACGGCGTGAGTGATTAAGATGCAGAAAATTGCATTATTAGTCGCCCTTATCTTTATGAGACGTATTACTCGTAAATATATCAAAAGATTTCTCTATTTTATACGTACATACAAATAATCCAAGGACACGTGTTTCTGGCTCACATATACATTATATATATATATGTAGGATATATATATATATATATATATATATATATATATATATATATATATATATATATATATATATATATCGAGAGAGAGAATGGGAGATAATATATATACATAGATATATATTGATATATATATATATATATATATACATATATACACATATATATATATATATATATATATATGTAGAGAGAGAATATATATACATTGAGAGAATAGATATATACATGGGTATACTATATCTCTCTCTATATATATATGGATATACATATGTATATATATACATTTGTATATATATATATATATATATATATATATATATATATGCATATGTATATATATATATAGAGAGAGAGCGACATAGGGAAGGAGATAGAGAATAGTTATATAGATAGAATATATATATATATATATATATACATATATATTCTATATATAATCTGTATGAATATGAATATATATATATATATATATAATCTATATATATATGTGAGTGTGTGTGGGCGATATATATATATATATATATATATATATATATATATATATATATATATATATATATATGGGAAACAAGAGGGATAAACATGTACGAATGGCAAATTAAATCTAACTTCGGTTATTCAATGCAAGGTATACTCGGTAATAACATCATGCTTATTATTCTTTTCTTAAGCCAAGGCTTTTCAAAAACTAAAATATCATCATCAGAGAAATTACATAGATATTCTATTTAATTCTCTCCTTCTCTCTCTCTCTATATATATATATATATATCTATATATATATATATATATATATATATATATATACAATAATATTTTTTATAAATATTAAATATTTAAAATATACTTAGAGACATCGATGTTTCATGCTAACGAAATCTTCAGTCTAGGAACCAGTTCCCAACGGTCAGCGGGCGCGAACCCCGAACACAAATCGCCACTGATTCGCAGTCGAAGATCTTACCCGAAGGCTAGACTGAAGATTGCGTTAGCATGAAACATCGATGTCTCTAGGTATATTTTAAATATTTAATATTTATAACAAATATTATTGTTTATCAGCCCCCTCCCACAGAGGCTGGGCACTTTTCGTGGAGCTTTAATAACAAGTAGTACAAATAGCTATATGCAATGATCCGACTCGTAGATCACTCTTAGCTACTTGGTGGATAGTAGTAATTCTACTATTTACAATTAAAATTCCCCTTTATTTACTAATTAGTTTCCAGTGGCCTTCGGGTAAGATCTTCGACTGCGAATCAGTGGCGATTTGTGTTCGGGGTTCGCGCCCGCTGACCGTTGGGAACTGGTTCCTAGACTGAAGATTGCGTTAGCATGAAACATCGATGTCTCTAGGTATATTTTAAATATTTAATATTTATAAAAAATATTATTGTTTATTAGCCCCCTCCCACAGAGGCTGGGCACTTTTCGTGGAGCTTTAATAACAAGTAGTACAAATAGCTATATGCAATGATCCGACTCGTAGATCACTCTTAGCTACTTGGTGGATAGTAGTAATTCTACTATTTACAGTTAAAATTCCCCTTTATTTACTAATTAGTTTCCAGTGGCCTTCGGGTAAGATCTTCGACTGCGAATCAGTGGCGATTTGTGTTCGGGGTTCGCGCCCGCTGACCGTTGGGAACTGGTTCCTAGACTGAAGATTGCGTTAGCATGAAACATCGATGTCTCTAGGTATATTTTAAATATTTAATATTTATAAAAAATATTATTGTTTATCAGCCCCCTCCCACAGAGGCTGGGCACTTTTCGTGGAGCTTTAATAAAAAGTAGTACAAATAGCTATATGCAATGATCCGACTCGTAGATCACTCTTAGCTACTTGGTGGATAGTGGTAATTCTACTATTTACAGTTAAAATTCCCCTTTATTTACTAATTAGTTTCCAGTGGCCTTCGGGTAAGATCTTCGACTGCGAATCAGTGGCGATTTGTGTTCGGGGTTCGCGCCCGCTGACCGTTGGGAACTGGTTCCTAGACTGAAGATTGCGTATATATATATATATATATATATATATATATATATATATATATATATATATATATATATATATATATATATATAATATCTGCGACTTAGTCGGCTTGCTTATGTTGGATACGCTCCAAAAAGAATTCCCAGCCAATTTATTTGGTCTATACAGAGATGACGTATGCTGCGTGTCACGCCAGCACAACGGGAACATACTAGATAGATTTAGAAAAGATTTAATTAACACCGTCCAAAATGTTCGTTTAAAAATCACCATTAAAACAAATGTAGACCAAGTAGATTTCCTATATACCACAATGAACCTTAAAAAACACACTAAAAAACCTTTCCACAAATCCAATGAAACACTAATAAATACACAAGGGTTCCTTCTACATCCCACTGTTGTAAAAAATGTTTTCAATAATATAATCCAAAGAATGTCAAACCTTTCATCCAGTCCCGAAATGTTCAACCAGGCAGCACCTTATTACAACAAAGCTCTCCGCAACAGCGTGTTAAGAGAAGAAGTCTCATACACCCCCCACCCTATTTCCCTCATACCAAGACAAAGTTAGGTCACCTTTTGCTCAACTTACTCGACAACCACTCCCCTACACACAACCTGCACACACTTTTTAACGTAATTGATATAAAGTTAAGCTACTCCAGTTCCCCATCTATAAGAAAAAAATGATCTTTGCGGAGACCAAAACAATTGCAAACTGACCCTGCTCATGCCAGGACAAAAACAACTTCCCCCTATAAGGGAATTGAAAAATCCATCCAATATTATACGTACACAGAAATACTTTCAGATACTAAAAATAAGGCCAATAGGGTACTTGCGAACCGTATACGGCAACTTAAAGATAAGAAGACACCCATCACCATCAAATAGAAAGTAATTGAGAGCAGACCATCTTTCTCTCAAGCTATAAATAGATGTCCTCTGTGTGACGCTGAAAAATACAATATATTAAGGGGCATCATTGACCTAAATTCAGTCTGGACTATCCGATACACTTAAAGGCCTAGCTACACCGCCCTGCCAAATACATAACCCCATAATAGCTTTATTAAATACCGACTTCTACTTCATAAATTTTCCCAACTATCACCCCTCGTACATGTAAATAAAATTTAAAAATACGAACAAATAATCAACTCATATTCACACTACTTTTCAAGAGCAATAATTATAACTTATCAAAAATATTTATTCAGTCTTTTAGAGGGTAACACCCCCATTTCACAAAAGTATTATTACTTCCATAAGCCCCCACAATTCCTCGGTCATAATGCAAATCTCTCATATCTCCTAAACAGGTCCAATCTTGCCGACACAATCCATATTCTTTTCTCTAAACCAGTTTTTAATCAGCATACCAATTTTATCACATCAATAAGTATTCAGTATACTTTAGTTAATGGTGTTAAATCTCGAATATTAACTAACGATTAAAACACCGTACAGAGTGTCTGCCCTCAAACTGCACAGATGATATATTTATTTAAATTCCTTTGGGATTGATTTAAAGTCCTCTAATCCAGGATTTAAACATTACTCATTTAATTTTATGATCTAAAAAAAATATTTATTTTGTTTTAAAATATTTTATTCCTTCTGGCGTGTATTCATTTATTTCAACTATGTATAATTAGCTTTATGTTTAATAAACGTTAGCATACTGAAATTATTGAATGAATATTCCAGTTTCTGAAAATGATAGCGTACTTTTCCTAAAAAAGATAGCACGCACAAACTTTCATGAAGATCAAATCCATTTCGATATTAAAACCAAATTAAAAATCATGTAAGGAACTTAAGAAAAAAAAACTGTTCGAGAAATTAGAAACGTATTATTTTCAAATAAATCAAGATACAAAATATAATCCTAAACTAATGAAAATATCAGCAACGAAATTGCAAAGAAAATTGGAATGAAAATAAAATATTCATCTGGGAAAAGAGATCATTCATGTAATTTGTTTCACTCTCAAGAGGTTTGTTATACCAACTCGCAAATATTTGTTAGTCGACTTCAGACACGTTTTTCATGTTGCTGTCTGTCTCTCTACATGATTGATTAACTGCGCTACATTCACGTTCCTTACACACATATGGTCTAATTGTTTGCTTTTTATAATACTTTCGATGGTATTTGAAATGTTTCATTTTAGAGTTAATGGACCCACGATGTATGAGCCTTTTTGCTAGGAGCAAAGTGTAGTAGATGTTATGATACTACATATGATGTGCCCTCGTAAGTGAAGGAGAACTCTTGTTAGACTGAGCCAATTTTTTTATCTTTTCATATCGACAGTTATTCGTCCACATATTAAACACAGGACACATGTCTAGCACTGCCCTCGTTTTACTATATCATGTCAAATATTATGCACACCCGATTTACTGTGGAGATCTGTGTTATCTCGGCCGTAACTCTGAAAACACTATACTAATTATTATATCTTAATATATGTATTTTATAGAAACGTTTAAACAACGTATTTTTCATAAGTAGATCGGTGTATCATTAATGTGTTTATAATGTGCTGAAAGCCAAGAAAAAACTATGAAAGGCGAAACAACGACCGGCATATCACCGGGTCATATTCTGTAAAACGCTAATATAAATTATAACAATTCAAGACTATTTTCATGATGCGAAATTTCGATCAAGCTATGATATGCATTGAAAAGTGGAGTTGTATATGAAAACAATGCCATCTAAATACTAATACAAGTATTTGGACTTTGTGTTCTTTGTTATATTCCCTGTTTGCCTTAAAACGGGCCAATATATATATATATATATATATATATATATATATATATATATATATATATATATATATATATATATAAATTATTGTGAATAAGAATTGACATGACAATGTCATTTTTCGAAAGCTCAGATTGAAACAAATGTTACTAATTTAAACAATACACATATTTATGTGTTTTCAGAAGATCATAATACTATTACGAAATAATGGTTTAAAAATATGCCTACACACTGCTATTGATACACACTGGTGTAGCCGCGCTAATACAGACATCACGTGATTTTCTGACCTAAAAGTCGACTGCCATCGGTCAAAAAAACAGAGAACACTTGATTTAACAAAGAAAATGTTATTTTTCAAAATATCAGATTGAAATAAATCTTATTTACTTTAACAATTCACATTGTTACCAGGTTTAAAAAATAAAAGGAATATAATTCTAGTACGAAATTACAGTTTAATTACATTTACACATCCCTATATATATATATATATATATATATATATATATATATATATACATCTCCAAACAGTCAGCACAATGTATATGCCTCTTACAGAGATACAAATAATATATATATATATATATATATATATATATGTATATATATAACGCTACTAAACCTTATGAATAGAGTCCTTACTCCAATTTTGATCAAACCCAATTACATGATTTCTATGAAAGAATATGTTTACAATTCTAATCAATCTTAAGAAGGAATTGAATTTTTTTTTCTGAATTTGTGTCTAATTATTTTGGTTACAATCTTATGCAAATCTGAAATATTGTAATTAACAAATGCTATTTTATCCACATATTTTGCTTCTTAAATATCTTGTAAAATACTCCAAAAAATTAAAATATGGTGAATATTTATTAATTGATGTCTAATACTTATCGGTAATATTTCACAAAAGGAAACAGAGGTATCAGGAGTTTAACGAAGCTTTGCCACTTTACATAGAACTTAATATAATTAAATATAACCCACATTACAAAGAGTTACGCGTCGTTGTCGTGTATATCTCGAAAATGTATTACCTCTAAAAATCGAATGTAATAATCTAGTTCATCTAGTTATATATATATATATATATATATATATATATATATGTATATATGTATATATATGCGGAGTCTTGTTTGATTCTGTGAACCGGGTTCTCGCTCTGTGACCACCTTATACTGTAATTTTCTACACTGATTATGGCGGAAGCTTGAAACGCCGGCATATATTGATAGCACTAATTTTAAATTTACCTACAAATGTTGTAAGTAATCGCCTTCAAGAAATTGAATTAGAGCACTGTTCGATCATATTAAAAACATACTGTCACTGAGCTATAAGCAATGTTCCAATATCGTTCGTTGAATCATCTAGATTGTCTGCTGTTTAAAGTCTGGTGTATTTAGGCACGGATAAAACTTTATTTATCTTGTATTACATGATAATTCTCAAAGACCTTGGGGTTCAGCGAAAGCGTTCTGAGTTTGGTTGACTCTATGAACCGGGTTCGCGCCGTGTGGCCGTCTGAAATTATCATTTCCTACACTGATGAGAGCGACGGCTTGAAACGCCGAATAAGAATAAATAATTTAATATTTATGTATAATATTATTATATATATTATATATATATATATATATATAACTCAATGAAACATGCCAATGATTTTGTTCTTATTTTTAATATAATAAAATGTGTCTGCTATACTCTTTCTCTTTTTTATCGCTTTCTATAAATCTAGATTCATGTATATATTGTATATGTCTCCGTGTGTCTGTCTATGTATTTGTTTTTGTATGTTGGTGTGTTACCTCTGGAGACAGAAAGGTAAACGAATGCATATAAAATCTGAAAGTGTATAATTATGTAAATTATACCAGGGAAGGCAATATAAGTATTTAGGAATCTCCAAGTCCACCCTAAAGAGGTTTGAAGATATCACCTCCTTTAGAATTTTTAATGCATGTTTTTTTTTATTAAATGTCAATCATTTGTATAATCTTTTTTTGAAAATACAATGGAAGTGGTGCAGAATTTCGAAGTGGTCTGTCTCTTAACCTAAGTAAGCTAGGGTCCAAACCTCTTTTACATCTTCAAAATATCTCATTTTTATAAAAGTCATATCATACATATAAACTACTGCGAAATAGACGATGTAAATGGTTTAGAATCTACTGCACCCCTTAAAAGTTAGGCATAGTTATGTAACCTTTTTAAAACTTAAAATACGTATATCCAAGTTTTCTCATCAATGGTATTTCAAAAGTAGACTTAACAAATGTCTGAATTGTTTACTTAGGAAACTATACAAGGAAACATCGAATGCCCACTTTCAATGTTAGCTCATCCTGACTATTTAAGAAATATATATATATATATATATATATTATATATATATATATATATATATATATATATATATATATATATCCATTTTTTAATATGATAAAGTATAAGTGAAAAATGTTGGTATATTAAGTATGCACCATCTGTCTCTCTGTCTTTTTCTCTGTCTCTGCCTCTGTATACCTAGATCCATATTCTAAATGCAATACTAAAATAACCCCTATCATTCTCGGCCCGTGTATATGTCTGTTCCGTAGCATGAAAGGATACTATTGAGTGTACCTTTAACATAACTGTATTCACATGTGGATATACTGAAAGTAGTTCTGCATTTCTAGCTGTTCTTATACGAGTTAATATCACTTTACTAAAAAGTTATACTATACAATTCATCTATTTATAAGCGTTACATTACGACTATGAACTTTGAATAACTCAGTGGCTAAAATAAAACATGTTGCATAGCATATAGTGCTATTACATACCCTAACCCGGACAACGCCGGGAAACCCTGCTAGTATATATATATATATATATATATATATATATATATATATATATATATATAGTTTTTCCACTCATGGTTACTTCACTACTGCGGGCAACATCGGCACACATCCTAAAGACACAATTCCTAAACAGCTGTCGGAATGATCCCCTCTTAAAACTGTAGTACTTACACCTGCTGGGGTCTAAACTGTGCACTATTCTGTAAGCTACATTTCGCGGATGCGTTATTTCACACACATGTGTACATTTTTTCATTGTATTATCATGTATATCATTATGTAATACACGTTTAAGTACACTTAGTCAGTTCATATACACGGTTTATATCTTGCTCTTTAAAATCTGCCGCTTCAATGCAACCTTCAACGCTCAGTCGAGTATGTATCGTTGTTATACGTGAAAGTACTGAAATATCGTACGAAGACAACACTTCCCATAAAACAGAAATAAGAAAACATTGAAAAAGAAAGGCCTCAAAAAAGGGAGGCGGCGAGAGAGAAGAGAGTGATGTGTAGGCAAGTGGTTCTTAATATTCATAATAATAATAATTATTATAATTATGTTATTAAGTAAACGCATAACATCAAAGATATGTTATGAAATTTGGCACTAATTCTAAAACATCAATAGAGAAAATGCACTCAATAATCATTGGATTTCATTTCATTTTTTAATAACTATCATAATTATTCGATTTGCTATAAAGAACAAACTTACAATTAAATAACGAGACAGCGTAGAATAAAGATGATGGAAAAATCGATTGTGATCAGCGCGTATAATCATATAACTTGGTTATGAATCGAATGTTTCCAACTATTCGCAGTTATATGTTTTTTCCGAGAATCGAATGCTGATTTGAGGGCAAGTAAATCATAACAGGTAACCCCTACTATTTAACTAACCTGGCTCTGATTTGGTATTCTTATATAGTTTTTCCATTTTAGTATTTATCCTCTCACACTCATCAATATTCATATATTAATAACATTATAACACAGCAAGTGTGTGTAGGGTGTTTCTCGTGTTGATGGCTACATATTTAAGTATAATTTTTCAATTTCACTTTAATAGTATGTGAATTGAAATCAAGATATAATAACGTAACGCAACACGAAATTTGAAAAAGCTTTTTTAAAATAGAAGTAATTACAAATGTTGATCCCCCATGAAGTTGTTCGGTGTATTCGTATAAAGTGAAGTCGATGTCATATTTTCATAGTTGAACAAAAAAAAACAATACATGATAAAATACTTTCTTGACCAGACGAAATTTGAAATTAATCTAGAAGCATTCAAACTGTGGAAGAGACAATCATTATTGAATTTAGAATTCTTAGTAAAATTTATAGAGAATTATCCAACATTACATTCACAAAATAAACCTTTCAGTATATTTATGAGCCAAATATGCCGCAATAATTTAGTGTACCCGTCGATACACTTTTTGAAAATAATCAGTTAAAAATGCAAACAGAATAACCAAAAAAAAGTAAGGAAAATCCCCGAAAACTAACTTAAAATCATATATATTTTTTTTAAAATTTAATTGGGGTTATTATAAGTTGGTTACAGACTTTGCAATTATAATTGGCATAGCAAGACAAGGTTAATAAATTAATATATTGATAAAAAAATGTTAGTTTATGTGAGGCACTGAATAGTCTAAGGAAGAATAGTGAGTAAAAAAGTCGACCGTAGTCGAGGGCGCCCCAAAGGCTCCGAGACAAGGTGTAAAATAAGTGCGCCACTCCATTCCCTAGATATATTCACTTACTTTATAATGGGACAGTAAATTATCATGTTTAAGTATCTGCTATGACTCAATTGAAGATTGAACCTCAGTTTGCCAGCATATTACACGGATATAACCAGACTAAATAGGTAGATAGTTGACAAAATTCCAACGTAAATCTACCTTTACTAATGGTTGACCCTTGACCGCACATACTTATATTAACTGATGAATAAACACATCAATCTAATTATATAGCTCTTTTTATCTAGCTTTAAACTAGAACTAATATCGGCTCTTGAATGATATCGTAAATATATTCATATAGAAAACATTTTTAAAAAATATTGTTCTAAAAAACAGAAGATACGTTGCTAGTCTTTCTCTAGTATATCTGTATTTCAATGGTAAGTGCTCGATTTAGCTCTAATCACCCCCCCCCCCGTAAAACCTTCTCTGTACGAACTTGTCTTGCTACTATAACTGAAAAAAACTATTTGTCTTCTCTGTGTACCTAAAATTATGCGGAACTTCCAGGCACAAAGTTTCGTTCGAGAAACGTCCCATCCATAGAATTCGTTACCACAAGAATGTTTCTCTACTGACCAAAACGTGGGTGTGTTCAAGCCCAAGGGTAATAAATATATGACAAATCGTCCTCTGAATAAAGCTAATATCGTCCTACAACCTCCCATAGTACTGTTCCATCAACCTTATCCTTGGTGTTTGTTAGCTTTAGAAAGTAGTAAACCATTGCATTAAAATATTATTTCGCAGCCACAGAATGCTGCCACTGGAATGGAGCAATGATCTTGATATCCATTTGTAAGTGAATACTATATAGTAACTTCTATGTGGGTGCTTGTCTATTTCCCCACATGAATATACACTTTTTCACCGCAAAGTATTATCAAGTATATTCTAATTGGTCCTATAAAAAAAGTTCACTATATTCTGAGTGTCCGCATGAGTAATACTAAAGTACAACTTCTATGCGAAAGAAAATCTCATGTAATAAATGGTATTGTAACAGAACTTTTTCTCAGAAGTTTCAAAAAACAACTAACTTCAATATTTAATAGTATTTATTTTTATTTATGTAATCAAAAATGTTAAAATCTGAACACAGTGAATGGTAAAAATTCACACTTTGCTTTGTGTTCGACCGAATTAATCACAAGTCATCACGTATTTTCAAAAGCTGTCTTTACTGTTTTTATGACTTACTGTTGTTTTACCATAATTTCCAGCTACAACTGGACTTCCACTAAGTGTAAGTCATTGTTCATTATTTCTAAGACACGATAAAGTGACTCACCAACAAACACTAAGAAATCACAAAAATATCTGAACCAGTGCAAGAAAACAAAAGACAAAGAAAAGCTGTTTTCACTCGTTGAAGACTAACGCTAAGATTCCACAACAATGCGAACCCATTTCAGGGTTTCAAAACAAAGTGGAAAGAGAAAAAAAAGTAAATATCATTTTTTCGGAACAAATTGAGTCACGCCAATGTTCAGAAAGCAAAGAGCAGAAGTAACGGAATTTATTCTATTTCTTTGTCACCTAAATTTAATAAAAGTCGACGCAATCGCCATAATTCAGGTGGGACACGCAAGCTAGTAATCTTAACGACATAGGTTGTGAGAATGGTGACAAAATAACACCTTAATTAAATAACCTTTCAGGCATCAAAGTCAGTTGGCGTGAAATAAGTAGGTATTTTCGTCTACGTTATAATGTTCTTTATAAGTTGTTATATTTCCAGAACAGAGCTGATAAACATTACAATCCAAGTTTTTTTTTCTAAGTTATTCTTTACTAATATTAGTAGCTGAAATTCAGATTATTACAACTAATAACATAGTAATATATATTAAAACACGTTTAAATTTGGTGAAATAGTTTATATATATCTATACACTGCCAATGGCTAGCTACACAGAAAGCCGTGACACATAGAAGAAGTTGTCCAGAGAGGCTTACACACACTCACACACCACACACACACACACATACATACATATATATATATATATATATATATATATATATATATATATATATATATATATATTTGTGTGTGTGTGTGCGTGGTGTGTGAGTGTGTGTAAGCCTCTCTGGACAACTTCTTCTATGTGTCACGGCTTTCTGTGTGGCTAGCCATTGGCAGTGTGTCAAACAGAGATTCCGACTCCGACTGTTTAAACAGCAGTCGTATGTATCACCCTTTCAGTTGTGGCATCATTATGAACGTGAGGCCGATTTTTATGATTTTATATTTGTATAATTTACCGACTGTCTAAAAGAGACTACTTTTAAGAATAGCCATGTTTTACGCCATGATGCGAATGTTACTATAGAGCTCAATTACGGAGTTAGAAGTAAAGCCCGTTGAGGAATTATATTGCTTTACCGAATAGAATGAGAAATGATACACGCAATTTCGGCTTATATTTTGAATGTTGAACGTGATCAGAAAACCTCATCATCATTCAAATATTTGTAAGATTCTTTTTGATTTTACGTGTAAATTGTATACTATTGAATGATTGTTGGTTATTGTTTGTATGAAATCACCATAATCCTGTTGAATATTCCCTGACATGTCATGAATGTATATCTGGCATAAATGGTTATCTCTAAGCACATCATCATCGTTCATAAGATGTAATCATAGCAGACAACTGTAGCCAGACATCGCATCCAGAAGGAAAGAAAAACATGTTGTAACCGATGCGACTCTTGAATTAGTTGCTGCTATAGTTCTCTTTCGTTTAAGACATTGTTCTCTGATCTTGCACTAGATGTTGCATTGTGTTACCCCATAACTGGACGATTGTTTACAATTGCTAAATTTTACCACTTCTCATGTTTCCAAGGTTTGTCTTTTATTCTGGGTAATACCCGTAAAAGTAATTACATTTTACGTATCCGTTCGGTACAATTAAAACAATATACGGATTACGTTGTGTTATTATATTTTTGTGAAGTTTCGTTGTTATTACCTGATTGTTCAGTATTCCTATCCTTCAATAAATGAATATTAATTTTTGATATCTTAAAAAAATAATCCGCATAACATTTGCTTCCTGAGTTTTGCAATACATTAAAGGACTAATATTATCATAAATGATTCTTTGACAGACTCGATCTAGCAATCTGAACAATAATTTTTTAAGCCCGAAATATTATTTCGCAATTCAACAGCCATTTGTTTCTAAATAAGTAAGAGCCATTTGTTTCTAAATAAGAAACAGTCATGCGTTTCTAAATAAGAAACATCCATTTGTTTCTAAATAAGAAAAAAATATTTGTTTCTAAATAAACATCAATTTGTTTCTAAATAAGAAACAGCCATGTGTTTCTAAATAAGAAAAAAGGATGTGTTTCTATATAAGAAACATCCATTTGTTTCATAATTAGAAACAGCCATTTGTTTCGAAATAAAAAAAGCTATCTGTTTCTAAATAAGACAAAGTTATTTGTTTCTAAATAAGAAAAAGCCATTTGTTTCTCAATAATAAACATCCATTTCTTCCTAAATAAGAAACATCCATTTGTTACTAAATAAGAAACATCTATTTGTTTCTAAATAAGAAACAAAGATGTGTTTCTAAATAAGAAACATCCATTTGTTTCTAAATAAGAAACATCCATGTTTTTTTCTAAATAAGAAACAGTCATTTGTTATTAAATAAGAAACACCCATGTGTTACTAAACAAACAGCCATTTGTTTCCAAATAAAAAAGGGTCATTAATTTCTAAATAAGGAAAAGCCATTTGTGTCTAAATAAGAAAAAGCCATATGTGTTTAAATAAGAAACACCCAGTTGTTTCTAAATAAGAAAAATCCATTTGTTTTTAAATAAGAAATAGCCATGTGTTTCTAAAAAAGAAACAACCATTAGTTTCTAAATAAGAGAAAGCCATTTGTTTCTCAATAAGAAAAATCCATTTCTTTCCAAATAAGAAACATCAATTTGTTACTAAATAAGAAACAGCCATGCGTTATAAAAAAGAAACATCTATGTGTTTCTAAATAAGAAACATCGATTTGTTTCTAAATAAGAAACAGCCATTTGTTTCTAAATAAAAAACATCCATTTGTTTCTAAATAAGAAACATTCATTTGTTATTAAATAAGAAACAACCATGTGTTACTAAAAACACAGTCATGTGTTTCCAAATGAGAAAGAGTTATTTGTTTCTAAATAAGAAAAAGCTATGTGTGTCTAAATAAGAAAAAGCCATCTGTGTCTAAATAAGAAACACCCAGTTGTTTCTAAATAAGAAAAAGCCATTTGTTTCTAAATAAGAAACAGTCATCTGTTTCTAAATAAGAAACAGCCATTTGTTTCTAAATAAGAAAACCCATTCGTTTCTAAATAAGAAACATCCATGTGTTTCTAAATAAGAAAACACATTGGCTACTAAATAAGAAACAAGCATTTGTTTCTAAATAAGAAACACATATTTGTTACTAAATAAAACACAGCCATTTGTTAATAAATAAGAAAAAGCCATTTATTCCTAAATAAGAAAAATCATTCGTTCCAAAATAAGAACTACAGTAAATTTGGTAAATTTTGGAAATGCTCTGAGTTTGCATTTCCGTTGTTATAATATATATGTTACTGTTAGTGTGTTTACAACTATAGCTTTTACTGTTAGTTTATTTACAACTATAGTCTGTATTGTTGGTGTGTTTACAACTATTTATTTTATTGTTAGTGTGTTTAAAACTATAGCTTTTACTGTTGGTGTGTTTACAACTATAGTATTTACTGTTGGTGTATTTACAACTATAGTTTTTACTGTTGGTGTTTTACAACTATAACTTTTACTGCTGGTGTGTTTACAACTATAGTTTTTACTGTTGGTGTGTTTACAACTATAGTTTTTTTTTCTGTTGGTGTGTTTACAACTATAGTCTTTACTGTTGGTGTGTTTACAACTATAGCTTTTACTGTTGGTGTTTTACAACTATAGCATTTATTGTGTGTGTGTATACACCTATAGTTTTTACTGTTGGTGTGTTTACACCTATAACTTTTAATGTTAGTGTGTTTACAACTATAGCCTTTGCTGTTGAGTTTGTTTTTAATAACTGGTAATTTCCGACTTTACACTGAGCGTCTGTAGTGATGAGATGTTAAATGCGAACGTGATTACATGTAATGTGCGTACAAAATTCGAAAGGGTGTTACTCAACAAATAGGAATTTGTTAACGTTATTTACTACCGAAAACACTTCACCATTTTATCATAAGTATTGTCATTAATATTATTAATGGCGGCATGTTTACTTATTCTGAAAATTAATTAAAAAATTGATGGTGTGTTCATGTTTTATCGCTGTGTATAGTTTGTGTTTGATTCACTTTAATGTTTCTATATATATAATCTTTTAATATATATGCACGTATACTAGTGCAAGGTAATATACAATATGTGTATAGACCTTCAGTATGTACATCAACAGCGGTCAATATCTGAGTAAAAGAAGTACTAGTATGAAAAAGTATATCTTTTAATAAAGCTACACATATATATCAATGTGTGTGCCGCCTCCATAATGGCATTATTAAAGTATACAAATAGGAAATAAAGGGAGTTAACCATGACCTATATACTTTACGTTTCATAAAATTTTACAATAGCTGGAGTTAATCGTTGCGTGTGAAATAATTTATAAAAACTTAAAATCGTGAAAATATTTTCAGAAATGCTATGCTCAGCATCTTAGAAAATATGTTATGTGCATACAGTCGAATAGATACAGCACATTTTATATTTTAAATCCATGGAGTGTGCATGAACTTCCGTTATTTTAAGCAGGCAACACTGATTGTCATTGTTGTTTACATTAAATCAAGTTATAATTAAAATTTGGTAAAATAAACAATGTTTTATATTTCGGGTGATTGTCATATCTATTTTGAATTTTAAAAAGAGGTAGATTGATTGGGCTAATGATAACGTTGTGTATTATGAAATAAGATATGACGTGTTTAAATACACTGATTTTTTCTGGTTGCATTAATATTCTCGCAAGTCTATGCATATTGTAATTACCCGACAACTAAATGTTTCACAGCAATTTCAAGAGAGTAAGTCAATATCACATTAAACTATGACAAAATGCATCGATACAAAATAATGTATTATTAGTGACAACTTGTTTATACGGAGAAAAATGAAGGGTTTGTTACGAATAAAGGTGTAAAATGTTTCAGAACATTTTTATTTAAATGCAGTATTTTGATTTGTTACATGAAATGGAATACACGTATCCATTTAGGCTGGCGTTGTATGTGTTTTCCTGTGTAAATAAGATAGGCATTGTAGACGCAGATGTGAGGGTGATGTCTATGAACAGCGTAATGCGTTCCTTTAGCATCGTGTATACGCTAAATAGTCTGTGTGTGTCTCTAGTCATGTGTGTTCTTACTTACCTTGAATCGTTCGTCTCAAAATGACTTAAGCTGTAGTGTTAAGTTTACACGCGGCTTGTCTGTGGTAAAATACCATGACAAAATACAAAACTGCGTTTTGGCTTTATAGTACGCGCGATTCACGGCAGTAAATTACCTCGAGTCTCGGATTAGCTGAAAAAACTCTGCTGAGTTTGTTTCTTTCTCTCACCGTGAGTCGAAATGAACAACCACCATTTACTGTTGATTCTAATACATGTGTATTGAGGAAATATTTTACACGGTTACTTTATCAGACGGTAAACCTTACATGTAGCATAAAGCAGACCTATCCAATTAAACGGTATACATTTAATAAGATCACAGTCAATGCACAGTTCAGACGACTGTGTCATGAAATTATTCATACATGTTTGTTATATGTCATGATAAAAAGAGTGGTTCACGTAAAGTACGTAAACATAGTTGTGTTTGTAATATTCATGTTAATCTTTATAATAATAAGGTAAGATAATGTAGTGTTCTGGCGTATGTTATCACCCTCCACCAATGGGTAAAAGAGGGATGCTGCCAGTCGGCGAAGATGCAATGCAAAAACATATTTTTTTAAAATAATCTGATGTCACTGTTGCGTCGAACGTGAAATTCGAACTAATGTACACTTTATTGTCCTTCAGCCTAAGATTACAGTGGAATATGTATCCTGTCTAAAGATGTAACAATAATATCGCGGGGTCTGCCACAATCCATTAAATGGAAATATATCACAACCCCCTAAACACGTTTTCTAGAAAGGCACAGGGATAAATGTTACATCTGTGGAATTTCCACAGGTGCTGATAAGCATTACTTATTCTAAGTAAGCATAAGTTTGAAAGACACTCTTTAAAATTATTTTGAATAAAAAAATATCCACCGCTACATCTTTCTGATTCAATATCTGTGATTTGGTAGGATTAACCACTATCTGGAATGTATATTATTAGATCGCCACAACATATGTTTATAATGTACAGAATTAAAACATAATTTGTGTAGATTTGTTTATTAATACATTTAAATGATCATCTCTATTTATGTAACGTTAAGTATGTGTATATGGTTGTATGTGTGTGTGTGTTAAGATATCACTCCTGAAATAATCATCGCATGATTACGGATTTTAGAACAAACACCTAGGCACAAGGGGTCGTAATGTAAGTTATTTTTATTTTTATTCTAAAGGATGTAAAATGAGGATAGAGCCCTATGTGAAGATTCAGATAACGCTGATGTGTGTGAAATTTAAACAATATGTTGTATACATCAATTCGCAAATATTTCAAACATATCAGTTTTTTAGTGTGTTGACGAGATTTAAGACATATTATAGACACCCCATCCAGTTTAAAAATGAAAATTCCGTAAAGTTTAATTTCCTCTTTAGATCCTTTGCATTAAGCCTAACATACAAGACAATTTCGTGTAATGAATTCTGATCGAAAGTGGAATAATAAGCCTAGACAAAACAGTTCATAGAATCCTATCTAGATGTTTATCTTTTCATGTGTATATTGATTGGATGCTAAACTGTTTTGTTTTAAGGATTAATTTTACCCGACTGGCGAGAAATATTTTTGTAATTCTGTGTATGCGTTATTAGTCGGTTTAACAGTCAAACACAACTCGAGCTAGATAATTTAATTTAACAAGTGTGTAAAAATATATTGTTTTCATCCATATACTTATGATGTCATAGATATATGTGCTTTTATTGACGCTATTTAAAAATAACTTAGCCTGCGACACAATTTGAAAACTGTTAGTAAATACGATTCTTTTATCCCAAAGAATGTTACAGACTCTTGAATTCTTTGTATTTTTTATGTAAGTTATGATGTGTGTTTAGCGACAACATAACTTTTAGAAGGTAGAAATGCGATTAGTTCAGAAAAAAAAACTGTGGTGCAGACAACTTTAAAAATAAGGACAAATTCATATCCCCCAAAATAAAAAAAATAAGTTTCAGGTGAACCAGTTGTAAAAGTGGACGGACTATAAGGCAGCGAGGAATGCAATTTTTATGCCGATGGGGGGTAGGAAGGAATGGAATAATAGAGGGTGAACTACATCGGTTGGGTTTTATCTGCCGAGTTAACTGGCCATAATCGGTTTGACAGACGGGCTAGGCAATATCCGCTCTACGTCTCCAGTGATTTTCAACGACATACAACGTTGAGTCTTGCGCGCTTGATCAGCTGCCAGAAGGAACAGACTACGTTACTCTCTCTCTCTTTCTCTCTCTTTCTCTCTCTTTCTCCATCTCTCTCTCTCTCTCTCTCTCAATTCTAAAACGACCTACTTCAGTCTTAGCCTTACTCTCTATAGCTGAATCGGCCTATTTCTTTAGTCGTTTATAAGTTTATTTCTGTTCAATATGAGTGCTTCTCAATCTGTCAATTCCTGTATTCCATTCTGTATATCTTTCTCTATGTCTCGCTTTTATTATGCTTTCAAATTTAGTCTGCCAGATATAGCATTGCACACCATTTGTTATCGCCTTTTCAGTACATTAATGCAGCACCGGAAATATTTTTAAGCGACACTTTTACATTTCACAAAACATAGGATGAATCTATGTAAAATCTTAACAGTGATTTTTGTTAAAACAAAATAAGTTTGCCACCGATAAGCTATTAGAGAGTCATACATGTCAGAAGCATGTTTAAAAAACGTTCTCACTAAGTAGACGAGATCATATATCCAAAGAATAACTATTGTTCAAGTAACTTTTTTTCTGTAGAGACAGTAACACAAACAAATGTAATCACGTATAAAAAAGTCATAGTATTAAAAATATAATGTAACATAATGAGTTAACATAGGATAAACTTAAAACATATCTGCAATACCTATACTTATATATATACACATATATATGCATATATACTAATTTATATGTATACTAATATATATATATATATATATAAATATAGTAATATATATAGAATAATATATATATATATATATTAATATATATAGAATAATATATATTAATATACATATATATATATACACATATTATAATATATAAATATATATATATAGCTATATATATATATTGATATATATATATATATATATATATATGTACATATTAATATACATATATATTGATAAATATATATTAATATATACATACATACAGGGTGCCCCAAATAAAACGGGCCCCCGTGCACACTTTATGTGATATCTTCTTTATTAATTCACCGATTGCCCTTATCTTACAGGACATGGCAGAATCAACGACCGTGAGTACACCAATACCTCAGTGGGAGCTGGGACAAATAATACACAGTGTTACATTTTACTACAAGTCAGACTCGTTTAAGAAAACCCAGGACAGATTCATGCATCAGTTCGAATGTGAAAAGGCTCCATCCAAAAGCAGAATTCAGAACTGGGTGGACTACTTCGAGAAGTATGGGACCGTGGAGAACCTCCACGCTGCCAGTGAGAACCGTCCAAGCCACTCGGGACGTCCTAAGAAATGAACAGCGGAGCTGGTCGAAAGTGTGAGGGAGTCTCTCTAGGAGAGTCAAAAACGCTCTGTGCGTAAGCGAAGTCAGTCCCTCGGTACCTACCGTGAGACTTGCAAGAGAGGGCTGGTGAACGATATCAAGGCTCACCCATACAGAATACAGACGCTGCAGACGCTTACAGCTTCAGACAAGAAGCAGAGGAGCGCTATGGCAGTCAAGATGCTCGATAAGATCGATGAGACACCAGGTTTCCTTAACCACCTTATGACCTCAGATGAAGCCCACTTCCATCTAGACGGAAAGGCGACCTCTAAGACAAATGTCTTCTGAGGTCCTCCAGACCCAATGAAGTAGCCACCATCGAAGAATCTGGCGCAGCAGTGACAGTCACCAAGGAGCGGTATGTGGAGGTCCTCAAAACCTTCAAGAGTGAGCTCCAGACCCTCTACCCGTCGCTCATGAGCAAATTCTGGTTGCAGCAAGACGGAGCAAGTTCTCACACCTCACAGCTGTCCCGAGATTTGCTGAAAGAGAACTTCGGAGGCCAAGTAATCAGTCTCAAGACAAATTTTGAGTGGCCACCCCATAGACCGGTCCTAAGCCCCCCAGATTGTTTTCCTTTGGGACTCTCTTAAGGATCAGGGTGTAGGCAGAGAAACCCAGAACCGTCACGGAACTCAAGGAAGCCATCAGGGAGATGAGAGCCATTCCCAATTCAGTCTGTAAGAAAATCATAGACAATAAATGCACGGAGCAAAATGGAGGCCATCTAGAACACATGCTGTAGAACGGAGAAAAAGGCCTAAGACCCTAGTGTTTTGATGTGATTTTTTGAAAATAACAAACTAGTTCTGACCAAAAATACATTTTATTCGGACGAAACACCAAGAAACGGGGTCTAATTAAAGTTGGGACCCTGTATATATACATACAGAGACATCCTTCTAGATTACGCCATTTATTTAGGGGAGGACTAATCCGAAGGGCTCCTTTTAACACGGATATAAATTTTCCCGATGAAATAGTTTCACTATTTTGTACTTTTAGGGTACAATTTAATAAAAATCAAATACCGTAAATAATGGAATTTAACTATCTATTTTTTCAAAAGAGCTGGGTTCGTAAACTGCAGAAGTATTCTTTTTCTATGCTCGATTAAGTGGGGGGAATGCATCTCTCCACAAAAAGGGAGCACTTCCAATTGGGGTAAAAATAACAATTATCACAGTCTAGAAAGATTTTTCTTACACTGATTGAAGAGAGAACATGGTACTTCTACAGTGTACGTACCAGGACGGTGCTATTTGTTCAGACATTATTTTAGATTAAGTTTATTTTTTACTGTATATTTTGTTTATTTAATTGTTAGGTTAAAGTGCACAATACTTAAAAATAAACCTCTCATGTTAAAATAGTTTTGTAAATAATTGCGTTATTATTCATGCACGAGCCGGAAAGTTGAGAAGTACTGTAAGAAGAGTAAGTGAAAATGTATAACATGAATTAAAAACAGAGTAGTAAACAATATTCAAATCGAGACCAGAGGTAATAATGTGTGGCAATCGATCAACATTACTTCTGTTTTGAAAAGTAACATAATAAAATAAACGGCCCTGGTCCGTAAATTGCTGAAGTAGTTTCTTCTCTCCTCAATTAATTCGTGAACAATACATATTTTCATATAAAATAAGCACTTTGTTGTGTAAACACATTACAATTATCAGTCCATCAATGACCAATGAGAAAAAAGGGTATGTCTTCAGTTTAAAGACAAGGGCCGTTCTATTAATTTCAGTTCAGTTTTTTCCGGTATCTTTTTTTTCTTAAGATATTTCACCCCTAAACGAGGCAGGTCGCCACTGTAGACATAAGAGGCTACTGAGAATGAGACAGTAAGTGTTGGGTGTCATCCTACGTTGTGAGCTGTGCAGCGAGATGTCTGTTTACATTAGTTTTACACCTCTGCATGTAAGTACAGCTGGAGAAATAGGAAGCAGGGAGGGAGTTCCAGAGCCGGCAGCACGATGAACGAAGCTTCTGGAGTAGAAGGCTCGCCAGTATCTGGGAATATCCACAGTAAATGAATGCGGCGTAGCTGATTGTCGGGTTGATCTAGTGTATTTGCGTTGAGAGGGCACTAGAACAGCTTGTTCATCGGAGCATAATCCATTGCGGTATTTGTAAAACAAGCACTAGAATGAAGCATTGTGACGATGGAACAGGGGATGTGGCTTGGTAGATAGTGTAGGGCCTATTAAGTTGGCGACTCTTTTTGGGACCTTGTCTAAACGGAAGAGACTAGTGGATGATGCAGCAGACCGGATGTGACAACAATACCCCATACATGGGCGGATTGTGGCTTTCAAAAGATACATGATAATGTCAGGTGTGAGGAATTTACTAGCACGGTAGATGGAGCGAACCTTCTTTGCAGCAGACTTGGCAATGTCTTCAATGTATTTGTTCCAATCCATGTTACTGGTGAATGTTAGGCCGAGTTGTTTGAATGTTGAACTCTCAGGTAGGGTGTTATTTGCCATGAACAATCGGTGTTGAAGAGGTGCCTTGTAGTTATTGAAAGGAAAGTAGCTTTGTCTTAGCGGCATAAAAGTTACAAACCGTTTCTGCCCTCAATCCACTACAGTCTGGGGTCACTTTCTAAGGATTCGGCTATTGCCTCGGATATGTACGCGCCCGTTTTGCTCACATGGTGAGAGTAGAGCGTGCTGTTGTCAGCAAATATATCTATCTCATACTCGATGTCATAAGAGAGGTCGTTTATGAAAATTAGGAACAATAAAGGTCCGAGGATTTATGCTGTGTATCTTAGATAAGCGGCCATCGAGGACAACCTATATGTTTCTTTTAGTTATGAAGGATCTAATTATATTAAATATGTGTCCAGTAATACCATATGAGTGACTTTTTTATAAGAAGCCTTTTTGTACAAGACCTTGTCAAAGGCTTCTGCTATATCAAGCGCTACTGCTCTTGATTCATCTGCATTGTCCAGTGTATGAGATATGCGATCAGAGATGACCGTTAAGATATCCGCAGTAAATCATGTTTGTCTAAATCCATACTGGCGGTCAAAAAAAGTTAAGCATTAACTAGGTGGCGGACAATCGTTAGTTTGATTAGGGATTCATCGATTTTAGCAAGGATCGGGAGTAGACTGATTGTGCGAAAGTTCTGAGGATCTGTTCTATGCCTAGAATTCCTGAAGATTGGTACCACAGATGCTATTTTTCAACCTATCAGGGTAATACGATTCAGAAAATATTTTTTAGACGAATGAGATAACAGGAGCCAGATTTGCAGAGAATTTATTTATTACTATTACAGGTATAAGATCAGGTTCACATGCTTTGGAGGTGTCGAAGTTTAGCATAATGACCCTGACCTCAGATGGGGTGATCACCAGGTTTTCAAGTGGGGGTTCAGTCCACAATGTGAACTTAATGAGATAGTGGTTTGCTAAAGTCATAAGTGGAGTTTAAGGCGAAACGCTGGGCAAGTAGTTCAGCCTTATCTGATGCCGTGTAAACGACAGCATTGTGGTTTGATAGCCGGAGAATCGTTGATTGCCCATTGTTCACCATAGATATTTTTAGAAATCTCGAGTGTCTAGTTTGTGTGACTGAATGCGTTTTTTGGTTACCTCTGTATACCTTGTATTTGCTTCACCTATCACTGCCGTACACACATTTATTTACTCTATGAACTTATGTCTGTTATGGCACACGGATGTCGGAATACTTACTGACTCTCAGCAATTGCATCTGTACATTTCGAGGTTAACTATTTAGGAGAATGGGGTTAGCTGAATAATTTTTGAATGGGAACATATACTTCAAAGCCTGCTTTGACCTATTCGGTTAACACATATACACACTGATCAGCAGAGAGTAAGAACGTTTCACTCATGGGGCATCGCTGATTTGATCTCTGAATAACTCAAAATCAGTCTTCTCATAGTATCCTGTTATTTTAGGCAATGCCTCATCAGCTTTTGATCGAGTTTTCAGGGTAGTAGCCATCATAACCACGACGTGATCACCGTTTCCGAGCGGGCTATGCGCTTCAGTCACACAAGCTTCGGGCAGTAAGGTTAGAAACAGGTCGAGCATTCAGTCTTGCTGGTCTACTCAATCAGGGGGGTGGGTCGGAAAAGCGACTGTCTGTGAGAGGAAGTGGGCTAAGGAGAAAGTATACGTATACTATGTCAGTGAGGCTGTAGAACTTCAGTCAGTCACCGTAGTGTGCGTTAACATTCCCAAATACATGTAATTGCACATTCAGGTAAAGTGAGAGTGCTTTATCTATTTTCCAGACATATAGTTGAGCAGGGAACAGCTCTGGGTCGAAGGTGAACGGTATAAAAATTATAAGTAACTAACGCTTTGATAGAAAGTCAATCTAAAGCACATCTAGGCTTGGTCATCGGATTCTGACCTATGTTCTCTAGTCAGGGGAGGGTGTTCCGAACATAAACTTCTAGCCCGTGCATATGTTTGTCAGAGTTTTTACAGTAGAGAGGGAGGTGGTCAGTCATGTCAAAGTGGTGAGAGGAAGATGAGGATTGAAGGTTCGTTCCACTTAGAAAGTTTCTACGCCGTTGATATAGGTTTTACGTCTCCGGATATAAAGGGCAGAGGCGACTATGTTGTTCGTCGGGTCCCTAATTTAGGTTTGATTTTTTATTTATTTTGCAATGCCATGTTTTCTGTTGGCAGAGTGGAGTGGAGAAAGTGGGTTTATTTTAGGTGTTACTAATCTCACATAACCATTCCATTAGTCGCGACCTGGTCTGTGGGGGTTGTGCTCCCGGGAAAGCCCACCAAGCATAACTGTAGCATCATTTTCATCACAGTTACCCACGGTATAATAAACTGATGATGGAGCAGCCGTACTTAGCGCTACCTAAGAGTTTGGGTTCTTGTCCTGTCAGTCTGAAACAGAATCTTGACAAGCTGTCTAACCTGTACCCTCATACTGTCAGAACAAGAGCGACCCTGACCGGTCATATAAGACATAGTGCGTAAACACATTTCCCCAAGTTGCCCAGATAGAGAGAAAGAGAGATGACAGTCAATGTCCTAGTAAGGAAACAAAGCTAGGGGATGCCTTCTTTTGAGGTGTTCCATCGTTGGTACATCTGTTGATCGTTAATAGACAGAGAATGGGCGCAAAGGTAGGGCGATAGACAGAGCACACTTTCTACGTAACCTATTTTTGTTTGCAAACTAGATATTTTGTTCGAGATCCCAACTCTAGAAAGGTTGTCGATCAGGACTAGTTTAGCCTCCCTCCCCAATGGTTAGCGTCCAAGACGTAAGTGGTTAATAGCAAAATGTTATTATCAGACTTTTCCTTCGCTAAATTGGATTGGCTGACAAGGTATACGGGTCAAACACACTGAGAAACAGTAGCCTGCGCCCGGGTAGTAGTGGGGCATTAGTGTGACCCTGCAAGATTGATAAAGTTATGACAAAAATAATAAAAAACTCATATATATATATATATATATATATATATATATATATATATATATATATATATATATAATGTAGATAGAATGTGTCTAGCGACCGCCTGCTAAACATAATGAAGGACTAAATATAGGTTCCCATCTACCTCTATCATCAGCAAAGTTTACTGTTGGAACATTTCACTGGCCATTATGACGTGTGAGGGGGTTTAATTTACTATTGGATAAGTCTGACGAGGGGGGGAAGTCAGCTATGTCGTTACAGTATGAAAGACAATTTAGTAGTTGCGCTACAGATCGAAGTACCTGGGAAAAATTGTTTAACTAACAAGTAGCCATCGCAACGTAAATACATGGATTATTTAAGACAGAGACAGTTCAGAAATAAGAAATTATAACTTAGCTGTTTTTTTTTTAATTTTTGCCTAGAAGCTTTATTTTACATTTAGATATGCATTCCTTGTCGGTGGCAGATATAAATATTTCTGAACTCGTGGATCATGAACTACCGTAAGGCTAGTGAGTTTGGGTGGAATTTCACCGTCTTGTTTAACTACATCTGATAGTGGATTATACCCCCCGTTTTCCATTTTAACTTGGAACGCGTTGACCCGTCTAAAACCTTGCAGAATATTAGCAACAGAAAGAAATCAGACAAATAATAAATTGTGCGCATGACTTAACATCTCACATCCCCATGTTAAAATGGGCTTGTTTATAATCACGTTCATATTTGAGCACAGTCCGTAAGGTTCAGAAGTACTGAGAAAAGATAAAGTTTACTATACAAGATACTACACTTGAACGTTAATTCTATTTTGAAAAGTATAACATTAATTTAAAACTGACTAGTAAACAATATTTTAATCGTTAGTAGATTAACTAACGTGAAGATAATCCATCAACGTTTGTTGTACTTTGAAACGTTACGTAATCATAATCAAAATACACCGAAGACATTTTTGCAGGGGAGGGGGCATAAAACAAGCATCGAATTGTATTTTTAAACCATTTAATGAACACGAATCTCTTGATATTTAAATGATTGTGATTGATGAATGCAGACGGTTCTCTCATTCGTTTATATTTCGTCCGGGCAACGCCGTGTGACGGGTCCTGCTGCTTTTTAATATTTCCAAGTATATCTGTTGTTACTTTTTATAACAAAATGAATATATAGAATATGTTATGAAAACTAGGCATTTCCCACTTAAAACAACTGTTCTTTGATGACGTTCTCATGGCGACACGCGTACTCACGTTAAACTCTACGTTTAACTGCAAATAAAATACAGTTTTCCTGGTTAATATCTAGTCTTGATCGCACGCGCATTTTGCATGGAATTATTACAAAAAACAACAAAACACTAGTCCTTTTTTAAAAACGATATATTTATCAAATCGAACAAACCTTGCACATATGAAAAAAGCTAATTCGAAATTCAAACTAGATTTAATTAAAAATGTTGCATAAAGAGTAAACATTCTTACTTCCGCTATGTTTAATATCTAGGTTGCTAATTTCATGAAAATGGGTTTGTTAGGTTTTAATCACTGTGCATTTATGGAGTAGTTTACTCGCGTGTTCTGCCATCAAAACTGAATTCCTTATCATACCTTGTTTCTCCCTTATTAATGTTCCAAATTTACTTAAAAGCCAAACTAGAAGTAGAATTTTAATACATTACTACATTTTGTTTATAACGAGACTTTGCTTACGTTGATCCCCTAAAAATAAAGAATAGCTCATTACACTAACTTTTATGTATATTTCCCATGTTCACAATTTAATAAAAAATTGTCGAATTGGTTTTTAATGTTTGGTTGCGTATAATTGTAAGGGGAGAATTTTCTCTTCTGTTCTTCCTAAACCTAAATAACACACAACAATAAACGCATCTCTACGTTTATTATCCATATTTACAATTTAAGGAACTTTAACTTAATGTACGTGTTCAGTAAGACAGCTATACGTTCTTTTTTATATATAAATATTAGCAATATGTGTATAGCTATTAACCCGGAATGAGAAAAGAAGAGAAAAAAGCAGTGGCCTAATCCGGTTGAGTGCATTAAATCTGTCCAAGTTAAATATTTAATCGACAAAGATCAATAAAACATTGCCAATATATCGAATGAAAAGAACAGCTAAAACGTTGAAATGCAAGTGAACAAAAAATAACTATTTTTAAAGACATACATTCAGCTTGCAGTATCCCCCGGGGACGTGAAAATATGGTGCAGCCGTTCTTTTAGAATTGAATGAACGGTCCGAAAGCATATACAATAGTGATCATGAGGAATCGGTATCTTTATTGTTAGGGCAAGGCTGAAGGGAGTCGGTCTGGTAGATGGCGAAGAAAGTCTATTCAATGAAAGCGAGACAACGGGGGGTAATGTGATACGAAGTGATATGTGGGAAAGAATGCATAGACGGAATAAACGGAAGTGGGAAGCCACCGGAAACGACTAATGGAAGGATGGTCACAACAACGAGGCTCACTGTCCACTACCACCGCTATTAACGTTTTTTTTCTTTATCATTCGCTGCAATCCCTAATGGCTAGGTTCTTTGTAAAAACGAACTGCTTGACGGCAAGACAGAGTATTTTCGTCGTCATGAAGTATTGATGCGGATATGAAATCACCAAAGCGACATAAATGTACAAGCTTGCATTCGTGCCCTAGGATGGATTTTGTCTGGGATGGGACTAAACTGTCATGTGCTCTTTACATTTTTCTTCTCTTCTTTTATAGTTTAGTGCGTTAAGGGATCTGACACACATGAGAGAATCGTACGACTTATTGTACCGGTAGTGCATATAAAATCCATTAAAACGTGTGATGGAATTGTATTGTCGAGTTTGACATGCAAACTTACATAAATACAATTGATTGAATAGAAATAATGCAATCGCCGGGATGCAAAACAGAAGAGTGTGTGAAACATCGACGAAAACAAGGGCACATTCTTATGTTTGTGTATAATCTCTTGCATCATAAATAAACAACAGAATAGCACGATGAATCTACACTTATTGAACATTGGTGAACGCCTTAATGTTCGATATTGACTTTTGAAAATCTTAGCAGTAACACTCAGTGTTGCCCGGGATTTATGAGTACACTTTTGTGTATAAACTTCTTCTCCCTGTGTTTAGATGAATGAACAGTTGTTTTATTTTAAAGCCTGCGTTCTCGATTGAAGCACACATTCGTCTAAGAAAATGCACATCCTTACCGGCATTCCCTAGTGGGGGCTCTTAACGCGATTACCAATAAATGAAAAATAAAACCTGGGAAGGCAATTACACTTGTGTAACCCTCTTCTCTGCTCTGTACATAACATTATAGTTTTATATTGTAATTCTATGATTTCATGTTATGTATTGTTCCATTCATGAAATAGTAAAAATGGTTTTATATTTTATATCAATAGATAGTATACAAAATTGATACAATTATTGGAATTCTGAAAAAAATATTGTTTGAATTTTTTGTTTTTATTTTCTCATGGAATACGGCTTTTTCTTAAGGGTATGCCTTGGCAGGGAAACAGTGTGTCTGAGATACAACTACTATATCATATATGCTTGTTAAAAAGTGTTTAACTCAGAAAAACTTCAAATAACTAAAGAGCGGATGAATATGTTTATGTCGACATATTTTAAAATATTCCAATAAAAAAACATTGCCTAAACAAAATTTAACTTTTTCCTATTTGCAGTTGTCTTGTTCGCTTGGTTTATTCTGCTGATATAACATGTGTGTTTTATTCTGCTGATATAACATGTGTGTTTTATTCTGCTGATATAACATGTGTGTTTTATTCTGCTGATATAACATGTGTGTTTTATTCTGCTGATATAACATGTGTGTTTTATTCTGCTAATATAACAAGTGTGTTTTATTCTGCTGATATAACATGTGTGTTTTATTCTGCTGATATAACATGTGTGTTTTATTCTGCTGATATAACATGTCTGTTTTATTCTGCTGATATAACATGTGTGTTTTCGACCCGAAACAAGTTGATAGAAGGCCATGGCGATTCTGCTCGGATGCAAACATATTTAAAAGCGATATGGTCGATTATCCCGTGTAAAGGCGAGTCAGGCAATCGAAAACACCATTATCCCAAAGGAAAAAATAATGTTTGGGGTTTTGCAACGACTAGTACGAAACGCAACCATATTGCATTCTGACAAAACAATTGTATAAACAAGCGATTTTGTCGCTATTGAGAATAATTTACTTTATTTCATGAAAAAACTCGCGAAACAGTTATTGTGAATGCTAGTTTGCCGGTCAGTATTGTCGTCCTATTGTATTTTAAACGTATGAACCTAATCAATAGCATTATTTACACAACGCATCGCAAACATTCTCTAATTAACCATCGCAATATTATAAAACTAAAGCACTTCAAATGCCATGAATCGCTAATCAAACTAAATATTGTGTTTTTTACTAATGAATCACTACTTAGTACGATCCAAGAATTAAAGACAGTGTCAGTTGGACGATGAGTGCCTCCAGGAGAGTATTAGTTTACATGAGACTTGAAGACAACTATGTTTGGGAATGATGCTCGTGGTATCTTGTTGAATAGAGGATATGTTTTAGGAAATACACTTTGTTCATATAAATTTCATGTGTTGTGAGAGAGAAAAGGGTAACGTATTTAATGTAGTTGCAGCTAGACGACGTCTTGCTGAAAACGTTTTACATGGTGGGGGTGTAGAGATTATATCTCAGTCAAGCACTTACCATGAATATAACTATACAATACAGAGAAAGCCAATCTACATGTATTCTGTGTGAGAGGGGCAGTGGGGACGAGAAGATATCCCCCACACTTGATTGCAGAGTCGATTTTCTTCTCTGTCAAGATAAAAAGAGTGATCAAAACAGCACCTATCCAGATATGGCAGCAGTACTTCATCGTATGACGTATCTGGCTCTTATACATGTGGAGACGTGCGTCAAGTGTGAGCTACTTTCTGAAGCGGTAGCACGATCCAAACATTTTTCCAGTAGATTTAATCTAAGTATCGGGTGAAAGTCAGTCGTATTGCTTCTTGCATCTGGCAATAGAGATAAACACTATATTTTAAAACCATAGTACAGCCAATGAACATTGATCACATATCTGTTACTTTTATATTTCGTTAATGAATGTCAATATTTAGATAATTGATTTGTCATGATTTCACTCTTGATAGCAATACATTGTTCAAAGTTGTCCAAAATAATATACAACGCACTAGTAAGATTTAATGTTTAAAATTATTAACTCGTAAAACGTTATCTGAAACCAAACACTAAATATATACATACATATATACTATTATGAGAAATACTTTTTTATTCTTATCCACATACATGTGTTTCATCCTTTTCCAACACTCATCACTGTGTAGGAGTATTGTTCTGCCAGTCACACGATTCGAAACCCGAATTAAAATTTTATCTGAACGCCTAGAAATGCGGAAGACAACAGTGAAAAGAAAGGAATAAATATATATTTATGTCTATGAAAGGGGATATATCTAAGAGACTGTCATAAAAAGAGAAAGTGTTTTTCATAATATACGAATGATATTATAATATAATAATAAAGCAGCTAGATAAGTACAAAATGCTAACATTGTTTTACTGATCTGGCTGGTTTCATAGAAGACATGTAAAAAAATGATGTTATTTTAATAAATACGACATGTGAATAATGGATTACCATAATGATAGTCATTGTGATTACTATTATTATTACCTTTATTAACTTGAGAATAATAATACTAATAGAAATCATAATAAGCATAATCCTTTTAACAATACACTATAGTATAAATATAACACACACAAATAAAGCCATAAGCATATAACATAGAGGAAAACAACAGAATAAAGATAATCATTGAATTGTGTAATTTAATACACAATTAACATTTTTAAAAATGAACAAAACTATCGATAATTACAAAATATATAATAAGTATATGGAATTAAATATAAAATAAAATAAGATGAAATATAGATGCAAATTAAATATAATCAATTACAACTAATACATATTATAACAACAAAAATGGCTATGGTTGTGTAATATGCATCATGCATACAACTACTCTTTTTTAGAAAGTTATTGTTATAATCATAAGCAGGAGTGTACAATTCTACGTTTCCAATTAGTATACAAACCATACTTATGGTTTGTATACTAATTTGAAAAAGTAGAATAGTGCAATCATGCTACTTGGCTATCAGAATACACTAATAGGAGATTAACACATTTAGACAGAAAATGATACAGTTACATAAAGTGCGTTCGATAAGATAAGTCACTAATTTAGATATACAATAAAAAGGAATTCAAATACGAGAGCTACAAATACTATATCAAGCAGGCATACACATATATAACAAACAATAACATTTAGTTTTAAAATAAAATAAAATACATCATGAATATGTTTAAGCATAATATTTACATACACATATATACATAAAGATATACAAATATACAAACACAAGTTTCAAATCCGTTCAACCAAATTCAACAGAGTATATAACATGCAGAAAAAGAGGGGATATTGGTGAGAACAGCGTCTATGTTACTAAGTAGGATATGCATTCTAGATAAGTAAACTACACATAATTGCGATTAAAGTAATATTAGTTTGATTTAATTTTAATGGAAAACTATAGATACAGGTGTTACATTGAGATTACTAACTGTGTAGGACTTGAAATTCCTATAGTTAAGCGTGTTTTCCGATTTTTGCCAAGAAGTTTTCACATTGTCATAAAATCTAACAATATCAAGTTTCTAATAGAGGCAGACATTATAAGGTGTCTTAATGGATTGAAAGGTGCTTCCTTTTTTTCAATAATACTCCACTTTACGATAGTAGTATTATTATTTGTAGTAGATGCCAGAAATATGGTGCTGTGATGTTTTTGTTATATTCATTATTATTAACAAAATATTTATGTGTTTTTAAAATATATCTGGCAATGTATTACCGGCAATTTCTCTATGAAATTAATTTTCCATTTAATATTCACTAGTTGTAACATATATATATATATATATATATATATATATATATATATATATATATATATATATATATATATATATATATATATATATAGGTGCACCATCATATAACGGCTAGGAATATATAAATGTACTACGTTTTTTAGGGTAAAGTTACAACAACGAGAGAAAAGTTATAATTACATACATTTACAAAGTCAACTGTCGTCAACACAAATCAGAGAAAATATGTAGAGGTAAAATGCATTCACTATGATTAAAACTTTAAATTCAATTCACAATCGAGGTTCTCATCAATAATGGTTCAATCTCGATATCAAGGATTTTATCGCACCCAACTATATTAGTAATATTATTTTAAAATTTGTATGTATGTGCGATGCCGTACAAGTGGGAAGGGCGGGGAAAAGGTTGGAAGTAAGAATTAACAGCACATCCTCTCTGCAATACGCCAGAGCCGACAAAATTATTAAGAAAATGTAGTCAACACATCCATCTCAGCTATTGCTCAACAGCTTACACTAGTGGAAGTTTCTCTGTAATAATTAGATTACATGTGTTATTCCATCTTAAAGCCGTGGGTTTATCATAATTAAGCCATTAACCTCTTCCCCGGATAAACAAAGAGTGGCTTCTAGGCCTAATTGTGATCCACATGTTACCCCCTTTCTTTATTTGTATTATTTTGTGTTGCCTCAAACTGCCATTGGTATTCAATATAAGACAGCAAAAACAAATAAGATATGAATAGTTGTAAGATGGTGACCAAAGTAAAAATAAGTATGTATTGTTTATAAAGGTCTGGTTATAAAGAATTAGAATTTGATTTAAATCTGAAATAGTATTATTTGCTTCAAAACCAGAAATATACGTATTTACTCTCAATAATTAACGTTCTTATTTATCGTAACATTTTTCCATATAATTGAAAAAATGATATGAAACACTGTTTAATCGTTTTAATTTTATTTAATGTAATACCAGACAGATTTGTAGAAGCAACGAAATGTCGCTAAGAATTTTAAACACAAAACATCCCGATTAAGATAATAACGATATCTATAAAAGATGTAATTAATTCTCGATGGTTATGTTAACATATAATAAATATAACACTAGTGGCAATATCATAGTTATAATACTAATAACATTATAACAAAGATTATAATAAGTATAATAAGTATAATCATATATAAACATATTTTTATATTTCATTTTTGTATCTATATTTTTTATAGCAATAAGCTTAGTTTCAAGATATCTGTATAACTTAATACGATTTTTATTTTTATTTTATTTCATAGATATATAATTAATTTCATTATACAATAAGTTAAACGAAATCAGAGAACTAAGTGGTTATTTTTATTTAATATATCTGGTTTGAGAAAAAATGTCTTTATGGAAAACACACTTTCAAATAAATCTTCACCAAGCTACATCAATTAAAAAGTAAATATTCTAAAGTTCAATGTTCATATCCGACATGTTTTTCCGAACTCACTTCGTCTATGTACAAGCATTAACGAACGCTATATTCTATACACATAAAGTATTAAATACACTCACGAAGTTATCTTATTGAATCGTTATACATATGTAATAATGGCATAATAGCTGCACTTTACATAGATAATACGTTTACAAGTGTATCCGTTAGAGAAATATTGAGATAATTATGAATGTTATTTATAAAATATATCCTGTCACCATTTAGAAACACTCCTAAAATATTGCGTAAAAATATTTACATACGCCATCAAAGTCTAATTTTATTATAGTCATGGAAACATCTACATCTGAAAAGATGACATTTCTGGATAAGTTTATTGACGTGAATTTAGTAACTTTCCTATGGCACATATAAAAAAAATGTTTTATTAATCCTAGTCTATTCAGATAGTTTTACGAATGTACGCGTACTCGCCCTGATTCATGGTATGAAGATGAGCTGGAAGGAGAGGAACGAATATAAATGAGCAAATAGATCGTAGAACCGTTCTAGCCGCTGCTGCTGCCCCACTAAAACCTTGATACCGGTCAACAGTTAAGAATCAAGAATATTAGCTGGTCGTGTTGGTTGCTGCTGCTTATATTTCAAATACTCAATAGTGTTTAATACATTTTACATTGCTTGATTGATTTGTTTGTAAAAAAGCGACATATTAAGTTTGTGGTAGGATTAGCACTAGGTGTGTCTCCTTTTTCTTATCGAGTAGTTTCTTTTTCATTCATTGTAATTAATGTATGGGAAGCGATAGCGTGCATGAATAGTCATCTAGTATATAATAAAAATGCTTTACATGTAGGCAAATTCTCACGAAACTTCCCAACCAAACTTTGTTCTTATTAACAAAAAGAAGGAACGACGAGCAAAACACTATGAACGTATAATACAGTTTTTTATATTGTTCAATATGGAGGGTCGTTCAGTGTGAATGGCACATGCCCCCAAAAAAACACAGAAAGTTACCTGAGAAACAAACAAAATACGGTTCATTGACACGCATACAGCTTTAGAGGGATTTGATGGCAAACACGCCTGCAAATGTTAACTGCAAAATTAATCTGCAATTGATAATACAACCGTCGCTGAATATTATTTTTTAAGAAACGTGGATATATTTACAGCGAATGCAAACTTCCAGAATGGACGTTTACATATGGATGCGCGGGCGTTTAAAATCATTATATACACAAGTCTAAACTGAGATCGAAAGAGCTGACTTGCGATCGAGTTCGTGAAATCAACCTTTGTCTATTCCCGTGAGTCCCAACCTTTCTTACACACCTCAATCGTTTACTGCCATGAATATATATTTCATCTGTTCATACATCAGTGGCTGAAGCCATTCTTTTAATCACGAAAAGAATACTAAATTAGTTACGTTTACTCAATAGTATGCGGCAACAATTGTCGTTTAATTTTCCAATAATGCTCTAGCAATATCGTTTTCACTGTGACATGTGACGCTCATGTGTAGAAGTGCGTCTTTTAAAATCCGTTCCCCTACGTTTGGAAAAACACTTAACTTTTCTTTGAAACGGGATTCTCATATTCTGCCGCTTGTTCTTTTGTCATCGTGACATCGTCCTCGAATACACTTGAAACTTAATTGCTTAAGCACGATGGGGTTGCTACTTATACTACATAGCAAACACGAGATGACATCCATTAAATACGTGTATGTCATGTGATTTCGTGATGTTACTTGACCTTCGCATCAGTCATACTTATTCATCTATCATAAGGTCATGCTGAGAATATTTAAAAGGAAGCTAAATATTAGACCACTGAATAGGATAACTATTAAAGAGGCCAGAGAATAAAGATTGAAGTATTTTCTGACAATACCATTTCAATAAGAGAAGTATGAATAGATTGGACTTATCGAGGACTTGACATACGGTATGCATGTGTATGGTAAACGTTTATACATTGAAAACACTTCATAAATATATTTCATGTTTCATTAAATCATAGATTCGTTTAAATAAGAATCTATGATTTTTTAACAGATTCATAATTTTATAAAATGTTAAACACATCCTAATGTGTATGTCTTTATTCATCCTAAATAGGTAAGGGATGTGCTTTCTAAAATAAACAAGTAAATATACAAACATATATGCACATGTGTATTGTTATCAAGATGAATAAAGATCATAAAATGAACGTGCGCTGATAATAGCACGTTACTGTTAACGGTAATAGTTTTAATTAAACATACACTTAACTGACAAACAAATTATTGACTGTTGTCTTTCCCAAAAATAGTATTTAAATGAATTAAACGAATACATATATGCATTATTTATTCATAAGAACATTTTAACAATTTACCTTTTAAAAATAAATATACTTTTTTTTCTAATTAAAAAATAATATTCGGTTTAATATTGTTTAAATAAATTAATATTTAAACTTATTTATTTTAGAGACTCCCAGTTTTTTAATAAATAGCTTTCTCTCTTGCAATTTATAAATTACAGTTTGTATTAAAAGTACGTTAACATACAAATAATTCAAAGGTAGATTCTTACATCTGTTTCATATAAAGTGAATTTAAATGTGGCACAATTCATCCTTTAAGCAATTGTGAAGTCGTACAAATGTGAACAAGTGTTTTATTATATTTCGTTGACATGTGTAAAACTTAAAACATTTCACAAGTTATTGACGCAATGTTTTTCTCGGTTGTTTTTCGATTTATAATAAAAGCAGAGATTAACTTCACCGAATTCTTAATATTTATTGTTTTAATTAATTGTAATTCAGTAAGTAAATTACTCATTTCTCATGAAGTTTCAGTTTATGATCCTCCCTCTCTGACTCTTGCTTGCTATCAGTGTATTCTTAGCTCACTACCAAAAAAATATAATCAATTTCCCACAACCCTGCGTCCTCCTTAGTGTTCCACAAACATAAACTTTAATTTCTATATTAAAAGAGTGTCATGCTAAATATAATGTTATTCATTTAATAGAAAATAACTTGTATGAAATCGTATGCAGTAATAAAAACACTTCTAATGAACTATCTTCAATAAGAAAGAGGTAAAATGTCGTTTCACTTGAACAATAGTCTGGGTATACACGCGACACAAAACACTTCATCAATTAGTTTTCACGACATTCAAAATACAGTTATGATATGAGATTACAAGAATGCACATCACAACACGTTTACATCGTTAAATTATCTATTTAAATGTCAAATATTAAAACTGAAAAAAATTGATATGTACATGGAAATGTGAAGCTAAAAGTACACCCGTTTACAATGAGACGTCTAGAAGTCGAAAAGTATACATTTTGTACACACGTTGGATTTTGTATTACGATAGAAGTGTATTATATCTTTTATACTACATTTAAGTTGATCTGTATTGGTCAGTGAAGAAGTCATTCTTGACCGAAGCAATGGTTATTTTTAACTAATCCACCTAGGCTTTTTTAGAGGACTGGATTTTCTCGATATTAAAAACCGACCTTGTGTCTAAGTATTGGAAGGCCAGCAAATAAGAGCGAGTTTAAATATGAATGAGATAATAATATATTAGCACATCTACGAGGTAAGTTCTGAGGAAAGTAGAACATATTACGCGTTTTGATTAAAAAGAAAGTATACTTGTCGAGTTCGACTAAAGTTTACCTAGTTCAGAAAAGATGTATTGAAGAAGTCGGATGTAGGAAGTTACACAACATTTTCAAAATACAACCATAATGAGAATGATAATCCGAATGATAACCATCATACACAGTATTACTCTGTATCTTAAAATATCCGAAAAACTGGGCGTTATACAGTAGTGTTAAACAAAAACAGAAAACAAGTAAATAAACTGAATAATACATCATCATATTACACGATGAACATGGGATTATGCTTTTTCTCAGATGATTCTTTTAACAAGATGGCCAATGATCCGTATATTAATAACACACGTAATTAATGAAAACCCCTAACTACTTGATAAAGTATTAGTTCCTTATAATACACAATAAGCACCGTTAATATACTAAATTTTAATAAATATACGAATAATCCAAAATAGTCTAGCATTATATATCTGTTGAACACTTAACACCAAATTCATGTCTTTATCAGGCCTGATAATTCGCAACACATCGTCAGAGTGTACGTTAAAAGCAATGAAGAGAATCCACAGCATGTATTTACGCAATGCACATATTGTAGACACATGCGCGTGTACTTCAATCACGTACACATGTATGAATCGTACACAAAGGGTCGCACTAAACAAGCCAACAGAAAGCTAAAAGCAACATGTTCTTTAGACATCGTAACTTTTCTTTATATTCTTACATTTCCCGACTTCCTTTCCTCGGATTTACTTTTTTATTGTTCATGATTTTTTTTTATCTTTCGCCAAATCCTGTCGAGAAAAATAAGACCCCTAAATAATCTTGTTCTAGGGACATGCCAAACATGTAACGCATAATAAATTATGGATTATTTCTGCAAGATAAAGTTACAAAGAATAAATACATCCCTGCGAACGAAATAATGCCGGAAAAATGTAGAAAAACAGGGATGCAATCAAAGTGTGGCTCCGGGCAGAATGATAAAGCCGACGGCGATATCAAAGTAAAGCCAGCGAATCTCGTGTGATTTGAAAATCGCAAAAGTCACATAATTCCAAGGTAGTAAATTCCTGTACGTATGATATAAAATCATCCTGCTCGATCCTATCGTAATATCTGATTTTATAGAATACGTACAGAGATCTGAAACAATATTATAACAGTACCCGCGAGCTGGAAGGATGTTATTAAACAGCGAAAAATCATATATAAAAACAAACACCCCCCCATATATATATATATATATATATATATATATATATATATATGAGTATAATTTTTGATTTATACAAACATTATTGGTTACATATGTGCATACATGTTTCGGTTGCACTCTTCGCAGAAAGTCAACCTCATCAAACCAAGGATTCAGAGAAATGGGGTGGATTTGTAGACCTTTCTCCCCCGAATAAATCTTTGTTTGGGATTGGTTATTTTCTATTTCTTATGAATTAGTATCGGATTACCTATTTTACTTGTTGACTCTTCTTCAACTTTTTATGACCTGCCTATCCTTTTCCTTGTTTTATTACCTCCTTAGCTTTGGTTAATTTCAACCCTGTTAAACTTCCCAAGTTTTACAAACACATGTAGGCATAAGTATATTATCTACACACATGTAAACAGATACACAAGTGCATATAAACAAACATACATCAATATACTCCCAAATCTAAACCTGAACACGCACACAGCTCCACTTTCATATATTTAAAGTACGTAGTACTCCATAAGAAATGTAATAAGAATACATTAAAACTAAGTTATAGTTGTACAGACAACATAGAAAGAATAATTAAAAACATACCAATAAAATACATTAAAAGAATGCTACTAATAGTGATAGTGTAGGTAATCCTACAACTGAATATCTCTTACAAAAAAATTGCGTCACCGCATCAGTAATATATCGTGCGGAAATCTACACTACTGAAAATCAAGGCGATAGTAAGTTCTATATAGGTAGCACGCCAAGAGGTGTTAAGGATAGGTATTACAGACATAAATTATACTTTAGAAATAAAAAAATACAGTGACACTTCGCTGTATATTATATATATGATATGTATATATATGATATATAAATATATATATATATATATAATATATATATATAATATATATGTAAGATACATATAACTATATATATAATATATAATATATATATAGGGTGGGCAAAAATAAGGGTCCTATTTTTAAAAAATCATAACTTTTTTATTTATTCATTTTTTTAAATTTTTTTTAGAATAAGTAAAGGACCCCTTCCGAAGCAAGCATGAGCCGTATTAGCCCTAAGGAACGTACCCTCATTTAGAAAACATTATTTTTGTTTAAAAAACTCAAAACAGTGTAAAAAACAATACTTTAGTTTTTGTAAGTTTTAAGAAGTGTTTTTCGGCTAAAATTTGTTTTGTTTATTTCAAAAAATCTCGGAAGGGTCAGTCTACACACACATAAAGTTTGGTGAGTTTAACTTTTATTTTGTGGAAGTTATTCAAATTCAAGTTATTCAAATTTAAAGATAGGACCCTTATTTTGGCCCACCCTGTATATGATATATAATATATATATATATATATATATATATATATATATATATATATATAATATACACATATATATATAATGTATATATATACACATATATATATATGTACATAATATATATATATATAATATATATGATATATAATATATATAATATACATAATATACATATAATATATATATAATATATATAATATATTTATAATATATATATATAATATATGCATATACATATAATAGATATATATATAATATATGATATATATATATAATATATATATATATGAAATTAGAAATGGAACAGTGGAAGACCCATAATCTCAACGTTTCGCCCGACGTGATGACACTTTCCATATGTGCATATATTTCCCTCATTTCAAACCATACAGCTATACATATCCCCTAAATGTTTAGCGCCCTTTTCATCCACTTTTGAATAAGCGCACATCACATGGGGCGAATCGTTGAGTTTATGGGTCTTCTACTGTTCCATTTTTGATGTCATCCCGTCGTATTGTTTTATACATTGGTCTATATATATATATATATATATATATATATATATATATATATAACTCTCCGGATATCCTAGAACTAATTGAAACAAACCTTAAATTATTAATCTCATCGCACCATTTGGACATGACTGACTACCTCCCACTATATGACAACCATATGCACGTGTTTGGAGTTTATATTATGAGCACCCGTGCCTTGACTAAAGAACATAGGTTAGAATATGATTATCAATCCTACATGTGCTTTAGATTGTCCTTACACCCCCTATCTACATTCACATTGCAGACTAAAGTCACACTTGAAAACTGGTCATCACTTTTCCTACGGTCAGAGGTATCATACAAAACCTTGACACCTCCAAAGATTGTAGGCCTGATCTTATGTCAGTAATAGTAATAAAGAAATGCTCTGCTTAACTGGTACCAGTCTCTTCCAAACTCTAAAAAACTATCCTTGCTGAATCTGGCTTTCCTGATGGCTGAAAAAATGCCTCTGTGGTGCCAGTCTTCTCAAATTCTGGTGATATAAATTATCGTCAGAACTACCTACCAATCAGTCTACTCCCGATCCTTGCTTATTTGTTTGAATCCGTAATCAATATAGCGATAATCGAGCATTTAGTTGATGATACACTTCTTTTTGTTCATCAGTATAGATTAAGACAAGAACGATCTAGAACGAATATCCTAACGTGCATCTCTGAACTCGCATATCATACACTGGACAAGACAGATTAAGCTAGGGCAGTAGCGCTTGATATATCCAAAGCCTTTTACAAGGTCTAGTACAAAGGGTCTCTTTTAAAAAGTCACTCATATGATATTACTGGACAACTATGTAATATAATAACATCCAGGTTGTCCTCGATTGCCGTTGATCTAAACAACATGATATAAATGCTTGTGACCCCAAGGGATCAATCTAATGATGTTTATAAACTACCTCCTTGAGGTGATTGAGACTGTGATAGTTATATCTTCTGACGACACGACGCTCTACTCTTTTTACGTAGGCAAAACGGGCGCGCACATATCCGAGGCAATGGCTGAATCTTTAGAAAATGAATTACAGGCTGTTGATGAATGGGCTCACGAATTGATGGTGACTTTTAATGCTGCAAAAGCAAAATTCTTTTCTTGAATAACTACACAAAACCTCTTCAACTACCGATTGTCATGGCAAATAGCACCATATCTGTGAGTTTACCATTCAAACTCTGTGAGCTAACATTCACAGGAAACATGAATGTTACCATATACATCAAAGACATTGACAAGACTTCTGTAAAAAAACTGGGTTACCTCTACCGTGCTAGAAAACTTCTCACACCTGAAATTATCTTTTATCTCATAAAGCTACAATCTATCCATGTATTTAATATTGTTGCCACATTTGGGTTGGTTGATCATCCACTAGTCCCTTCTTCTTAGACAAGAGTCGACAACTTAATAGATCCCTCACTACTCACCAAGATCCAGACCCTGTCTCATCGACATGTTGCATAATTGTGCCTGTTTTACAAGTACTTCAATGGATTGTGGCCCGATGAACTTGCTGCTGTACTGCCCCCTCGACGTAAATACACTACATATACATCCCATCCATTCATTGTGAGGGCCCCCAGATATCGGAGAAAATCCTCTTTATATATATATATATATATATATATATATATATATATATATATATACATTCTGAAAGCAATTAAACAAATTAAAAACCCTCGACGCAATTTTTATTTAAACAAAGTAACGTAGACAACGTATGAAACTAGTAACGACATTGTAAAATGAGTAACGTTATACCATTGATCTTTGGAAACTCATTTTTGCGTTTTTGAATGTAAATTGTTAATGTTTCTCCTGGAATTGCACTGGTTCGTTATCATGACGTCTAAATGATTTCACACGTGCGTTCTTGGTTACAATGGTTCCTTTTATACTTAACATTTTCCGCATTAATACGGTCTTCATTAAAACTTTCTTTTAAGATGGTGGTTTTATCGGCTATTCCACATAGATTTCGTAAATTATAGAAAGAATACCAAATTAACAGATGTAATTTAAATTCAACAAAATGACCCTCGTAATGAATATGCAAATGATCCAGTTAAAGTACCTTACATTATTCAACTTTTTTGCACTTAGTTTCTTTTTCGTGAACTTTATCATCATATTTATTAAATAATGATTTTTAAAAGTATGAATCTGTATCACGCCGGCCACATTACTGTAGGTCAATCGGATTACAATTTCGGAGAATAGTATAATTCATACATAGTAGTTAAACACTATCACTAGATGATTATTTATTTGATTATTTTTTCATAAACAATCATATTAACTCTCTTTTATTTTCTTTACATTGTAAGTAATAGTTTTCGTATAATCACAAACTTTGATTTCCGTTCAATTTAACAACTAATTCTTTTGTTATAATGTTAAAATAATTGGGCTCTACGGGGGATTTTTAATCAAAACAGACGACAGCTTTTTACATTGTAGGTTTTACAAAGTATCTTATCGAGTTTGCTTTTCAACTGTCGTCGTGGTCAACCTCTTCATTTCGTTCGCACGGCATACAGAAGCAGTTTCATGATAAATGCAGTAGCTGTTTATTATGAAGTAATTTCAATAAAACCAGACGGATGCTTTTTACATTCCAAGTTTATAATTCTCGGTTTAACGGAAAATATAAAAGGTACTTTACGGCAAAATTGACTTTAAATGCCCCATTCGACTGTTTTCAGACTAAAAGCAAAACGTAGTATATGTCGTCTTTAAGGTAGAAATGTTCATTAACTGGCGTAATTGCTATTGCATTCTCATCTAGAGTCGAACATTGTAGGGCGCTGCACATGCGCCGCATCAGTATACGCCACTGTGTCTAACTTCCACTCGTGAAAAGGTACACAAATAAGGCTTCCGGTGAAGTAATTGCGCCCACAGTTTCCCCCTTTGTAATGCGTTGCTAGTTTTCGCATTGTTACAGGTGACCATGTTCGAAGCATTAAAGTCTGCTTTTACATTTGGGATGTCGCCTTGAGCGTTTTAATTGATCGTGTCGGTATAAACGGCACCTAACATGACATCCTTTCGGCGACATTGAGTATAACGGTTCTTCAGATCATTTTGACTGTTATGACTTCTCGCACCTTTTTCGACAACTTTTTTTTATATTGCCACACTGTATTAAGATTAGCGTTAAGGTATAATCAACCCACGGTGCTGTATTAGTTAGAATGCGTGAATAACAGAGACAATTCTTACAATAATTATTTCAGTATTAATTTTTGTTTTAATTCATATCGTTATCATCTCCTCATTGTCTACGGCTGTTAATTTATTATAAGAAACTGCCCTCTATAAATAGAAGTGGACCCCCGTCCGTAGTTCGAAAGACCTGTTATATGGTTTGTTAAAACATCACGCACTTGTTTTACATATTTGTTCAGAAGTTACTTCAAATAAATTATAAGTCACTGTAAGGGTCTCTGGCAAACCCCTGTACAGATAGACCGACGACACCCGAAATTAGTGTCTTTAAGATATTCGAGTACGCATTAAAGTTATCCCCAGTATACATTCAAGTCCTATATATATATATATATATATATATATATATATATATATATATATATATATATATATATATATATATATATAAGTGTAAATTAGTCGTCCAAGGCTATAGCAATGCGATGTGGTTGCCGTGAGATGGAAAAGTGAAAAGAAATAAACGCAGGGAGAGAGTGAAACTCAAAACGATTTATTAATAATTTCACGAAAACTGATTAAATACCAAATAGTATTTTTTTTTTTTGGTAAGTAACAGATCGGCAAAGGGTAATCTTAAATTTTCGAAAGAACAACTTTCATTATCAGAAGACAACAATAGAAGACCGAGAGGGTCGGAAAAACGTGAAAAAACCGGTGTCAGATCATCGTGATACAGGGGAAAAACAATTGGCAGTAGGAACGCAGAAAACGTCAAAATTCCATTAAGCAATCATATAACTAAGGTTAAAACATTATAAACATTAGTTTAGTAATATACCAATTTTTTTAATTTTAAATTTTATTATGTTTCATTTTACATGACTCATCAATCTTTATTTATTTATTTATTTATTTATTTATTTATTATTTTTTTTTCCATTTATTCTCTTAAAATCTAAATTTAAATTTACTGTCAAAGGGAGATAACTTATTCTAAATAATATATTCAGACTTTAGAAATGAGATTGGAAACTTGAGAAGGAATTTGAGTTGTGAAGTGGATAAAAGCCAAGGATGGGACCTTTTTTTTTTTTTTTATTAGCAGGGGAAGGGGGGGGGAATAAGAAGAGAGAGGATTATAAAAAAGAGAGAGGATTATAAAAAAAAAAAAAAAAAAAAGAAAAAGTAAGTAAGTTGTGGGTGGGAGTGTGAGGAGGTGGGAGTGTGAGGATGTAAGAATCAGAGGATGAAGGGAGATGACAACTCGAATCTGTTATTCAAGGCAGGGCGACATTTTGAGATTAGGATAGCTTCCGAAATTCGAAGCTGGCCTATATTGCGGACAGAGTTGAGGATGCGGACACTAATGGAGCGATGTGTGTTGCCACATGAAATTAAGTGTTTATGGAAGGAGGAAATGTGGGTGTTTAGATGCTCTTTAATACGTTGGTGTAGAGGCCTAACGGTACTACCGATGTAGAACTTTTGGCACTTTGAGCATTGCAGGTTGTATACTGTATATGTGCGGAAGCAGAGGCCAGAGTTGGGGATGGGGCAACTAGCTAGAGAGCAGGGGTCTGGGGTGTAGTGGCTTTTTTTGGATAAATGTTGTCGGAGAGAGGTGCCTGTGTGAGAAAGTTGTATGTTAAGGTTCTCACTACGTATGGCATTGCGGATAGCAGAAGTGATACGGTCGCTAAAGAAGGGGAGTTTAAGGAAGCAAGTGTTGGTGAGAGTGTGGTGTCTACGTCTTCTGGTGTTGTTAAGGCTAGATATGGTAGTTAGCGGGAAGCCGTTGGTCAATAGAGTTTGGTGGAAGGCTTCGGTGTGTGTTGTTTTATCGGAAGAAGAATGAGCATTTGTCTTGTATGCGGGTGATTTCGGTTTGTGCGTAACTAATTTTGGATTTGAGGGGTAGTGCGGATTTGTAGTGGATAAAGAGATTCCTGCAGGCGGGTTTTCTAAAGAAAGTGGTGTGGAGAGATCCGTCGTCATTAATGCTGAGTTTGAAGTCTAGAAGTGAGAGAGAGCCTGAGGTGTTGGGATGTTCGATGGTGAATTTAATGTGGGGGTCGGAATTATTAAATGTATTAGTAGTCTCTGGCCTACCCATGGGTTCCAGTCTCTCCGGCCTCCTCGCCATTTCTTACATGAACAGACTGGAGCAGCAAGCACTTAGCACCTGCCATTCCCATATTTTCTTCTCGAGATACGTCGACGACATTTTGATCCTCACTTCATCCCGAGAGGAAGCTATCTCTATCTTTAATACATTTAATAATTTCGACCCCCACATTAAATTCACCATCGAACATCCCAACACCTCAGGCTCTCTCTCACTTCTAGACTTCAAACTCAGCATTAATGACGACGGATCTCTCCACACCACTTTCTATAGAAAACCCGCCTGCAGGAATCTCTTTATCCACTACAAATCCGCACTACCCCTCAAATCCAAAATTAGTTACGCACAAACCGAAATCACCCGCATACAAGACAAATGCTCTTCTTCTTCCGATAAAACAACACACACCGAAGCCTTCCACCAAACTCTATTGACCAACGGCTTCCCGCTAACTACCATATCTAGCCTTAACAACACCAGAAGACGTAGACACCACACTCTCACCAACACTTGCTTCCTTAAACTCCCCTTCTTTAGCGACCGTATCACTTCTGCTATCCGCAATGCCATACGTAGTGAGAACCTTAACATACAACTTTCTCACACAGGCACCTCTCTCCGACAACATTTATCCAAAAAAAAGCCACTACACCCCAGACCCCTGCTCTCTAGCTAGTTGCCCCATCCCCAACTCTGGCCTCTGCTTCCGCACATATACAGTATACAACCTGCAATGCTCTAAGTTCCAAAAGTTCTACATCGGTAGTACCGTTAGGCCTCTACACCAACGTATTAAAGAGCATCTAAACACCCACATTTCCTCCTTCCATAAACACTTAATTTCATGTGGCAACACACATCGCTCCATTAGTGTCCGCATCCTCAACTCTGTCCGCAATATAAGCCAGCTTCGAATTTCGGAAGCTATCCTAATCTCTAAATTTCGCTCTGCCTTGAATAACAGATTCGAGTTGTCATCTCCCTTCATCCTCTGATTCTTACATCCTCACACTCCCACCTCCTCACACTCCCACCTCCTCACACTCCCACCCACAACTTACTTACTTTTTTTTTTTTTTTTTTTTTTGTATAATCCTCTCTCTTTTTTTTTTATAATCCTCTCTCTTCTTATTCCCC
>OY744535.1:87870448-87877948 GCA_963556195.1 Sepiola atlantica
CATTGTAGTTTGTTGTCAGATGTCATAAACTTGCAAGAGTCGGTTTATCTTGTGAAATATATTAAAAACATCATCCATTGTTTATTTTTCAATAAAAATATTTTTACTCAAAATTCGACACGAACACAAAAGAAATAAAAAATAGTCTATTATAAATATATGATAGTTGGAAAATAAAATAAACGCTCAGTGGGTTTATAGGTAAAATGTAAATGAATCAGCAGAATTGTCTAAAATATATCATCGATTACTATGGAATGTATTGGTGCTGAATAAAAATAATAAGTACAAGTACTTTAGAACAGATACTTAATGTCCTAAGTGTTATCATCTATATATAAATATATATATATATATATATATACGATACTTTTGAAATAAAATATCATGTAAACGAAAGAGCATTTTTACCTTAATGCTAGTTTTGAATGATGTTTCCTTCACTGAACCATATATATTTTAAAACTTTAATTATGCATTATTTCGTCGTTTATGTCTCATGAGCGTGGCTGAAACTAGCCATATTTGAAATCAGAAAGCCAGAGCTTGAAGCTTGAATCTCTACAACTAAGCTAATTTCCACAAATGCTGGAATAGTTCACGTTTTTGCAGATGTTATTTATTTTTAATAAATTTGTTTGCGATAATTTGGAAAGAATGCAATTATTTATACGAAATCGTACTTTACTTTTATGTTAGTTAGGAATAATTTTCCCTTCACTAATGTTATTTCCACAAGGACATATATATATATATATATTTATTTATATATATATATATATATATATATATATATATATATATATATATATATATATATATATATATAAGTACATTGACAACATCTTTGAGGCACGCATGAAAATGTATGTAAGTTAAATATTTTTTTAAAATCAACACATCGTGAAATTTAAATGAATAACCTTTTTTTTTTCTTTTTTGCAACTTGTAGAAACACTTTGTCAGCCGAGACTGTCTTATAGTTTTTTTTTCTTTTATTCTTCCTTATTTTGATGGAATTACCCCCGATGGATCAACTAACGATAGAAGCAGAAACGCACGTCAAGTTCTACAAAACGTGTGGATAAGTTAGTCCAATCGGTGTTATGCGCAGTTTTCGCTGATTGAATAAGGAATTGGAAGCACGCATGAAAATGTATTTAAGTGAAATATTTTTGAAAATCAACACATCGTGCAACTTAAATGAAAACATTATTTGTTTGTAAGCTTTCGTTGTAGAACAACTTTGTCAGGCGAAACTGTCTTATAGTTTCTTTTTTTCTTTTTTACTTCTTCCTAATTTTGATGGTATTTACACCGAGGGGTCGAATCACAATTAAAGCAGAGGCACATCAAGTTTTAAAAGACGTTAAAATGTGTATAGTCCGACAAATGTTATGCGCAAGATGGCGCTATTAAAAAAAACAAAAAAACTGACAACATATTTGAAGCACGCAAGAAAATGTATTGAAGAGAAATATTCTTGAAAAACAAATGCTTGCAAAATGAAAATAAAATAAATGAATGTTCTTTTCATTTAAATGTCATGATGTATTGATTTGTCAAAAAGTATTTTACTTGAATATTGCACGCTCTTAGAACGTAATCACGCTCTCCTGTAAACTACTGATGTTATGGACGCCCATTTAAAGTTGTAAATTACTGACCGTTATAATAACAACACTCAACAGTTAATACATATTTTTTAAGAGACCAAAATTAACACCGCCACATTATGATTTGACGAATCAAATCGAAAGTATTTGCAAAAAAATAGAACAAGAAACAGATTGAACTTACGTAAACCAATTTAACCGAAACATTTCATAGACCCTTCAGAAAATTGAAAAAAAAAGTCTCTCTCTCTCTCTCTCTCTATATATATATATATATATATATATACATATATATATACACATATGTATAGAATATGTGTATATATATGTATATATAAATATATATACATACATGTATATATACATATATATATATATAAATATACATATATATAAACATACACATATTTATATATTTACATATATATCGATGTATATATATATATCCATACATATATTTATACACATATATGTATATACATATATACATATATACATATACATATATGTACACATGTAAATATATTACTATATATATATATATGTATATATACATATACATATATGTAAATATATACATATGTACATATATGTATAAACATATATATATATATATGTATATATATATATACATATATATACGCATATATATGCATATTCACATATATGTACATATGTATATATACATATACATTTGGGCAAGAACATAATTCCTTTGTTAAATTATACATTTTTTAAAAACATTTATAAATTTAATAATTTTTTTTATAGATAAATAAGAAAAATGTTCCATAATGTTCACGAACGTTTACGATTCTTTTGAACAAAGATTCTGAAGAAAAAACGTAATTTTAAAAAGACAGTGGAGAAACCATTTTTCGCATTTTCCTAAGAAGTCTTTATAGATTAAAATTAACCAATGTTGGATGAACTTACATTACAATATATATATTTATATATATATATATATATATATATATATATATATATATATAACCACAATAATATTTTTATAAATAAATATTAATTATTTTTAAAATACTTTGAGACATCGATGTTTCATGCTAACGCAATCATTAGTCTAGGAACTAATTCTCAACGGTCGGAAGGCGCGAACCCCCGATCACACATCGCCTTTGATTCGCAGTCGGGGATCTTATCCATCAGGCCATCGCCAATTAGTTAGTAAATATATAGAAACTTTAAATGTTAACAGCTTAATCGGCGACTGTTTACCAGGCAGTTTAGAGTGATCTTACGAAGCGGTGCTTCGGATCGTGCATATAGCTATTTGTACTGCTTGTTATTAAAGCTACTAGAAAGTGCACATCCTTTGTGGGGGGGGATGATGAACAATAATATTGTTATAAATAAATATTAATTATTTTAAAAACACCTAGAGACATCGATGTTTCATGCTAAAGCAATCTTCAGTCTAGGAACTGATTCTTGCATACCCCCTCTTGCTTCGGCCGCGGCGGTAATTGTTTACTATACGCGTCACGAAACGGGCCGAGAGAGTTCTCGTTTAAACACTCGTCATTTTTATAAACATCAAAAATCATATAGTTTGCATACCTTCACATTTATCGTGCACTCTCTTCTTTCCCCGTCGCGTGGAGGGACGTGTCGTCTAGTGGTTTAATTCTTTCTACTTTCTGTCTGTCGAATCTTGCCTCTACAACAAAAATTTGATGACCGACTCCGAAGACAAACAATCCTTTTCACTTTCAATTATTTTTATTACAGTCGTTAGTTATCTATCGGCTTGGAGATATTCACTAACATCGAGAAAGACAGAGAGAGCAAATTACTGCTTTCTTAATTAGTAATTAATTATTTTCTTAACCATTCGTGAAGGGGTTAAAAGATATATTTCGCCTGTATTTTCTTAGAGAAATAATTCCGCTATGTATGTTGCTGACTACATGGTAAATACCACGTCTGATAGGTTCGCCTCCAAGCCCAGACTGCACAAACTCGCTTCTCACGAAGAACGAGTAACGTCACGTATCCGTTTACTACCCACGCAAAGGCCCGTGACGTCACATGGCCTCTCGAAGGTGCATTGACCCCTGATCCGAGGTCTCGTAACGCGGTTACCTTGTCACGTCTCATAGCTCCGACTGTGAGAACAGGCCCTATTCTGCACTCGACTGCACGGGTCTACCCGTGGTAATTCGCGCAAGTCTAACCAACAATTTCCAACAGATACGTCTATTCCCATAGGGCCATAATCTAACATTCCTCCCCATCCTATATTTAAAAAAAACAATCCTAAGATTTTGATTTTTACACACCCTTCCACAAGGTCTGCTCAGGAGAAAGGGTTGCACGGCTGGCCATCTCAGGTCCACCCTCTTGACCCGGCTACCATAAATAGGCCTTATGACCTTTTCTCGGAATGTAAGGACATACCCCTGACGATCGATATCGGCTCAATGGGAATCCATGTCACAATCGATAAATAGGACACGCAAGGTTGCTTGACCACTTTACTTCATAGGCATCTGCACACTATACCTAGTCATACAATTCACCACACCTATCTATTAAATTCATACAGAACACAGGGCGAAACAGAAAAAAAAACATTTTTAAATGCTATTATCCCCTTTCTGGTCAGCCATCTAATTTCTCTGTAAGATATATCTTATCATACCATTCGACCGCGTTTGCTTATTAACACGGACCACAGCGACCCCTTACATCCTTACCCAAGGTAATCCGTCGTATTTCCTCTGATCCGGCTCGCTGCACTTTGTTTATCCCTTCCAAGTTGGCTCACAATAACTTCTGGGCCGGGGACTCGCCTTTCAATATCCTACATCTAAGAGGCCCTACACATTCCACATTGATCTCACCCACTCTTCCTACCTAATTCCGACATGTCCATCGCTCTGGCGCCATATTAATCCGCCGAAACAAATTCACTAACACGAACCTAATTTCACAATCATCCAGACCCGCCACACCGCTGTGGTGCTCTCGTGGGGCCACCGACCCACTAAACCACAATGCCCCATACCGAGGCGGTAACTTCGAGGTCCCTCCAAAAAATATATATCATGCCAATCTTTTCATGGCTAAAAATCGCTTCTTGTTAACGCGTGTGGCACCGAAACAACGCATTGTCCGTATAATCGCAAGCTCACCGGCTACCTCAACAAGTCACGCGTTGCGAACATAACTTAATCCCAGTCTGTTTATACTATAAGCGGCAATTGGAGAGATGGCCTGTTACTAGCCCACACATCGGACCTACGCCAAAATTCTTACCGAACAGCTAAAAGGTACATTCTCCCATTCCAACTCCGTTTAATAGGCTGACCTCCACTTAATTTTAATTAGTTACTGCTTTTTTTTCTATATTTATATTTTAACATAAGGAGGGCCAAAAACCAAAAACCAAAAACCAAAAACCAAAAACCAAAAACCAAAACCAAAAACCAAAAACCAAAAACCAAAACAATGTTGACGGCCAACAAGAAAACGAGGACAATTAATTCAATGAGTCTCTCTCTCGACGATACATTTAAATCAAACTAATCAAATGTTAAATAATACAATTTGAGTGAAAAACACCCCCACCCGAAGATAAAAAACAAGTAATCAGTTCCTCCCCCACAGAATACATCTTTTTAAACATGGGCACAAAGTGGGTGTTGCTTGTGCGTATGTGTGTAAATTCGTCACCGTATTTCTTCCGTCTGTCTCTCCGTTATTTTTTTCTTCTACAAATGTAAAAACTGCGTGTGTTCAATAATACATTGTTTTTCCGACTTCTTTTCTTTTTTATTACCTTAATTCTAAATGTATGTGTGCGTGTGTCACCTATTATTATGATTATTTTTTTAAATTATTATTTCATGTGTTCTTACAAGCTTATTATACTTTTTTTTAAATATTTGATTGTGTGTGTGCGTGTGTTTGTTTGTTACTTGTCTTCACGGTGTTTTGTTATTCCGTTCTGCTTCTATTCTTTTCACTGTTTTCACTTTTACGGTACATCAAGTCTTAGATTTTTTCTCCTTTTTTTAACACAATTATTAAGACGCAGACTCTCAAAACAAAACAACGGTCTTTTACTTACTGTTTTGAAGTTTTCTCTCTCCGTCTTACCCGACCACATTTGTGCGTTCATTTATCATTTAGGACCCATATATTCTGTGAACCCAAGTTCAAAATTTGTTTTCTTGTAAGAAAGTCCGGTCACAGCAACCAAAAAGGTGTTTGTTGCATAGCCCTCTTGCTTGGGCCGCGGCTGCACTCATTTACTATACTTACCCCGGAACGTGCCGAGGCAGTTCTCGTTTAAAAACTCGTCATTTTCTTAACATAAACAATCATATAGTTTGCATACCTTTAAATGTCTCGTACCCTCTCTTCTTTCCTCGTCGCGTGGAAGGGCGTGTCGTCGAGTGGTTTAATGCTTTCTACTTTCCTTCCGCCGAATCTCGCAGCTACAACAAAAACTTCATGACCGACTCCGAAGACAAACAATCCTTTTAACTTTCAATTATTTTATGACAGGTGTTAGTTACATATACGCTCGGAGATATTCACTAACGTCGACAGAGGAGCAAATTACTGCTTTCGTAATTAGTTATCAATTATTTTCTTAACCATTCGTGGTGGGCGAAATGAGATATTTCGCCTGTATTTTCTTACGGAACTAAACCCCCTGTATAGTAAAAATAACGTCTGATAGGTCCGCCTCCAAAACTCAGACTGCTCAAACTCGCTTTTCACGAAGAACGAGTGACGTCATGGATCCCTCTGCTTCCCAGGCAAAGACCAGTGACATAACAGAGCCTCTCGGGAATTCACATTGACCACTGATCAGAGGTCTCGTCGTGCTGTGACATTGTCACGTCCGTGAGCTCCGACTATGAGAACGGTCCCTATTCTGCAATCGACTGCACGGGCCCACCCGCGCTGATTCGCGCAAGTCAAAACAACGATTTCCAACTAATACATCCATTGTCATAAGACAATTACAGAACATATATATATATATATATATATATATACATATGTGTATATATATACATATATATATATGAATATCTGCATATATCTATATACATAGATGTATATATATATAAACATATAAATATGCATATATGCATATATATATACATATATATATATGAATATATGCATATATGCATATATATATACATACATGTATATATGCATATATATATATATATATATATATATATATATATGTATATATGTATACGTGCATATATATCCATATATATACAAATATATGTGACATTATATATATATATATATAAATGCATATGTATACATATATGCATACATATATATATATATATACATGCATATATATATACATATATATATATATATATATACATTTATGTACATATCTACATATATACATGAATATGCATATCTATATATAAATATATACATATATTCATATATACATATATATATACACTTTTACATACATATACATATATATACTTATATATATATAAATATATATATATATGCATATGCAGATACACATATATTCATATATATACATGTATATATATAACCATACATACATGTGTATAGATATATATATACACGTATATATACACATATATGCATGTATATATATACATATATATATATATATATATATATGTAGATATACATATATACATATATGTATACACACACACATATATATATATATATATATATATATATGTATATGTATATATATATATACATTTTTAGGAGTGATTTAGGTAAAGATGAAAACATTATTTGAATTTTTATACAAAAATATACATCTAACACTTGCTTGTTTTTAATGTTATGTTAAACTGAATACATATATTAAAAATTAATAAAT
>OY744535.1:87882948-87917948 GCA_963556195.1 Sepiola atlantica
CTGTCTTTCCTTTGAACTTTGTTTTTAATGTGCACCGTGGTTGTTGAAACAAAGGACATGTGCTGACTGTGTTAATTGTTTTTGCTTGCAAGAAAATTAATTTTTTTATTGTTCTGTTTTTTATGTGAAATTGTTTGATGAATTGAATTGTGGGAGAGAGGGTCGGTATTTGATTCATGTTGTATCTGAGAGTAGCCAAGACAGAGAAGTGTGTTCCCTGTAAGTTGGAAAAGTTATTAAAAAAGACAGTTAATTAAGTTTGGGGTCAGCCACGCAATAGGTTCACGTTTGTAGGTTGGATTATGAAATCTTTGTGGTCAACGGCAGTGAGTATTGGTTTGGGTCAAGTCGTGGAAACCCTTAGGCGGGGTTAATTTTCTCGGGAATATCCAAGTGTGCATCGTATGTACAGATCTATAGGATAGAAATCGGTCGCTGAAGGTTCGCGGCATGGTCCCTTGAAAGGGCGGTCACGGGTGTTGACCTGGCAATATCGAACGGAGTTTCGAACCGCATGCGTTAGATTGCGAACGGAATAGAGTGACAGTAGTATGGTCATTCTGTGGTGACAACGAAAGGCGGAGGGCAGTAATTGAATTTTTGTGACCCAGGTTTGTCCGCAATTACATTGATTTATATGGGGTGAATGATGTTGAATTTTAAGTTGTAGCAATGTGGTCCCATCTTTGGATTTTGTATGTTGGCCGGCATGTGCGCGGAGATGACTCTCCACCCCTCCACTGCATAGGTAGAATCACGGGAAGGGTGCGAAGAATATTGATGTTTGTTCCACATTAACAGGGGTAGGAGTTAAGTGGGGGTGCAGAGCGACTTACATATGTGTGTCGGGGACGGATAAAAACTTGGAGGGGATCGATTTAAAAATGTACCGTGTTAAGTATACTTGGATTAGATGATAGCAGGGTGGGCCTGGATTGGTAAACCAATGCGTTCCGGGAGCAGAGTTAGAAATAACCTGTCACTTTTTCACCGTACTGTATAGTTAGAACCATGGGATGGGAGTCACTACGTAAAAGGGGCTGGGAGTTAGAAGAACAGATGATGATTCTCGGGCATTCGCACCGGGTGCTGAAGTGTGCAAAACGTATGGTCAAGTTGTTGCAAGTAGTATAGAAACGGTATGTTATATAATTTTCGTGGGCTAACCAGATAATATGACATGTTAAAAAGAGGGGCTTCTGAATGAGATAAATAAAAAATCGGTTGTATACTGATTCATTAGAAGAATGATGTGTGTGTGAGATGGGCGCCCAGGGAAAGCATACGGCCAATTCGGGGCAAAGGTCGCCCGATTTTCGATTTTGATGGGATGGCCGGAGAGCCAATTCAGATCATAAGATGACTTGTCCTACATCCCACGATTAGAATCGTGTGATGCTAATGGATTTATGGCTAGATTCGTAGGATTTGGGCCCAGTTAGGTTTATTTCCAGATTCTGACCAGTTCCAGGGATGGGCGTTTGGAAAGAAAAATCTAAGGATTATTTTTTTCTGATAAGAGATATAGTTATGTTATATTATGAGAGGCCCTCTATGGATAATTGTGAGAGGGGTGAACTTTGTTTGTGTTAAGTGCAGATCGAAATGACATCCATTTTGGAACAAATTGATATTTCTTAGAATGAGTAATCCTAAGAAGACATAACAACTGGTGAAAACTGGCCGACTTCCAAACTTGAGGTTTAATAAAGGTCAGGCCCGCTCTGGTTATGATTTATTTTGACAGGACAAAAGACGGTGACGTCACCTGTTGTTGTCGAAAACGGGAATAAGATCGGCGTGAGAGAAAGCGGACGAAATCGTCTAAAGATGTAGACAAATAAGTTAAGATAGCGTCTCTAAAAATGAGACATAATATCGACATCTCGCCCCGTTTACAGAATTTAGAAGTTAGCAGATAAGACAAGAAGAACATTAGAATGACCACTCTCTCCCGAGTAAAAGAATATTCAGACCAATAAATCGTTCACAACTCTCTGAAATTATCGTCGAAGTCCTTTCGTGTCCGTTTCAAGGAACCAGTGCTCCACGCCAGCAAACGAGTAAATGGTTTGCTTCCTTCACGGAGATTGAAAGTCATATCTGTCTGAACTCCAACATCATTACAGCTGACTGTGGAACGTACTTTTCCATGACCGCTGCACAGCAAAATTGATATTATTATCACTATCGTCGAGAGTACTGTTCATTATTGTAACCCTTTCTACTTCCTCTGTAACTGAAATAGCCATCTGTTGCTCCTCCCTTTCATCCGTCTCAACAACCATTGATTCATGTTCTTGATCGATATGAATGTTGTCAATTATGACCTTCCGGTTGAGTGCAATTTGATCAAAGAAAAACTGTTGTTCATTTGCATCAAACGTCTCCACGTCAGCACCCTTTCCCAGAATATTGAAAAGAATGTGATTTTTTGTCTTCCATTGAACCAAGTGTAACCTCTTCGGTCCATGGACCTTCTGAACTTTGCTATTGTACTATTTCAAGTATCGATCAAGTTTATCTTTCACTCCTTTTAGTATTGTAAGTTTAAGGTCTCTTCCAAATGCTCTTTGCCAGTGAGCCAGCAGACACAGAGAAAATTGATGGAGATGCTATTTCTGTTTTGTACTTTGTTCCACTTATCCTATCTTCTCAACTCAACTGAACTGATCTGAAAACAAAATAAAATAATTATCATTAAACTGCTTCAATATAATACAATGGAATGGTTTTGAAACTATACTAGTTTCAACTATCTACACCCATTCATAACAATTGTAGAGGCTTGGGAACAAATTAGGTTGCTTAACGGAGGAATTTGGCTAATCAGGCTATTTTTCACTAGTTTTTGGCTGTTTTACATTCATGAAAACCCTTTCCCAGCCTGAAAATCGCCCTAAATTAAGGTGTTATATCAGATTTAACCATCGATATCATAGCGTTTAAGAATATTTAAAGACCTGCAATGCCGCATGAAACCACTTTTTCACTGGAAAATGATAGATGTTGAGTCTCGTGGAGTCCTAACGCCAATGTTTAGCCTGCACCTTATGGAGTTTGCAAAAGTTTAAAGATGTTTGATTGTTTAGTGTTATTTATGTATAAATGAACACAAAAAATACCACTCGCTTGAATCTGCAATTTCACCCATTACGTCCAACTCCTATTCATATACATAAATATACGCATATATATGTATACGCATATGCATATATTTTTACATATATGCATATATAAATATATATATAAAATAAAAAATAAATTTTTTTTACCTGCGCTGTTCGTCTGTCTAATAAAATTTATCCGTTACTCACAAAAATGTTGTTGCATTTTAAAGTGTTTGGACGAATCCATGACACTATTATTTAAGTGATTAATGTATTATTTTTAGTTTTATATTATAAATATAAAAAACATCAACACATCAAAAAATAAAAGATAAATAAATAAATATGTATATACATATATCTATATATATATATATATATATATATATATATTACATACACACATACACATATATACCTTTAGTTCCTATTTTTCTTCCTCGTCCTACTTTGTTGTCCATCTCCCCGTTGTTGTCAGCCGCAAATAAATATTAATTTTCCTTGTTCACTATAGTTTTTCTAATCTGCGTTCACAACTGTCGGCTTTTTTCTTTTCTCATTGTTTCAAATCTGCGTCTGTAAGTTAACCGTTAATTTGTTCTCTTTTTCTTCTTCTTATTTACCAACTCCCGGTGTTTAAAAATCAGCGTTCATAGTTATGAACGGTTTTCTTCTTCTTCTTCTTCTTCTTCTTCTTTTTTAACATTTCTTTCTTTCTTTCTACTGTATTTTTATTGTTTTTCTTATTATAATTAGCAGATGTGTTATATATACGTTTATTCATATTATATAATTTCTATTTATATATACTATGATTTGTTCTATCAGTTTATTTTGATTAATTTGATAAGATTTAAAAGCATCAGGATGGCGAGTAATTGCCTTATTTAATTGTCCAAATATTTTATTTTGATCGCCACCTTGGTTAATCATTCTTATTATTAGATCAGAAATTGGGGGCATGAAATCTACTAATTTTAAGGTAACACGAGCAATTCTCAGAAATTCAGACATAATACTCCCGTAAAATATATACACAGGGCTAGTACTATTTTTATATGGCATTCGCACGATACGAAAAGGGAATGAATTTCTTTTATCAAACAGTTTATAGATAAATACTTTATCTTCAATTTTTATATCCAAATCAAGAAAAGTAGCTTGTGTTCCCTTATGTTCACAGTTTAATTTTAACTCTTTAGGATATATTAAATGTTTAGTATTTGCAAACTCTTCGCTATCATTAATGCAAACAAGGTCGTCAATATATCGCCTACATCCATGATAACTATACGCTCTAGATATATCATTTTTTATTAGTGATGACATATATATATATTCCAGTCTATGTAAATATAGATCTGCCCAAAATGGAGACGGATCCAAACCCATTGGAATACCTATTGTTTGGATAAATAATTTATTCCCTATTTGAAAGTAACTCTCTTTTATAAGGTGACTTATAAGCATTATCAGACCAGTTTTGGATACACTCGTCTTACCATTTTTATTTTTACACCAAAAGGCTTTAGATTTTGCAAAGTCTATGTATTTACTTTTTCCTCCTGCAAAAGCTAAATCTACAGTATTACCTAATTCTTTAATAAGTTCTTTATGGGGTATTTTTGTATATAATGTACTAAAATCGTATGTCGAGATTGATTTAGCCTGTTTACGAGAATTAATACGATCTAATTTTTCTTTTACTAGATCGGAATTATTTACCACCCAAAATAGGTTTATATTACTATAGAATTTACTTTTTTTATGGAAATTATTTATTTGGTTTATAATTAATTTAAAGATTTTAGACACAGCCTTACTTAAAGGTTTAGTGATGCACATTTTTGAGGCAACAATGAAACGGGCGCCAACTGGTGTTTTATGCATTTTAGGTATCCAATACATAGATGGAAGTTTTTTGTATTTTTCTTCTAATTTTAATCCTAATTTTTCACAAATAACAGTATTGTTTATAATAATGTTATCGCTTTTATTATTACTTAATTTATAAGTATCTGAAACTTCACCTATTATTCCTACTTCTAGCAATAAGCGTTGTATATAATACTTTTTACAGATAAAAGCTATGTTATTTGTCGCCTTATCAATAGGAACTATTACAAACCTATTTTGAAGCATTTCAAGCTCCGTCGTTATTTGTGGATTTCTAAGTAGGGGATTCGTTCTTTTAGGGTGTTTAAATTCTTTTAAACGTTCTACTTTTTTATTTACGAATCTAAGTACATTATTTTTCCATGCGTCAAATGTAGAGTGTAATAGTTTATGTTTTTTAGACATGGATGCAGTGAAATTATCTAACGCTTTATTTATTTCCTTAACACATTTCGCATAATTTAAACATTTAGGTTCTCTATAGTTTGGGCCTTTACTTAAGAGTTTTCTTAATTTAGAATTTTTAACTATCGCTAGATTACCGGTAATTATATGCCCTATGTCAGTATTACATAAAGGGGAGGATTCACATTCACATGATGGTATATACATTTCATCATTATCATTAATATTTAAATTCTCTACAGTTTGTTTATAGTTAAAAACCTTATTCCGGATAGTTTGCCCTAGTTTATATGTTACTATTGGTTTCTGTTCCTCTTTTTTAAGTTCATTGGGCAGTGACTGAATGATTTCTGGATTATTAAATATTTTAGGCAGATTTATATCATCAAATCCTTTATTTTCATATAGGACTACACAAACATTTCGAGGTTTATTTTTTATACACTCAGCAGGTGGCTTGTATAATTTTGTATCGATTATATCCATGATATACTCATACCATTGAGGAAGTTCTTCTATCCTATATATCATATCCGGGTTTAATAATATCTTAGATGCTATGTCTTTTAATACCTTTTTCTTGGTTTTATTAAGAAGTTTTCTAATGTAATTAAAAGACTCGGAAATATTATTCATGATAATCTCTTTAGTTTTCTTAAAAAATTCTTCGCATGAAACGGCAGATTCTCTATTGTTCCTATTTACATGTGTTCTATCTCTAGTACCGTAGCGAGGCAAAGCTGGAAACAATCGCCCTACATTTTCTGATTCGTCTTGTAAATTATCTTTTTTTAATTTTTACATTTAGACCATATGGATAAATTACTCGCATTTTCTTAATTATTGCATCTTCTTTATTAAGACGCATTTTAAGCGTATTATTATCTACCTTACCAGAACTATCATATCCATTATCTGTAAATTTTTCAATAATCTGTATTGAAAAAGACGATTTTCCACAGGTTTTTTCTTTAAAGTGGTTTACTACATGGACACAGCCTTTATTACTAGTTCTATGCAAATTCATCCGTCTATTTAAAGGTAGTACTGTTTCGCCTACATATTGTAAATTACAATTTTTACAAGATAATAAGTAAACTAAATTTTGTGACCTACACGACAAATCTTCCCCCGAATGATTTAGGACTGGATAGATTCTTTTAGTTACATTAGATTGATATTCTTTAGATGTTATTAGAATATCACAAGTTTTGCATAACGAAGCTCCACAGGGAGCAATGTTAAAATTATTATCGGTCGGACAAGTCCCATTTGCCATTTCGAAAGAAGGAGCTCCTACTTCAGTGTCTCTAATGACAACGGCTTTACCCTGTCGAAATCTGCCCGACCTCCTTGGGGGATTAGCCCTAGGGGAACTCACTAGTTCTGAGGGCTGCCCAGACTTAGCTTGCAATCTCGTTTTAGTAACAATAGTTAATACTATTATTTTTATACATTATGTTTTATCAGGATGAAAACTTAAGCACCTTTGGTGCCAGAAAGGTATTCAAATAAGAGGAAGGAAACCTAACCATGCATATCCAAATACCCAATATATAGTCTCGGAAGTTTCTCAACCATTAAAACTATATTAAAAAAAAAAAAAAAAAAAAAACTTATAGTCTCAAGTCTTCCAGTGGAAAATCACTCATGTAAGTCAATTTATTTTTTACAGTTATTATATTAGTTAGTTTCTATACACTGCATATATATATATATGTATATCGATATATATATATATATATTTATACATATATTTATATAAAGATGAATGAAAGAAGAGAGATAAATATGGTTGGAGTACAAGTCTATTTCATCTTCGATTGTTCAATATTTGTATATAAGTATATGCATATATATATATATGTATATATACATATATATAAATATACATATATATGTATATATACATATATATATATATACATATGTAAATACGCATATATATAATTATATATATACATATATATACGACTATATATACATATATAAATATATACATATATATATATACGTATGTATATATATACATATATTTATATATACACATATATACATATATTAATGCATACATGTATAAATACATGCATATATATATATTACCATATATATATACATATATGTATACATGTTTATATATATATATATTAATATACATACATATAAGTATATACACTTACGAATACATATACACATATAAATATATATGTATATCTATCTATATATATATACACATATGCATATATCTGAACACATACACACACATATATAGATAGATATATATTTACGGAACCATATATGGACATATACATGTATTTATATATATATATATGTATATATATATATATAGATATATATATATTTAAAAATATACATATACACATATTCTTATATATATATATATATATATATATATATATACATGCATTCAAATAAATATCTATATAAATACATATACATATATACATACATGTATATATACGTATATATATATATATATAGGTATACATACGTACATATATATGTATACATATATATGCATGTATATGTATATGTACACGTATATATATACATATATATATACACATGTATATATATACATATATATATACATATATATACACACATATATATATACACATATACATATATACATGCATATATATATATATATACAAATGCATATATATACACATGCAAACACACATATACATGTATATATATACGTGCATGTATATATAAATATACATATACACACATATATATATGCATACATATACATATATATACATACATGTACATAAATACATATATATATATACATGTATATACATACATATGGATATATGTATACATATGCATTCATATATACACATATTTATACATAATATATTTATATACATATATATATATATATATATATATATCTATGTATATCTATACATATGTACAAATGTGTATGTATTCATTTATATATATATATATATATATATATGTATATATATATATATGTAAATGAGTATATATATATATATATACATATGTACATATCAAATAAAGTTTTAGCTTAAACCTCTATTTGTTTTTTTAATTTTTATTATGTAAGTGTATTTGGTGCTCTTCCAACATGTTATCTCTTAAAGGTGTCTAATCCAAAATGTTATCTACTGAGTTTTCAGAGTAATCGGAAGGATCAGAGTACGGGAGTTAGGGTTAGATTACATATTGGATTTGAAACCATGATATAAATCACATATTTGAAAAACATCATGTATTATTCGTAATTGCAACACATGTACATTTAACTGGCAATACCTTTACAAGATGTGACCCACTAGAATATGATTAGCAAAATGAAGGACAGGACACTGGCCGTAAGATTGTCACTATTATAAACAAACTATCATGAAAGTATTCGAACAGATGTCGACAATGTAAGTTACAGCCACATGTATTAGTATTATTTGCATATTTCTACCCAATTCGATGACTGACAATTCTTAAAACATATAACAAGTAAATGACGCACGTTTTCCGGTAGATGTTTTTCAAATGTTCTGTTTCTCGGTTTTAAGAAGAAGTACAGAACAGTCGTTATTTTTCTAACGCGCAACTATATATTTTTAAAGTTATTTTGCGTCATTACCCTCCCTTAATAGACTGGGTTTTATTTTAACCGTGAACAGTATTCATTTGTATAGTTTAGACAGAATGAACACATAGTTACATGCTATCTACAATGTATATAGTATTGATACCGTGTTATATCGTTTATCGAGACAGGGCATTATCGAAGTCGACAACAGAGGAACGTGTTAACAACACGGAAGATACAAGCTGTCTATATTAGTTTGCACTTAATCAATGATGTAGGTAGTTATACTGATTGCATTGAGTTTATCACTGACATCTAGCACAATACAAATATGTCTGCATATACAGACAATATTTAATATAGATATATATTTATAAAGACACACTTTTATTAATATAAGAAAGTGTAGTAAAACGAATTTGACGCTATCTGATAAATCAATGGAAACCACTATCATGGTACTTACATGCCGTTTCCTTTTCGTTGTTCATTTGTTTCTATCTTTCTTTTCGTTCTCTTTGTTTTCTTTCCACTGGCAGTCATATGACCTAATCTATTGGTAATACTTTTATTCATGTAAAATTGTATCTTTATTTTATTTTAGCCTTTTGCATGGCTGAAGAAATTTTTAAAAAGTTTTTGATATATAATACGAATTTCTCGTAATGGGTATACGATGTATATACATATATATACATATATATATATATATATATATATATATATATATATATATGTGTGTACTCTAATATTTATATAATATATATACATATTTATATATATATATATGTATATATATACTCTTATATGTATATATAATATATATATATACACACATTCATATATATACTCTTTTATATAATATATATATACTCTTATATATAATATATATACTATTATATATATATTATATATATATATTAATATATATATATATATATATACATATGGATATACATATACATATATATACATATATACATATATATATATATATATATATATATATATATATATATATATATATGTATATATATACAAATATGTGTGAGCGTGTACGGTTCAGCTCGTCATTAGAGTAATATACTCACAAGATGACGTCTTGGCACCGAACCAGTGTGAATGGATGTTTTCTTATTCCAGGCCGACAACATTCCCCGAACAATATTTGCTTAAAAATTATATACGTTGCACTTATCGCCCGGCCTGAATTTCTTATATGTCTATTATCCATGTTCAAAGCAAGTAGAACATATCCAAAACACAGTGCTTAGCCTTTATACTTACTAGTGACAATCTTACGTCCATTGTCCTCTCCTTCATCTGGGGTTGTTGGGTATACTTACTTGTAACCTTAGATTCACATGACCGAACTTGGCCGATCTGGTTCTGACATATTGGGGGTGTAGGTTTTACAGCTTGGATGGCTGCTGTTTCCGACTTGTTATACATATCACCTAACTCTTTAGTAGAGCTAAAAGCCTACAGCGGTATTAACAGTTATATTCTATCATAACATTTCTAATGACATGTCGCGTATGGGAATATGTTCTTTCGAGCCCAAACACATGTATACAGTTTCGGCTCATACTCTGTTGGTATAGCATCCAACAAACCATCAGTCCGCTCAGTATAATTTATCTAAACCCAGTGTTTGTGACTCTGAGAACAAGGAGGAATACAGTCAAACAAGACTCTCTGCCAAAACCACAAAACTGCCACCTTCCACGAGTGTATTCTTCAAAAATATCCCAGAACTGCGTTGAGGCAGCACTATTTCTCATTGTAAACCACCACGATGACTTAGCAATAATCAAATCTAATCTAAACTGACAAGCATACGCACGGGTCCGTAGTCTATATTCATAACACCCTTACCTTGGCTAGAGAACTCAGTCTAGAATCTGAAGATCAAGTCTACATTTCATTTAAATTAACAAAAAAACATAGCGTTAGGTACCTATAGATCCTGTACCGTTCTCACCCGCCCCAAGACTGTACCTCCTTCGACTACGTCTCTGATTGCATAGATGAATCACTTTCCTTGTGCCAAACCATCCGGTTGTATATGTTTTGAGATGTTAATATCAACTAGAGAGATCGGCTCAGTTTCTCGAGCATTACAGACACGCATAAATTTTCGTTTTGACATTCGCTTTCACACACCGTTAATTTCCCGACCCGTCTCCCAGATAATAAGCACCCGCACGCTCTACTTCTTGACCTATTTTGACAACGTGACCTGTGGATCGTGAGACATATAGCAATAGCTCACTCAAGAATGATTATCATCAAGTAATAATTGCTGAAATAATCTGAAACATAAACCTCTAACCTTAAACCATAAGTACTATTACTAAAAACATCAGAGTATTATGAACATGCTAATTGAGAATCCGTTTGAAATATTATCAGAGATAGACCTCGGCGTACGGTTTTTCCTCTCCTTGTCGAACAGTGCGTAAATGGTAAAACAGGATATAGGAGAGTTTGTCTCGGTTCTGACATTCAAGTATTTCGCCGTTTCAACCGCTATACGTCAGCTACAAACATACAGTAAATGATACCATCTAAGAACAACTGTAGAGGTGGTATAGCTTACAAATAGGTATACTGACATCACATGAAAATACATTTTCACAGAAACAAGGAACTCGTCATTATTGGAAAATATGTAATAGTTATGAGAACAATTGTCACTGACAAATCCTTTCACTATCCAACCGACATGATGTATTTTGTACGGCAACGGATAAGGCTAGACTGCTTGTTCAACGGTTCGTATTACACTCCACTTTGGCTGTCCTGCTTTCCCATCGGTTCGTCTTAAACTTCACTTCTGACTTCATAAACCATTGACTTCCTCATTTCCTCTATAACTGAAATCATACTAGAGTATATGAGTATCGCCTTTCCACATATTCCTTTTTGCGTTGTTAGGTGTTTAAACCTAACAACGCAAAAGTGTGTGGAACAGATCTTATCCCTGCTATAGTAATACAGAAATAATGTGCTGAGTTTGTCATTGTTCGTTTTCAAACTTCATAACCACTGTATTGTGTAATATTTCTTCCTTGTCGAATACTTACTTCTATAGTGCCAGTTTTATATGGACCCTAGCGAAAGAACTGACCTGAAAATTCATCCCACAATAAGTATTTCCTCGTTATTCGCTAACATATTTGAATCCTTCGTCTAGCAATGTACCACAGTTAACTATATTTAATATGCTAACATTATATTGACCAACAGTATTGATTTAGGCCATCCTGCTCTAAATAAAATCAAATAAAACATATATAATTGGCAAAGTACATGAACAAAAAAAATAACACGATGTTAACAAAACACATAAAACACATTAAAATTAGCTCCAAAGAAAAAAAACATCAAAAACATAAAAACACATAAAAAATAAAAATTTTAAAAATATATAAAAAAACATCAGAATTGGCGGTAACAAGCAAAAGTAGAAAAATTAAAAAAATTGGCGAAAAAAAGCAAAATAAAATTTTACAAAAAACATGAATCTACATAAAAAAATTGGCGCCAAAGAAGACAAACATTGACAAAAAAACATGACTAAACATGAAAAACAAACAAATTAGAAAACGTCGGAAAAGATAGTCGCCATATAAACACGTCAAGTAATAGGCTTGATAAAGAAAAAAGGGTAGCTTACACTTTTAAACATGTCTTTTTAATATAAAAATATCAAAAGAAAGTTATCGTTATTCATTAGCTAGCATATTTTCTTACTTTCTAAAGATGGCAACTATATTTGTCAACCCATTTTTCATTTCGGCATTCTACGTGTACAATAAAACTTCTTAAACCATACTCGCAGGAATTACCTTCTTCTTTTATGTAGTGATGCTCACAGGTATTCCATCATCTATTTTAAAGAGAGTGTTATAGTATCTGCTCTGTTTTCCGACTCGGCATAATAGCATTTTGTTTGTGGGGTAGGAATCATCTGCACTTTTACATCCTCCGTTGGAAAGTGTTAGTGTAGTATATTTGTATCCCTTATGATACATTCCTCCTAGGTATTACCTCTCCTTTGGGATTGTCTGTTAAGTATATGTTTGTTCCTGACGATATTATCACCCCGAGATTACTTTCTCTGTTTTTTAAAGAGGTCGGGGTAGTTGTCTATCAATTCTGTTGTCATGATATCCTCCTCCCCCATGGAATCTTTGGAGGGGGTAGTGTTCGTTCGTAATATACTTATCTCGGTCATTACCTCTTCATGTTAAGGAGATCAATGCATGCACTTCGTTCATCATGGTATCAGACCCCTGGCCTAATGAAAAGGTGTGAGCTGTTAGAGAATCTATTTGCTAGTATAGTATATATTTATGTTTAAAACCCGGGATAATCTAGTGTTAGTGGCAAGTTTTAATTTAATTTAATATTTTGATTGTGTTTAGGGAGGTAATGTGAAATTGTGCTAATCCCCCCCCTACATAAGACATCTATTTTATCTATATTGACTCTGGCAAACTATTGACACCCAATTCTATTTTATAAGTTAAGTATTATATTTAGCGGAGAATAAGGGCGATTGTCCATATTTAAATGATTTTTTAAACGAAAAATAGTAGTTCATGTCAATAGTAGCTGTTTACTAAATCCATCCCAAAATATTAGATGATGTATAAAAACGTCTGTGTGGATATATCTTAAAATATTTTAAAAATATATGCCAAATTAATTTTACTTTAAACAAATCTGCGTTTCCCACCTAAAAAATAATTCTAAAATATTGTCTTTGTGGGTGTTACAGTTTTTTTGTCGTATTCTAATTTTACTCATGTGTTTATTTCATTTTGAATTGTAATGTATCCACTTATGATGTATGCAACACTCTCTTCAATCTCAAAATAATAATTAAAAGTTGTAAATTATTATGGATACATTAAAATATTTTAAACTTTTATTTACAAAATAATATGGTTCAGAAAATAATTCAATAAACACTTCCAAAATACATAACTTTTACAATCTTGCAAAACAACATTAAAAACAAATGCTCATATGCAGAATAGTTTTTACAGATATTTCTCTATAAAATATACCCTGAGAAACTATTTCGTTACAAATGTGCTGAATAAACGTCTGAAAATTGATTTAATAGTAAACACTGTTAGGAACACCTGCGTTTATGTGTATCCTACTTACAAAATGTTAAGAATATAAATATTCATAAAACGCTTAAATACACTTAAACATCTTTAAAATACCACAGACATGTTTTAAATTAATAAAATGAAATTCCTTTCCACATACACCGTAAAAACCCGTAATATACCATTTTTTAAATCCGCACAAAATAATTAAATAATTACTTTTTTTAAATTCATCAAACAAACTTTAAAAACTCACACATTTCCTCAAGCAATGTTTTTTATTCCTAATATTTATAAAATCGAAGTTATAACTTTTCGTAAACTCTTAAAAAAACATACAACAACTTTAAATACACACAATTTATTATGTAATCCTCTAACAAATTAAAAATAGGTAAACTTTGTTATAAAAAATACAAAAATTAAAAAAAAATATATAGTCTATATATAACCATTTATATAATATATATATATATGTATATATATATATATATTTATATATATATATATACACACACACATATATATATATATATATATATAATCTATAGATGATATAAATATAATCTATTTATAATATATATATATATATATGTGTGTGTTTTTCGTTCAAGTTTTAAGTATTGCATGGAAAGTTTATAAAATTGAAATAAAAGCCAAATTAGCAATACAAGATTAATTTATTTTTTTTTTCTTACATTAATCCTATCGATTACGGAATAAAATTACTTCTTCAGGGGTGACCAGTATTGAGTCATTTTTTTTTTTTTTTTCATCAAAAAACAAGAATAAAGAAACTTATTTCTTTGTTAATTTGACAAACGTCTTAGATGGTACGACGTAATCGCCTTGATGTTATGAAATGGCGGTAGGATTCAAAACCGGTGACGAACGAGAGATGCGTTGGCACGCTGTCCAGTAATGTGTGTGTTTTTCGTTCAAGTTTTAAGTATTGCATGGAAAGTTTATAAAATTGAAATAAAAGCCAAATTAGCAATACAAGATTAATTTTTTTTTTTCTTACATTAATCCTATCGATTACGGAATAAAATTCCTTCTTCAGGGGTGACCAGTATTGAGTCATTTTTTTTTTTTTTTCATCAAAAAACAAGAATAAAGAAACTTATTTCTTTGTTAATTTGACAAACGTCTTAGATGGTACGACGTAATCGCCTTGATGTTATGAAATGGCGGTAGGATTCAAAACCGGTGACGAACGAGAGATGCGTTGGCACGCTGTCGAGTAATGTGTGTGTTTTTCGTTCAAGTTTTAAGTATTGCATGGAAAGTTTATAAAATTGAAATAAAAGCCAAATTAGCAATACAAGATTAATTTATTTATTTTTTTCTTACATTAATCCTATCGATTACGGAATAAAATTCCTTCTTCAGGGGTGACCAGTATTGAGTCATTTTTTTTTTTTTTTTCATCAAAAAACAAGAATAAAGAAACTTATTTCTTTGTTAATTTGACAAACGTCTTAGATGGTACGACGTAATCGCCTTGATGTTATGAAATGGCGAGATATATACTCTCTATATAATCTATAATATATATATATATAATCTATGTATAATCTATAATATATATAATTATATATATATATATATAATCTATATATATAATATATATATATAATATATATATATAACCGATAATACACACATATATATATATATATATACATAATATATATATAATATATATATATATATATATACATAATATATATACATAATATATATATATATACACATTATACATATATATAGTATATATAATATATATATATATATATATATATATATATATATATATATATAGGGTGTGTGTGTCTGTGTGTCGGATACGGGCACTATCAGCAAGAAAATATTGGGTAGAATTTTACAAGATATGAGGGAAAAGACTCATCACAAACTGTGGTCATTACCAAATGAAGTCATAGTTTGACTTAAGGAAATAACAGATTACAAGTAACATTAAATGGATCATGTTCGACATAGACTAATATGCACTCCAAATATATACTCCTCTTCATTGTACTGAGCGCTTAGCATGGCTAAATATCAAACCACCCTAATCAACATGGAGATCGATATTATTAACTTATCTAGGAGAACTTGTATATCATATAATTATGAATTATTTACAATAGAAAAAACAGTGTCGAATATGTTAAGATCATCATATAGTCGCCTTATCAGCAGTTTGGAGTGATTGGGTCGGCATTTACATTTCAAGAGAATTGTATAGGAAATGCCAAAGTTGTCGGGCAGGATCTTTTGTTAATTAAACCGAAAAAAACTTTATGAAAAAAAAACGTTGCAAGAACTCTTTAGGTATTTGGGTTTTTAAATATCTAGAGATGTCAACGACTGTAAGGTCAACTTTTTAGATATAACATTAGAGTTAGTTAACAATAATTACGAGCCCTACTATTCATTAAAGCGTACCCTGTAGGATATTGATAAATAGCCCACAACTTGTACAACGAGCAACAGGCTCGGAACTAGCAGGCAGAATGGCTAAATTATCCAAAAAGGAACACTTATTTAATAAAAATAAACAATACTATAACGAAGCCTTTCAAGATCAGAACATATAGAAAAACAATTATATCAGAACATATTGGGAGTAACATTTGTCAAATAGAGTGTGAATAGGAAGAATGTTCAATTTGGTTCAATTACAAAGGTTAGTAAAAGTAACAATGATGGGATATGACAAAATTATCTAAACACTAATAAAACATACTGTACTGTATACTTTTCAACCTCTCAAAACACTAGCGTCATCGGTTAGTGTGTATAATAAAAAGCGATTCATAATACAGGCAAATATGCGACTGGTGTGCACGACTATGGGCGGTCACGTGAAGACCGAAATTTCACCTAAAATAAATATCGAGAAAAATGTTAGTAAGACATTATTTAGCAATGCCGAGGAATTATCAACTATACATATTAGGAAGCAGCTTAGAATAATTGAGTTATTGTTTTATAAAATCCAATGTAAAAAGAACAAAAATATGAAATAACTATTCGCAAAAATCACTTCATTCACAATGAATGAGACACATTTTTGATATTTAAAAAATCATGAATCAAATTGTTTATATTGACTACTTGATTACAGAAAATATAATTACATGATACAATTAGAAAGCAAATTTAACATTTAAAAAAATCAAATACATTATGAACGAAATAATATTCGGAAAAGCAATTTCGATAAGTTTTACATAATGCATTTACATATACAAGTTCGTTTTATATGAGATGAAAAATGCTTATTTCTTTATAATACACAGTCTTACTAATAAAATCAACTCATAGTGAAAAAACATGTAAAAGAGGGAATAATGTAAAACACATCTTATAATAGCTTGGAAACTTATCTATTATCTATAATGAAAAGGTTGTCATGAGAATTGTATAACCATTTTTATTTTATAAATAATATTTTAAGAACATTTCCAAACTTTTAGATGAATTAAAAAACAGTAATTGAAAAAATATATATTGGATAATAAAAACGCATGCTCTCTTTTAATATCAAATGCTTCACATCAGGCACTGATATGACATTTTACTTATGATAACTATTTTAGCTGAAGTGAGAGGATAAACATTAAATAAACAAAATTAAATAAACAAGTTTACATATATTGTAAGCTTCAATTGTACTACAAATAATGTTATTGTCTATTTCGCTCTGTATAAGGCCAAATGTTGGATAAAATTGATTTGTGGTCTGGTCTGAAATGGTACTTTTGCCCTGACAATAAATGTATTCAGAGTAAAATAAGCTATTTTAGTTACGTGTTTATAGCAACAGTAACTCTTGTTAAAATATTTAATAATAGGAGGTATTCGCGTTCTGTTATGTTACTTAAATCAGAAAAAAACACCCTGAAATATCTGGCGGAAAGAAGAAATAAACAAACCATTATTTTAAAAGAAAGAGTGGGAATTGGTTTTGTATATAAGATTTACGTAAAATGATCTCCTATTTACGGGGCATTTAAGTTGTATTAGAGTAGTTAACTAAATAAGATTTTCATACCCCTAAGTCTGAGTGGCAAAATCGTAAAATAACATATGATCCTTTAAAACAGAAGACCCAGACCTCCTCCCCCTACCCCTTAACAAACGCTCAAGATTTATCTCTCATAGAAAAAAGAATTTGTTAGCTGCCTTAAAAAGCTAAAATGGATCGAAAATGAGGGATCATTACATGCTGAATTTATATGATCCCACATTGTACATTCTAGAATAATTATTTTTTCTTTCTGCTAAGTGTTTAGGGTGTTCGCATGTTATCCCGTAAAAAGGTATTTAATTTTGTAAAATATTTAATTTGCTTTCTGAGTGGCTTGTGCAATTATATTTTCTGTAATCAAGTAGGCAATATAAACACATTGAGTCAAATAAAAATAATTTACTAAACATTAGGCAGGAAATTCTACAAAATTGTCCGCACCGGAAGTGGTGCATGTTATCTTGCTTTAGACGTAGAATGTAGTTAAATAGCCAGTAAAGTTTGATAACACATATTTTGGCATATGTAGTGCACAGGTTTCCGGTTCAGGGAGCAAAGTTCATTTATTTATTATCTTTCTGTAAGAGTAAAAACAGCTTTAAAAAAAATGCTCATCATTAGGGGAAGGGGAGTTACGGATAGTTATTTTGGTATACCTAATAAACTTCTATAACTTAGTTTTTATACGTACCCAATATATTTCCATACAATTTTTATGGAAGTTTTTCGTCTTCTTATGTACACTTTTCTAAAAATATGATTTCTTGTAATAATCTTCGCCGTCCAATATTGTAAACATTCATCTCTCAATGAAAATTGAATGGTCTACGTTTTGCATTCTTTGACATGCGCTGAAGATGTTTTCTATGTTTATCTAATAGATGTTCGTAGCGTAATGTTCGTTTCGTAGTGTATCGACAATTGCATTAAAGAAATAGTCCCGTGGGTAGTGGATGCATTATGTTGCCTTTATATGAAATTCTCCACGTTTCAATTAATTTTAAAAGGTTTTATTAATAGCATTCTTCCATCCATCTCTCAGATTTAAGTTTGAAATAGCATTCTTCCATCCATCTCTCAGATTTAAGCTTGAAATAGTATTCTTCCATCCAGCTCTCAGATTTAAGCTTGAAATAGTATTCTTCCATCCATCTCTCAGATTTAAGCTTGAAATAGCATTCTTCCATCCATCTCTCAGATTTAAGCTTGAAATAGCATTCTTCCATCCATCTCTCAGATTTAAGCTTGAAATAGCATTCTTCCATCACATTTTGGTAAGTTGTTAAAACTCGGCAAACCATGAAATCGAAAATAACACAAGGGTATAACAACACACAACCCCAACAATAGCGGGATATACATGAAATGTAAGATAGGGTACAAACTGAAGCAACACATATTAGGTTACCCAAACGAGTACAGATTTAGCAATGTCGAGGAACAAAATCAAAAAGTACAATTCCGCTTGTAATGTAACGTTTCAAACATTTATACGGAAAGTAATGTTATGTACAAGCACCGGACTCGAACCCAGCATGTCGAGTCGTCAATTCTCACCCATGAACACACATCAGCAAACTACGCTAATAGTTGGTTATTCAAAATAACCAGCGCTCTCTGAAACACGTGATTCTCTTCAACCAATCATGTTATTTTGTATTTCTCAGCCAAGCACACTATCTAATATTATTCAGGTATATTGCATTATGTTCCACGTTACTTTCTCTGCATGACTGTTGTGCAACATAAATGATTTAACCGCCCTTAGCCTCCGTTTCAATTTGACTTCCAACATGGCTGATCGTTCGTTTATTTTATTGTAAACTGTTTTTATGTCAACTAAACAAACACGTATGCAGTGCTTGCAAAAGAAGACGTGCAGGTGAAACTACATGAAAACAACTTATTTTAGTGAAGTGAAAAAAATAGCAAAAAAAACAATAGAATTAAAAACTGAAGTAACAACATACAAAGATCGTATGTTTACACAAGATATGTTTACCAAACTTAAATGCACTTTCTCTACGATGCCCCACTAAACTGCACAGGTAGAATAAAACAAAACCCATGCATGTTACACACCCGCATATATATATATTATATTTTATATATATTATATATATATATTATATTTTATATATAGTATATATATATTATATATATTATATTATATATTTTTATATGTATTATATATATATATATATATACATTATATTATATATATATATCTGATATATATAGTATATATATATCATATATATTATATATATTTAATATATATTATATATATCTATATTATGTTATATATATATTATATATATTATATTGTATATATATATTATATATATATGATATATATATATATATATATATTATGTTACATATAGTTTATATATACATCATATTATACCATATATATTATATATATATATATATATGTATATATATATATATATATATATATATATATATATATATATATATATATACGTAAAAAGACACGATATATCATTAAATGAAACGCCGTGAAGAGACAAAAAAGAATATAGGAAAAACAAATAAAAGATCGGAAGAAATAATTTAAAACGTTCGTATCAATTATAACGTCTTACGAAATAGTAAATATGTATATATATAAATTAAGCTTAGATAAACAACATGAGTACATTTTATATATATTTATATATATATATATATATATATATATATATATATATATATATATATATATATATATATATATGTCAGTTCATACAATTCAAAAACAAACAAAATAGTTGGCGTACGATTGTTTATTAAACATTTTGTAATATTTGTAGTGTATTCAACACCAGCCCGGCTACCCGGCATTGCCCGACGTTATAAAGACAACATATAACAAATTAAGTAGTTTGTATAAATCTTTATAGCAAAATGTGTATCTCTCTCCCCATTTATCCCTCTCTAGTCGTCTTTTTTATCTTTCTTTCATTCCCTCTCCGCCATTTTCTATCCCTCTCCATAATTTGGTATTTCGCCTTTTCTAGGCTTATTCGTTTCTTATTCTAACATATTAATAAGTTATGCAATGTTAATAGAGTCAACAGTTTAAAAAGTGTATATACACCAGTTTACAAAACTAATACGGTAACATTACAATTTTTATCTTAGACATGGCCAAGTAAAAATTAATGGTGCGAATAACTTCTTAATTGTCATCTCACTTAACTTTACAATATTTAGAATACCCGTTATGTTAGTGAAGTAAGTAGTCCAAATAGATTTACTACATACCCATTATTTAAAGTAATACTGAAATCCTACAATATTTTATCCCGAACAACGCCTAGTTGAACAGACGTTCCGGTTAATTCCTTATGTTTTTCACTACTCCTTTATTTCACATTCATATGACCATAAATTAGTTAGATAAAGACAATAGTCTGAAAATATTTAATATATACTAGTTACCGAAATAAACACTCTAACCATAGCATTGTGTTTTCCAGAACAATGAGTAGAACAAATGATCCCGGGATATTAACAAGTTATTGCACATTTCCCTAACCTCAAACTCCTTCCTATACAATCCGACTCGGACTCCTTCCCATGTCATACGACTCATTTTTATACTATATGTCTCTTTCCCATACGATGCCGACTCCTTCCATACCATACGACTCTGACATCTTCCAATACTATCCGATACCCCCTATACCATACACTTCCGACTACTTACCATATAATCAGACTCACTCCCATCCCATCAGATTCCTTCCCATACCATCTGACTGGGACTATTTCCCATACCAATATGACTGACTACTTCCCATACAATCCAATCCGAACTCATTCTCATACCATCTGACCCCTTCTCATACCACGTAACTGAGCATTTCCTATACCATCCGACTCAAACTCCTTTCACGATATTAGACATGGACTCCTACCCATACCATTTGATTCCTAACCATGCATATTAGACTCATTCTCATAACATCGACTACAACTCCTTCTCATACATTCAAACCCCGACTCTTTCCGATACAATTTCACCCCGACTCTTTCCCATGCAATCAAACCCCAACTCATTTGTATACTATCGAACCCCGCCCTTTTCCCATGTAATCCACCCCTGACTTCTTCCAATGTCATCTAACCCCGACTCCTTCCCATAATATAAAAGCCGGATTATTTTCCATATCACGACACTCCAATTCTTTCCCTTACCATCGAACTCAAATTCCTTCCCATACAATCTACCTCTGATGCTTTCCAATCTATTCTAACTCCACCTCGTTTCCATGCAAACACACCTCTTTCCAATACCATCCAACTCAATCTTCTACCATCCGACACTGTCCGATAGCATGCGACTACTTCGCATACCATTCGACTCTGATTAACTGACTCTGATTCCTTCCCATACTATACGACTGCTCCTTCCTATATCAACGGACTTTGACTCATCCCATACCATCTAACTCGGACACCATACGATACCATACGACTTGTTCTCCTTATGATACACGGGCCCCTCGTTCTATATGTCTGCCCCGCTCGCATTCTATATATCTCTGCCTAGCATTCTAAAACTTTCTTCCCAGATCGACTTTTATATACCTCATTTCGGGTCGCATTGTTTGTGTGTGTATATATATATATATATATATATATATATATATATATATATATATATATATATATATATATATATATATATATATATACATCTACTCGGGTCGCATTGTATATATTTCTACCTAGGTCGCATTCTATATATATCCCTACACGGGTCGACTTCTATAAATCTATACACGGGTCGGATTCTGTTCTATATATAATACCTACGTCGCACTGTATATATATATATATATATATATATATATATATATATATATATATATATATATATATATATATATATATATATATATATATATATATATATATATATCCTGGGTTGCATTCTATATATCTGTACCCGAGCCGTATTTAATATATCTCTACCGGGCCGCATTCTATATATCTCACCTGGGTCGCATTCTATATATCTCAACCAGGGTTGCATTCTATATAGATGGTTTCCTTGTATATATCTCAACTCGAGCTGCATTATATATATATATATATATATATATATATATATATATATATATATATATATATATATAAAAGGGTAGTGCAGTATTAGTGCAGTTTATACGAGAGAAAAGTATATATGTATAGGAGTAAGGCTACCAACATTTGTAAAATGTTTTTTCAACATTTATTTATTATTTTGTTATTTATCATTTGATAATTTTATATAACGCGTTTTAAGCCGTGTTCCGCTTTCATCAGATATGTAAATCCAAATGGGTGTAAATATAAAGGCGCCACTGTCATATGAAATAACTGAAATGATTATCATTTAGGTAGCGTCACTATTATATCAAATAACTTATATCAATGCGTCCCTGTCGTATCAATAGTTAACAATCATGGCAATTTATATAGCGCTATTAATATATAAAATAACTCATGGTAATTCGCCCCTATTGTATCAACAACACAACATCATGTTCATTTATGTAGTACCAATATTATATGAAATAACTTATATTTATGCGCACAAGTCGTATCGAAGAACAAACATAATGTTGAAAAAGAAGAAGAATTCTCCATGGGGGGTTAAACTTCAGAAGCCCCGAAAAGATTGTTCATAGGGGGTGTAAATCATTTTACTTCATAAGTTAAACTGCACAAACCCCTGAAATTAGTTTTCTACTGGTGAGCTTTACTGCACCAGACCCGGACAATTATTTTCTATTGGAAGGCTTAACTGCATCAGCCCCCGAAAAGTATTTTTCATAATAGCGCTATACTGCACAAGCCACCGAAAAATGTTTTCCATAAGGACGCTATACTGTAAAAACGTGCCAAAAAGTATTTTCATAAGGGCGCTATACTGCACAAGCCCCCAAAAGTGTTTTCCATGAGGGTGCTATACTGCAAAAACCTACCAAAAAGTATTTTCTATAAGGGCGCTATACTGTACAATCCCCCGAAATGTTTTTCCATAAGGACGCTCTACTGCAACAGCCCCCGAAAAGCGTTTTCCATAAGGGTGCTATACTGCAAACGCCCCGAAATGCTTTTTCTATAGGGGCGCTAAACTGCACAAGCCCCATAAAAACGTATGTTTAAGGGCGCTATAAGGCACGAGCCCCTAAAACGTATTCCATAGGGGTGCTAACCTGCACAAGCCCCTGAAAAGCGTTTTCTATAATAGTGCTATACTACACAAGCCTTAAAAGGCGTTTTCCATATGGGCTTCATACTGCACAAGCCCCCAAATTTGTTTTTTTGTCATAGGAGTGCTATACTTTACAAGCCTTCAGAAAGCGTTTACCATGGGAACGCTAAACTGCACCACCCTAAAAACTTATTTCATAGAGGTGCTAAACTGCACCAACCTTAAAAAGCGTTATCCAAAGGAGCGCAATATTTCACAAGCCCTCGAACAAGTGCTTTCCATTGGGTATCTATACTACACAAGCGACCGAAAAGCCTTTTCTATAGGGATGCTAAACTGCAAAAGCCCCCTAAAACATATTCCCTAGGGACGCTGAACTGCACAAGCGCATAAATAAGCGTTTTCTACAGAAGCGCTTAACTGCACAAGCCACGGAAAACGTTTTTCATAGGGGCGCTATACTGCGTAAGCCACCGAAATGTCGCTCAATACTGGACAATATCCCTGAAAATGCATCTTAAAGGGACAGTAAACTGCACACACCCCAACTAAACGTTTTCCATATGAGCGCTATATTGCACAAGCCTCCGAAAAGTGTTTTCCAAATATGTCCTCAAATAGCGTACCCATGTCGCATATATCCGTTTTGGTGATATCGATTTGTTTTATTAGATATTAAAATATGTCCGCAAATTTCGTACTCATGTCGCATGTTTTGTTTTTGTTCAGATCGATTTGTTTTATTACATATTAAAATATGTCCTCAACTAGTGTATGCATATCGCATATATCGTTTTTGACTTCTGATGTAATTTCCAGTTTAATTGTAAGGAATGCCTTGCATCTTTTCTTAAATGATACATGATATAATTGCTTATTTTGCAAATTAGTAATTAAAACGTTGGAAATGGAGGAAAAAAGCTAGCCCATTGAAGAAAATTGCTCCGTTGACCCTACAAATATTATTTTGTTTTTCTAATTCTGAGATAGTGTTCGCCCGCAGGCTGCCCGGTTCAGAAAATTGCAAATTTACTGGTGTTTTTTTAGTGTGCCAACAGCCTTTTGCAGACACATACACATGCACACACACATAAAAAGACGTATACATACACACATACGTGTGTCTTTTATCTATTTTACTAGTTAGGCTACCCGGCGTTGCCCGGGACTAAGAAAAACTAAGTAGAAGTTACCGTATGTAACATCTTCATATTAAGACTTCGAACCTTTTCCAACTTCCTCCCTAGCTGACTCTTTTTCTTCCACTCTACCTCTTTTTTCGTTTCTCTCTACAACCAATCATTTCTATTTTGCCAACCCCATTCCCCTCTCCTGTTTTAATATGTTGAAACAAATAATAAAGTAATTCATTTACCAGAGTTATCCCTTTGAAATGTAAGACTGAATAAAATAAACCACAATGAAATTCTTGATTCCGGGTAAATGCATTCCCCCATTTGCTTTCGCAATAATATGAAGAGAAATTATATTAATAATGAAAATAGTCTAAAGTAATGTAAATATGATAATATCATTTACATTTATTGCTCCCATACAACTCCAAGAAGAACAAAATAATATGTTACATCACTTCGCTTACAAAATATAATACAGTACCGTTTATAATGACTATTATATTCCTCCCAAACAATGGCGAGTAAAATAAACGTTTCTGATACACCCTGCCATTCAGAAAAGGTGCGGTAGCTAATTGAGCAACACTTGCTTCACTGCACACTCTTTTTCAGAAAAAGTGCAGGGACTGATTGACCAACCCTTGCTTCACTACACAGTCTTTTTTGGGTCTGGCTGACGATTGAGCAACCATTGCTTTACTACACACTCGCATTTAGAAATGATGCGGCTGTTCATTAAGCAACCCTTGTTCACTAAAAACTCTTGTTTAGAAAAGGTGCGGCTGCAGATTAAGAAACACGTGCTTCACTAGACACTGATATTGATGAATTAAATAGTCCGAATAGATTTACTATATATACGTAGCCAAAAGAAATACTGTAATCTTAGAATTTGGGATCCCGTCACACGATGAGTAAAACATATGGCCGCGGTAAATTACTCATTTGTTTTTCCCCACCACCATTTCACAATAATAGGAAGATAAAGGATATTAAGCACTTTAGATCATGTCTCACGGGGGTAAACATGATTTTTTAAAAAATACAGGTAGATTATTTATCCCGGGCAGCACTGCACTTAAACACGCCTGCTCTATCCATGATGTGGAATACTGTTATGAACAGTTTTTGGTTACTATCCAGGATATTCATATGAATGAGAAAAAAGGAATGAAAAGCATTGAATGAAAAATAATGAATGTAACTATGAATGAAAAAAAGACTGAAAAAGTAAATGAAAAAATGCAAAAAATGCAAATGGAGTAAAAAATCAATGAAAAATGAAGAAAATGAATAAAAACAAATACAAATGAATAGAAAATTCAATTAAAAAGGAATAAAAATATGAATAAAACAGTGAATGAAAAAAACGAATGTAAATGAATGAAATAAATTGAATTGAAAATTAAAGCAAAATGAATGAAAATATATGATGAAAAAAAATAAATGAAAGTTGAATAAACAATAATGAATGTCAAAAACTGAATGGAAAAATGAATGAAAATAATGAACGAAAAGTTTGAATGAAAAACTAATGAAAATATATGAATGAAAAAGATGAATGGCAAAAGTTTAAGAAACAAATTAGGACAAAATTGAATGAAAAAATGAATACAAATTCAATGAAAAAAATAATGCAAAACATGAATTAAAATCACATTATACATTAAAATATGTCCTGAAATAGCGTGCATATGTCACATCTACCGTGTTTGTACATAAGGAGACCTCGAGAGCACGACTAAAAAAATCCTCTTCGAGTTTCTGGCAACACCAATCACTTCCGATATGAACATGCTTTTTTTTCGGATGATCACTAGTTTGAAATTTACGATTTCTTCTATGGTGCCCATGGGTAAGTGGATACTTTCTATTTGACCATAAAACAGTTTATTAAAAACAAATGATTATTTGCGGGAAAAAATCCGACGATGCCTCCAAAGCTCTACTAAAATCACTCTTTCTGATTTCCCCTCCGTTTGATAACCACAATAATCCGAAGAAAAATATAATAAAAATAAACAATTCCGATGGTGTCAAAATATTATCCAATCCTATCACTATGACGTTATGTACCTATCACTATACATTAACAATTATGATCACATTAAACGAAAAAAATGTCATTTGACTTTCTAAAAGAGAAACTTTTGGGGTATTTGTTTCGATATTATTTAACCGGAGATATGCTAGTTAACAGATTATCTACTTTGTGTTTGTTGTTGGGTAGTTTTCAAGTGTTGGCGAGACAGACAAATGCACCGCTGTTTGCCTTACATATATTAAGATGATAATTCCACAAGCTTTCTTCATTTACTAAATTTAAAAAGAAAGATAAAAGACATCTTTATCTGTTTAATTCTAGATTTGTTTAGTTCTAGATTTGTTTAGTTCTAGACTGAGAACATTTTCATTATGAAGCCTATTCAAAACAATTCTTTTAAATGCGTCATTGTTCGAACGTCAAAAGTGTACTTAATTGTGAAGGCATCACGCAGATATTCACATTTGCCAGCCGCCATATTTTCGTTGATTCTTATCCCGCTACACCGGAATATTTACAGAACGTATAAGGAAACAGTCAGTAAGAACAGCCGAACGAATGAATAACGGTATTGTGTTTTTCGTCGCTACGGGGAGATCGTTATTTACATTAAGAAGCTTGTATCTTACGTACACATAACCGTTACCTTTATTTTAGGAATGTTCAGGGCATTATAGTCACGTAATCCGGAATACATATACTAAATATCTTATGAAGAATGAATAAATGCCTGATTTCTTAAAACACGTATGGAGGTTTTGCCAATTGGATTGCGAAAAAGATTCGCATGATGAGATTTTGATTAAAAATGTACAATAGCCACAGCGGCCAGAGAAAATGGAGTTTATAAAGATAATTATCCATGGACACGTTTTCGCTGTAATCAGCGTAGCTGAACTTTGTGAAATTACAAACCGCGACCACAGTCTCTGTAGTTTCACCCACATAGCGTCAGGCATTGCACAAAATATTTTTATTGCAACATAGTGTTTTTACAAATTATATAGCAGAAAATTTACTTGTTTTTTCTATGTAATTTACATACGCGTTTAGATTGTGAACGAACACCCTTTTCTAGATAAAGTTTTTTATCTAAATGCTCACAGGTAGGTGGTCTGATTGACGGACGGACGTATCGAAACGTACGGGCGTAGCTTGACAGACAGACGGGCGGACGCACGTAGGTGGAGAAATTGACTGACGTAGCTGGACAGACAGACGGACGGACAGCGAAAGTAGGTCGACAGATGGACGGACGTAGGTGGACGGATTGACGGGCGGACGTATGTAGACGGGCGTAAGTAGCTGGGCAGATAGACAGACGGACGGACGTAGGTTTACGGATTGGTGAACGAACGTATTGACGGACGGGCGTACATACGTAGCTTGACAGACGTACGTAGGTGGATAGACGGATATATATTTTTCACCTGATCCCCCGCCGGACGTATCTTGACGATCAGAGGTACATAGCTTGATTGACTGACAGACAGGCGTAGCTGGACAGAGAGACTGGCATAAGTAGGTCGACAGATGAACGGACGTAGGTCGACAGAGGGATCAACGGACGTACTTTAAATATTAGTGTCTATTAATTAAGACAAGTTTACGGATGTGCATACGTTACTGGGCAGACGGACCGACAGACGTAGCTGGACAGACTTAGGTGGGCAGATGGGAGCACGTAGGTAGACGGATTTACGGACGGATGGACGTAGGTGGAGAGATGAAGTGGCGTAGCTGGACAGACTGACGGAAACGTCCGTAAGTCGACAGTTGGACGGGCAAAGGTAGACGTATTGACGGCAGACGTAGCTTAAATATTAGCGTCTAGTAATAAAGAAAGTTTGACGGATTGGCAGACGGACGGACGGACGTAGCTGGTTGGACGTACATATTTAGTTGAACTCGGAAGTAGAGGACAGATGGACGGACGTAAGGGGACGGATTGACGGACGGGCGGACGGAGGGACAGACGGACGGACAGACTGGCGTAGGTGGAGAGACTGACGGACGTAGCTGGACAGACAGACAGACGGACGGACGGTCGGACGGACGGATTGACGTAAGTCGACAGATCAACGGATGTAAGTGGATTGATTGACGGACGGACTTAGCTGAAATATTAGCGTCTATTAATTAAGAAGGAAGTTAGAAAGGGTGGGGTTAGATGGAAAGAAGAAAGAAAGCAAAAAAGGGGTGTAGTGAGAGTGAATTTCTTCCCGGAACTCCCTTCCTCTGATGTCATTTCCGGTAACATGACAGCCATTTTTTTCTCAAATTGTAAAAATAGAGTTTGAAAGCTATGTTGAATTAGGGAAACCGCACTAGGTTAGCCTAAAATTATTTGTTTATAATAAAACACTTATAAGAAGTTGTTAAATAGTACTATACAATGTTTGTTCAAACAAAATCATATTTATGAGTACTCGAGAATGTACTTACCTAATTCGAACACTCTAGTTGATCGACGCTTTAGTAAGGTTGATATCTTATAACTTCTCCAATTAAAGTTTGAAAAAATTGAACTTCTTGGCCTTTTAGCTGGTAAGTTCAATTTTGTTTCAAACTTTAATTGGAGAATTTATAAGATACCAACCTTACTACAGCCTCGATTAAGGGGGACTTCAATCGTTTGACTAGCGAGCGGTACAAAGGTCAGGTAGTTAAAGCTAGGTTAAAGAGAGTTTCGAACGAAGCTGTCAACGTTGACACTGTTGAGCGTAAAGCTGCCTTACGCCGTGGTTCGGATAGCGCTATTCAGAAAGTTAAAAAGCTGGTAGGAGATACTCTTGCGTCGTCTCGTGAGATCTGCGAGGGATTCCGGGAGCATTTGGAAGAGCGCTCCACCCGACTATCTAGGTTATACGTCGTAGAGTTTGACAACTATGTAGCCGATTCGCCCCGCCTGGAGGCGTCCCGAGCGGCTGGCTGTTATGGAATGGTTAGGGAGCGTGAGATCAGTACTGCGTGGAAGCAGGTCGGCTGGAACAAATCTCCGGGACTCGATGGTCTGCCCTACGAATTCTACTTGAGGCTGTCGCCCATGTTGGTTCCTCTTCTGAAGGATGGGTTCAACCATTGGTTTGCTCCGGGCTCCATCCCTGGACAGGTTAATAAAAGAATGATTACATTGCTAAAGAAAAGGGGTCGGCATGGTGGGGAGGATTTCGATGACTATAGGCCCATAACTTTGCTAAACACAGATTTATAGATTTTGGCAAGAGTTCTTGCGAACCGCTTGCAGACCGTTGTCACCGACTTGGTCGAACCGGATCAGAACTTTGATGTAAAGGGGGAACCGATTCAAAACGGCCTGCATCTGATTCACACGATCATAGAGGGTGTAGAAGATGACACGGAGGCCCCGCTGATCAATTTGGATCAGTCCAAGGCTTCAGATAGTGTCGACCATCGTTTTCTGGAATCTGTTCTGGAGGACGCCAGTTTTAATCCTGACTTCCCCATCCTGTATCGTCTGCTGACGGTTGCGGTGCAGGTAAACGGTAACCTTTCGGAGTCGTTCGTCGTCTCTCGGTCGGTGCGCCAGGAAAGTTCGCTGTCGCCTCTACTTTATGTCCTTACGTTGGAGCCCTTCCTCTGCAAATTATGGGACGGGCCGACGAGACCACTCCTGCGTGGAATCGCTGTAACTGGCAGAGGGTGTGCAAAGGTTCCTGCGTTCGCCGATGATGTCACTGTTTTCGTGACGAGCCGCACTGACGTGAAAACGGTGGTTAAGGCGCTCGCTCGGTACGAAAAAGTTACTGGGGTCGTAATCAATTGCAGCATATCAACCGGTACCAGGTATTTTCAGCTGGTCGGATGGCCCGGTTCGGATCCTTGGCATCTGGTTCGGACCGTACTCCAGCTGGATAAGAATTGGTCGGAGGTACAGTCAAAGGTCGAACCGTCGGTTGAAATTTGAATTCAAAGGAAACTTTCTTTAAAGGGTAGAGCTGAGGCGTGCGCCCCATACGTTTTCCTCTCATCCTTTATCGACTGGCTGTACTACCCCTCCTGCGGGTCGCCTTTTGGTTTTCACCCGCCTGTTCTTCTCGCTTCTTTTGGGAGAGAGGTAAGTCATATGTCCGCAGACAGGTCTGTACTAAACGTCCAAGCGAGGGGGGGGCCTGGGAATGCCGGATCTGGCAAGTCATAGAGATGGCGAAAGATTGGCTTTTCTGATTCACTTTTGACAGAGGAGGTTCCGTGGGTCCCGCCCCCGCAGTTGAATCCCGCCGTAGGCCGAAGGGGGAACTGAAATTTCTCACCGAATGTCGCGCCGCGCTTAAGGCGTTGCCGGGGCTCTGTGCTCTTACACAGCTGATGAAAATACTGTACCGGGAGTTAGTGGAGGAGTCCGCTTCAGATCCGCTTGGGATGGTCGGATGGGAAGATCCGCTCTCAGTGGAGTTGGGCGGCAGGCCAGAGTTACCTCAACAACTCTGAGTACTCTCTGACCTGGTGACTAGTCCGCGACGCGCTGCCCCTTCACGACAGACTTACTAGATATGGAGTGAGGACGGATTCTTAGTGCCAGCGCTGCGACGACCGCGTAAGAGAAACGGCCGAGCACACCTTTTTCGCTTGCAACAAACTTCGGCGACTCATGGAATATGTCGGCGAAGTAACGGCTCTCATAGATGTCGAGCATCCGATGGGCCTGAATGCAGCATTGGTCGTTAACTACGTGGCCCCGCTGTGGCCCAGTAAGAAAATGATGTTTTTTCTAGCCATTCTAGCCGTAGCGAGAATGGTGACGTCTGTTTCATGTCTTGACGATGTCCCTGGGGTTGGATCTGTCTCCGATCGGGATCTGGTAGTCTACTTTAAGCACCAGCTCAGAGTGAAGATCAGATGCGGTTGGAGGAGATTACATTGCACGGAGTTCGACAGGAGTTGGATCACGACACTAGCTTGTGCATCCGTCGAGGCGCCAGGAATGACCACATGTTCCCTGCTTAGGCAGGGCATACGCGGTCCTGGGTTCTACGGAACCCACCCACAATCTGTCTTTAACAAAGACCCTTAGCTAGTAGAGTTGATGCGTTATGACCTTGGTTTATGCTTTTTGTGTACTAGAGAGCCTCCAAAGATGCCCACTCCCCACACTTTGTGTTGCCTTATGTCACCCTATATATTGGCGGACACCACCATTCATTCCTACATCTCATCAAAACTCATTTTATTATTGACTCCCCTCTCCTTAATTCCCACCCCAATTAGAGACCGACCTGCTTGTTTGCGGGTCACACAGAAAAACAGAGGGTTGGGAGAGCGCTACTAACCTTGTATAGAACTTTTGTAAATATTGTCCCACTCCCCCACGATGAATTTTACAAATAAAATATTTGTAAAGAATTGGTGGTAATCTAAGTAGGTACCACCCCCAGAGAGAATGATGTATTATGTGAGAGTGTCTAGCGTAGGGTAAAGTTAATGTATGACAAATTATATGTCCAACGACCCCCACCCATAACGATGCAGATTTCATGCCTAAGACAAATGTAAAATAAGTGTATCTGCATTGTGTTTCTTTTAAAATATCTGTTTGTAAATTTTGGTTTACTTTCGTCTAAATAAATTGGCCTTTTGGTTAAGAAGAAAGTGTAGTATCTGATCCGATGGATACTACACCCTATATACCGGTATCGTCTTGGCCTTCGGGGCTTGATTTACGCCGATATATGGGTTTGTCCTGTGCAGTCCTAGGAGGTCCACCCTCCTAGGCTTTGTCTTCTCACCCTTTGAGCAGAAGTTAGTGTTTTGCTAATCGTCTGCGGCGCCCCTACCGGGGAATGCCGACGAAGCTGCCTAGACAATTTTTAATTAATAGATGCTCTTTCTCTATGGTGTTGACTTGTCAAACCCCACTTTCCGACCTTGTGTCACATTTTACTGGTGTGGGAGGTAGATAAATACGTTGAACTTCTAAGCCTTTTGGCTAAGATCTAAGTATCTGTTCTTCTCGGCATTTTGCCTGAGAAAAAGTGTATTATCTATCCCATCTGATAGGTGTCGAACTTATGCTCTTAAATAAAACATCAGACTATAATTTCTAATCTATTCTCTTGTGATCAATGTTACCATCGAATCCATATGTGTTTACTCGAAATTACCCCCTTAAGTGCCGACACTCTCCCTTCAAGTGTGGACTGACTCCCTCCCTTCAAGTTTTGCCTGAGGAACTCACACAGTGAATACCGACACTTTCTCTTGAAGTTTGGCCTGAGGCGCTCACACCGGCGAATGCCGACGCTATCCCCTCAAATGTGGGCTAGTACGCACACATCGGCGAATGCTGACACTCTCCATTCACATTTAGCCTGATGCTCTCACACCGGCGTATGGCGACGCTATCCCTTCAAATCTGGCCTAATACGCTCACATCGGCGAATGCCGATATTTTCCCTTCCAGTTTTGCCTGATACGCTCACACCGGCGAATGCCGACAATTTCCCTTCAAGTTTGGACTGAGGCGCCAACACTTACGAATGCCGAAACTCTCCCCTAAAATTTGGCCTGAGGCGCTCACACCAGCGAATAGCAACAGTTTCCCTTCAAGTTTGACTTGCGGCGCCCCTACAGGTAATGCGGACGCTTTACTCTCAACATATACTACATTATTTTCGCACCTCTCAAAAAGGAGGAGGTAAGACCTGAGAGGAAGGTTTCATGACAACAGAACAGATACTACACTAACTCCACACCTTTCAAAAAGGAGGAAGTAATACATGGGATGATGGTATCATGTCAACAAAACACGTACCACACTAACTCCACACCTCTCAAAAAAGAAAGATGTAATGCCTAGGAGGATGGTATCATGACAAAAGAACGGGCGTAGGGAGGAAGGAATATTAATTAAGAAAAGAAGGTAGAAAAGATGGGAGTGAGTGGGAAAGAAGAAAGGAAGAGAAAAAAGGTTGTAGTCGAAGTAATTTCTTCCCGACACTCCCTTCCTCTGACGTCATTTTCTTGTTAAATCGTGACTTGCATTATTTCTCAAATTATACAGAATATCATTGGTTTCTTTCTCAAATTAGTACATGATAACGTTGGAAAATAGAGGATAAAGCCACCCCCATTGGAGAAAAGTTCTCAGTTGACCCCCAAAGCTTAATTTTTTACCGATTCTGACATAGCATACATCAGGAGGCTGGTCAGTTCGAATGATGTCAACCGTGTGACTGATTGTTGGGTACGCTTGGAGGAGAAGTGCTACATACATACATACATACATACATACATACATACATACATGCATACATACATACACACAAACATATGCCAACTGAGATTTATATAATAGATATGTAAATCTCCTCTCTCTCTCTCTCTCTCTCTCTCTATATATATATATATATATATATATATATATATATATTGAAATAGTAAATAGAAGACATACAAAATATTA